>CM065054.1:49571896-50171896 GCA_032883995.1 Coronaproctus castanopsis
AACAAAAAGTTTACATTTTTACACGACACAAATATTTACTGATCGTGGTTCTATCGGATATTTCTTGCATAAATTACAAATCATCGATGATGGAAAATGTCGTAATTGTGGAACTAATGAAATAGAGAATGTCCAGCACATAATATACGCATGTAATAAATATAACCATGTGAAAAAATTGTATAATACGATTGCTCTCTTAATCCTAATGAAATTAATCTATTAGAAAAATTTCCTATTTTTATCTCGGAATTATTTCAGATTAAACATAGATATTCATAGTCACTACCGGTAGCCATAAGCTACTTTCACAGGCTACTCTATACTTTTTTATAATGTATGTATATATACATATATATATATATATATATATATATATATATATATATATATATATATATAAATGTATTATAAGAGAATATATATATATATATATATGTATGCGTGTGTTTGTAATGTAAAAAGAAGTTTTCCGGGAAATTAAAACGTTTAAAAATAAAAACCTTAAACTTACATATCAAATTTTTTCTAAAAAAGTTTTCTATCAAATAAAGACTTTTTTAAGTATATGATGTACCTATATAATTATGTTTTATTATGTTATAACCTTACTTACTTTCCCTGTTCGGATACTTCATGCTTCAGCCCAATGTGTAGCGACGTACACGGACTTTATCGTTTGCTGCAGTTAGATCAACTGCATCAAAAGATCCGTCATTGAACATCGGAGAAGGTCGAAAGTTTGCGTGTCCCCGTGGCAGCAGTTGGACTTATATCGTTTTCTTCTATGCTCCATTTTCTGAGATTAACTTTGGATCGCAGTTCTCAATCTGTTGAGTGATCGTCAGACTTTCCATTGTAGGTTACGGCCAGGTGGTAAAACTTCCTGTAACTTGGCTGAACTGTTTGATGCAACTTCGTTCCACACCCTAGCTGTTTCTGATTTGAGGTGAGCTAACAGCATTTCAGTTGAAGTAAGGAAACCGTTCCTCGATTTTAGTCTACGAGGGGGGGGGGAGTTATGTCCAAATAGCGGGTGTCCATTATTCGATATTTGTGATGTGTGCGTTCTAAAGCTCCGGCAAACTCACGTCTTATTTCAGGCGGCGCTATTTCCGCCATCGGGTAGATTTGACCTACTCTCGTCGGTTTCAGGCATCCTGTTACTATTCCTAGTGTTTCATTCAGTACGACATCTGTTTGCTTTGTATCGCATGAGTACCTCCATACAGGGGCGCTGCGAATTCGTCTGCATTGAAACCACGGCCTAACGGTAGTGATATTTTCATATTCGGATTTAGTAAAAGCTGACATGTTTATTTTAATATAATCATCTCGCTCCGTTCCTGACCGCTTTGCTCATTCTATCTCACTCTAATCCAGAGTCTAGGTTTAATACGTATAATTTCATAATAAAGTATTAAATTACAGAGTTATTAATTAATTTATTTTTTAAATCCGATTTTCATGTACGAGCTGGTTAAAATTTCGTTGAAAATTAACTTACCGTACACAGTTTGCTGATAATGATAAGATTGTTTATCGTGAGATGAATTCCAAGCGCGCGGAATTTTCGGCTTGTACAATTCTTCGGTAAATTTAAATTTCGAAAAATCGTTGCCGTTACTTTGATTGTAATGTCGTTCATTCGTCGAACGAGAACTGTATAACGCCATTTGTTTACCATTACAGTCGAACCGTTCCTTCGGATAATTCACGAAAATAATAATAAATTATAATCCAATCGAATCAATTTTATTCTGCATATCTTTCTTTTATGAATCTAGAAATGTTATACGTATTTATTCTTGAACTTAACGTTCCTAGAGAAATTGTTATCATTAACTTATTTCGCGGAGACGTTAATGTTTAATACTTTGAGCCCCCCGAGCCACATTTTGTACCTTCGTTGTAACAAAACACGTGTCAGTCAATTATTAACGGCATACAATCTCTTCTTTACAAATTATCACAAGATACAGATCCAGTATCCCTCTTGTGGGTTCCAGGTCATAAGGGGATTCTGGAGAATGAAGTAGTGGATAGGGCAGCCCCATTCTATACTATGTTCCTCTATAACCTATAAACCATCCCCTGTACTAAACACAGCCCTCCAATACTTCTTCCACCACAACTGGAAACAGAAGTGGAATTCATACCACCATAACTTCCTTCTCGCCATCAAATCCAATATAGGATTCTGGGGACCACCTGCCAATTTAACCCGTTCCAATTACATAGCACTCAGCAGGCTCCGCCTTGGTCACGTATCACTCTCTCATGACCACCTTCTCCAACGTACCAATCCCCCGGATTTTTGCCCCTTTTTTTACTCCCAAACCCCTCTTTTATCAGCCTTATTTTACTGTACCGCCCTACACTGGCCCAATATCTATCCGCGTACACTCTATCTGCTTTCCTCTCCAACAGTCCTTCAACTATTCCCTCAGTTATACAGTTCCAACCTCAGTTACCACATCTAACTGTTAAATCACCAGTGCCGTAATAGCCTCGGTAGTTAAACACGGCACTATTAAAAAAAAAAAAAAAAAAAAATTATGACTGACGAGTGTGCTTGTGATAAAAGATTCAATGTCACTGATTTCTGACTGACACTTTTATCTTTGTAACTATTTTAATTAAAAGTTAAGTGCATTGCGTATATATAAATAATTTCGTAAAAATAGGTTAATGAAATAAAGGCTTTTGCTTCTTTTATATATATATTACGATGATCGTCGTATGTTCACGCCATAATAAATTTAAATTGAGAGGTGAAAAACTAATATTTAATTTAATCAATATAAGAAAACAAAATTTATATATATAATTATTTATTTAATTAAAATAAAATATATTATTATTATTATTATATTAAAACTAAACTGGATTTGTAGTAGACAAACTATTGTTATACAATAATTAAAATTAATTTTAGTTAGTCAATGGGGGAAAACCTGTAAATTAGTTTGACTAAATAATTTTAGTTAAAACAGCCAGTAAATAATGAAGAAAATCGAGTAATTTTTGTTTAACAAGGCTTAAGAAAAAGGTATAAAAAGGGATATGGTTGTTCATTTTCAAGTAAGTTTAGTTATTTCAGCTGAAGAGAAGAGTTCTAGTTATTTCTGTTTGAGTTCAGTTGTTAGTTATCAGAGCATAATTAATCAAGAAAAATGTTTAAGTCTTTACAAATCTAGTTTGTTTTACATTTTATTTAAATAAAAAGTTTACCGATAAAATATATATAAATGTTGTAGCATACTTTAAACTAATAACGTACATGTAATTGATAATATTTAATAAACTATTTTTCTTGTAAACTATATTTTTTTTATCTCTTAAATTAATAATATATTATATACGAGGTTTCTTGTAATATATATATATATATATATATATATATATATATATATATATATATATATATATATATGTATGTATATATATCCATATATGAGCGTTAGTTTATAAGAAAAAAAAAGTAAAATACGAGTTGGTGGCGACTTTCTGTAACGAAAATTCGTAACAGGTAATAATGGGACAGTCGGAAAATAATGACTGGGTTCTTTTTTTAACGATTTGAGCCCCGTGTGAGTCATATGTGACTGACGTTGTACCGTCAGCCCGTGTGATTTTAACGTGCTAATTTTTAATTTTTTCTCTGTATTTATAAATATCTAACCACTGTAATTAACTTGAAATTTTTCTATTTCTTTTAGAAACGGAACAAAAACTCAAAAAAAAAGTGTAGGTCATTTATGACTGACATATTGTCGGTTATCACGCATATGTTTATATCGAAGGTATAAAGTTTTCATTTGAAACTTTCAGTTCGGTGCACTCGAAATTATTTTACATTAATTAGAAGCCGAAAAAAACTTACATGAAAGTGTCAGTCATATATGGTGAACACTTTTTTTTTTACATCACAAAATACAAAACAAACTTGTTATTAAACAAAAATTTAACTTTTAGTGAAAAGATTTACAAAGTTAGAAGTAGGTGTCAGTCCGAAACGACTGACATTGAATCTTTTAACCATATTAGCCGGTCATAATTGACTGATACGTTTTGTTACCACCGAGTTTCAAAATGTTGCTTGTGCTCTAAATAATACACTAATACATTCATTTGAATTATCTGTTCGATTAAAAGTATTTTTTTTTCTTTTTTGTAAACATCGTACACACTAAGTGCTGCAAACAACGCAAATCCGTATAAAAAAAAAAACAGGAGTTAATCCAATACCTCCATTGAAGCACAAAATTGTGAGAAATGAAGAAGTATAATAGGACGGTAATGAAATTGAGAAAGAATGAGAGTAATCATAACTATCAAAAGTGGTAGTTAATTAAAAGACAATCGTCGTGAGGAAGAAGGAGTAAAACCGGAGTCCGTAAGGTGATCGGAGTAGCATCACGGCATCGTTTTCTTCTAATCGGCGTATTGTCTGGAAGACTTGTTGTATACATCCTGCGGATGATGGGACTGTTGCTATCTTCGAACTTGTTATAACTAATATCTTATATTATCGAGTGTGTATATCACTGATATATGGAATCTTAAGGTCATTATGTAATGTCAAATTGAAGACGTAGACTGAAGCTGATGTGATAGTACGAAGTATCTTCGACTGTAGCTGTTGTGTATTTTTCGAAGATTGAAAGTAAATTATATAAATGTAATAAAACGCCTATGCGCTATAACGAGCGAATATGGAAAAATCTACACGAACACATCACAGACATTCACATAACATACAATCTTGCAAACCCCATCTACGTATAACACAGTAAGTTTGCTTTCCAAGTTTCGCAACACTTCTGTTATATATATATTATATATATATATATATATATATATATATATATATATATATATATATATATACAAAATATCCTTCTCTCTTTATTTTATATATTCCTTTTTTAACCGTTTCAAAATCTTCATGTTTTATTATTGCTCCGCTGTATTTATACTTTACATTCCGCATTTAGTAATTTTCAATTTTATTTAAATATTTAGTGAAAAAAAAAATGAAAAAGTCGTTAATTCTAATAAGCCATTAATGGCTGTTCTTATTCACCGTGTATTATATTATTCATATAGTACAAACGTGTCCTAGTTTGCTGGATAGATCACCGAAACAATAAAATCGTTCTTTTTCTTTCTTCTCAGTATTTTACTGTTTCTTTTTTTTTTCGATTACTTTTGGTGATTTTTTAAATGTTATTTCTAAATTCTATCCGGTTGTCAATTTTTACATTATCTATTTGCCTTTCATCGAGATCCTTTTTCCTGTTTAAGAACCACTTCGGATCGGTTTCTAATTCATCGAAATTTTGTTAGTCTGTTATTACTCATTCTCTGAATATGCGCATAAAACGTCAATCTTCATCTACTCGTAACGTCAGCTAGCTTTTTTACACTTCCTCATATAGTTTTCTTCGTTGGATCTGTTTAAACGTAAAGCTAGCTTGAAATTTTTATTGATACCTAGTCATTGTGGCATTTCCGTGAACGACAGCGTTGATATTTTAGCGAAAAGTGCTATTAATTCGGGAGCTGGCTTAAAAGTATACGTAGTTCTTTAATCAAAGGTAAAAAAATCTATAATATATATTGTTCAAACTGAATTTCCTCACGTACCCGGGTTCAATATGTTATTCCGATCACAAAACTCTCCGCCGATTTTCCACTGTCATATGTAGGCTATCCCGTTCTGGTCATTCTAGAGTTGCTATGAAACTTCAATCTTCTAAATCCTCCTTACGTTCATCGTACCAATCGCAGTGGCGTTCATTTTAAAGAAGATATTAATTAATCGTTTATTTTTTAGCTTCAAGCGATTCGAACTCCAGATATTTCAATTTTTCCGAAGACATTTAACTTCAAATTTCAGCCGCGTGTTTTGTATATTATGAGGGTGTTTTTTTTGTGTTTTTTTTTAATTCCTATCTCATATTACTAATGTTTCGGTTTAATTCGAAGGGTAAATGGATTTAACTACAAGGAAACTATTTATCCTGATAAATGCCTCTTGCAGAATTTATTCGTTTATTCCAACATAATAAACCTTTCTAGTTTCGATGATAAAGGTGGTTTGTCGTTATTTGATAAAAAAAGAAGACGGTATTTCGATTATTCGAAAGAAAAAAAAATCGATTTTGTATAAATTTAATAGTAATCGAAATTATCGGATTTTTCGTGTTTTTTCTTACCTGTTGGTTACGAGATATTTCGGATGAATTTCGACGCTCATCAGCTAAATTCGACTTCCAATCTGTCCGTCGAATTTCATCGTTCTTTTTGACATCGACATCCGCGTTGCTTTCTATTACCCACTTTTCTGATTTTTTCCTTCTTTTAGCAAACAGTTCGGCACCTAGTATTTCAATGTACACACACATTATACAAATATACATATTATATTCGAAGATTTATATGTCTGGTTGATTGATTGATTGATAAAAAGTGTATTTACAAAAAAAATAAATATATGTTACAAAAAACAAATAAATAATACAACGCATTCCGAACACAGTTCTTACTACGTATACTAGTTTAAAAAGGTATACCCAGTTGCTCATAACTAAAATAAAAAATACGGGAAAAACCACTAACAAAACCCGCATACTGATCATAAAGCTACCTATATAAATAAATTTATAGATATTTATTTTAGTAGGATAAACAATAATTTTTATATGTATTATATGTGTTTCAGCCTGTATATATAGTAAAGTTTTTAAAATGATATTAACTTACCACTGCAATGTGAAAATTATCGATATAATATATCTCATCGTCATTAATTGCCGTCTCCGTATCGGAGATAGGCAACTAATTAACTATACATATTTCGTTGTACAGTGTAATCACTCAATGACACAGTTAAATCTTTCCGGATATGTTGGCTTTGAAAAGAGTATACTAACAATTTTGTCTTCTTTTCAGTAACAAGCAGGTGATTTTTATTTAACCAACAAAAACAGAGCAACTTAACATCTTTTTTTTGAACCAACCTTTGAGCTATTACAGGATATCTAGAATTAACAACTAGGACAGTATACCGTCTGCATGCAAGAAAATTTGACACGATACTTTTAAATTGCAAAGATCGCTAATTGTATATTATAAAAAGATAAAGGCCCGATATACTACCTTGAGGAACACTAAAATTTTATCCAATAAAATCGCTACGAATATTATTTATGTTAACAGCGTAGTTTCTACTAGTAAGATAGTTTTTAAGCCGGTTAAATACACCCCTAAAACAGCAAGCATATAATTTATGTAATAGTATATTGCGATTGATCGTATCAACAGCCGTTACTAAGATCAATACTGATCTACAAGATTTGTTGTTATGTACGTATTATGCTAAAAAGTGCCTCATCAGTTCCTTTTCCAGAAATAAATTCGTATTGATTCCCACTGAAGAAATTCTGTAAATAGTTCGCTATAATATCTTTGATACATTCTTCCAAAATTTTTAAAAAAAGAGTAGACAGTATACATATGTTGTTGGATATATCGGATTTTGAACCACTTTTGAATATAGGAGTTATTATTTTAAATATTTCTGGAAAATAGTCGAATTTAACTGATTCATTAAACAAAAACACTAACGGTTTCGTGAAAAAACTAACGCTATTCTTTATCGAATTTATCGTAATTTTATCCTGACCGAAAAAGATGATTTATTGGGTAGTGAAAGTATCGCATTCTTAACATCGTTGTCAGTAAATAGAAAAAAAATCAACTACCGTTTCATTTGCATTGTAAGATATTTTAAATTATAATAATAATAATAGGCCCATCAAAAATTATTATAAAATTAACCTCGAAACCGCGAAACCAGATCGTCTCGGAATAAGTAACAAAGGGAAACAGATATAAATTTGATCGACGAGACAGTTCCTTTGACTGCGGTGCACCGTGTTCCTATTTTATTATTTACGCGCATATATCTATTTATCTATTCATATCATAATTGTTGAATTTATATTTCCGCATGTTACACGTGTTCAAATTTTGTATATTTTTTTCTTTATTTACATGTTTATCTGTACAAATAACATAACAGTAACAATAACAATAATTATAATAATAAAAAAGATGTACATTTCTTGGATTTTACAGTATAAATTTATTAATATCTAATAAATAGGCCGAGACGAAATCGAGATCGGATGTTCGCATATTCTTGTCTATTTTTTTAAGAATCACAACGGGCTTCACTTAAAGAAAAGCCGTTGATGGAGTTATAGTGAATATATATATATATACATTGGGTGAGATAAAGCCTCCGTTTCAGTCATATGTGACAACCGTTGTCCGTTACCGTCGGTCCATGTGATTTTTTTGTATAAATATGATGATATACTAATTTTTAATTTTTACACCGTATTCAGAAATATCACTTTCTAATCGCTGTGGTTAACTTAACATTGTTCTATTTCTTTTAGAAACGGAACAAAAACTCTAAAAAAGCGTCAGTCAATTATGACTGAAATATTGTCGGTTATCGCGCATATGTTTATATCGAAAGTACATAGATTTCATTTGAAACCTTCATTATTCGACCAATTATATTAACCATTCCATGCACTCGAAATTATTTTACATTAATTAGAAATCAACAAAATTTTATTTAAAAGTGTCAGTCATATATGATTAACACAATTTTTACATCACAAATAAACTACAAAACAACCTTGTTATTAAACAAAAATTTAACTTTCAATCTTAAAAAGTTACAAAGTTAGAAGTGTCAGCCTGAAATGACAGACATTGAATCTTTTATCACATACTCATCGGTCATAATTGATTGACACGTGTTTGTTACCACCAAGGTTCAAAATGTGGCTTGTGACTCAAAGTGTCAATCATTTAAAAGCGACTATACATATATATATATATATATATATATATATATATATATATATATATATATATATATATATATATAATCAAATGTAAAAATGAATAATAAAATAAACAAAAACCTCGTATTCAACAAAATAAACTTTCAATAAACTGGCCTCATCATACATGCGTAAAATGTTTAATAAATTTATCGATCACAACTGGGGATTATGTACTTCGCAAAATCTTTAGGTCGAAATTTGTAATTTATTGTAATAAATCGTAGATACCCTAATAAATTCTTAATAATTTACCGATTCACGACGAAATTAATTAAACCTATATAAATCGTCATTCATATAATTACCAATATTTAATAAATTTTTAATCCTTGGTTTTCATCGAAAAAAATTATAGACGAATATAGAACATCTTAAACAAATTAGTTTATAAATTTTTAACGAATTTAAATCAAGATACGATGCTCAAACTGATGGTAAATTAATCAATTAACTTTTTCCAGGTATAATTAAACGTTTTAAAAAACAACAAGTTTAAAGTAAATGTTTACATGGCACAGATACTTACTAATGGTTCTATCGGATATTATTTGAATAAATTACAAATCATCGATGAGGGAAAATGTCGTAATTGTGTAACTAATGAAATAAGAAGATGTCCAGCATATAATATACGCATGTAGTAAATATAATCATCCGAGAAAATTGTATAATATGGATTGATCACTTAATCCTAGTGAATTTATTCTGTTAGAACAATTTCCTATATTAATCTAGGAATTATTTAACATTAAGCATAGATATTAATAGTCACTACCGGTAGCCGTAAGCTAATTTCGCGGACTACTTTATATTTATTATATTATTATATAAATGAATATAAAAGCTGACCCGGCGAACTTTATAACTCCATTAATATTGTGTTACCTTTAAGCTAAACTTAATTTAGCTGACCCAGAAAACTTCGTAATATCGTCTAGTAGGCAATGAATGTTATATTAGATTAAGATATATTTAATATTGTACTATCGATATGTGTAATTCTGTAACGTGGAGACACTGTATCTCGTTTAGGAGATCACGGATTTTTATATTTAGATAGTTTTTAAGACATGCACGTGTTGCCTGTTATTTTAGTACTAATAATACATTTTTATAATATTAATAACGTAACAATGAATACTGTGTTATCAATTTAGTTAAACTTAATTCAGCCTTTGAAACGTTATTTCCAAGTACCCTAAATATAACAAACGAGGAGAAATTGAGATGACCGAATGCTCGTACATTAAATATGTCAGCGCCATCTATGGTATTCAAACACAACTATCAATTATTCCTTAACTTTGAGTTTTTAATTAACAGTTTATTATTCACGCACGTATGTCTTGTTGAGGGGTGATTTACATATTCCAATATGCGAAAAATTTTAATAAAAATTTTCCTATAGTCCAACAGCAGCGCCAAAATCAAAAACCATCCAGGATCCCATTTAAACACGCAAACACAGAATTCACCAAAATTTTTAAGAGACGACATGTGTAGAAGATAATTTTTCACCAAAATGATAGAAACGAATTTTAGATTATTATCAATGATTAGCACAAAGATAATAATGATTCCAATGTATTTAGTGTTTTTGAAAAGCAATTAACTCGGCAACCGTTTTACCGATCTCTATTCAATTTTCTGAAAACGTTTTCATTTACACCGCTCTTTGTAAGCAAGTAACACGGATTTTCTTTTTTTAAAAAAAAAAAAAAACACGAAATTTTGTACTCTAACTCTGAAGGGTTTAATGGGTGGAATTTTAAATTTGAACTATCGAGACCTATTTAAACAATTTTCTCCTCTTTTCGTCTTCATATCCGCATATCCGGTAATGTCTTCTATTAGCTGTTGCATATATTGTTTTCTAGGTTTTCCCTTTACTCGTTTTTCATTCATTACTTCTTCTGTAATTATCTTTTATAGACTATCGTGCCTTAGAATATGCCCAATAATATTCGTTATTCGTTTTATTATTATTTTCCATAACGTTCTTTCTTCTTCAATTTTCTTTAGTAATTCTTCATTAGTTAGTTTACCCGTTGACCGTATTTTCAGAGCTTTCTCCTGTAACGCCATATTTCGAACGTTTCTAATGATTGTTCTTCCACTTTACTAATCGTTCATGTTTCACATCTGTACAGTGCCGTACTCCAAACAAATATGGTTAAAAATGTTTATCTCAAATTTATGTTTATACCCTTGTTTGTTAACACATTTTTTGATCGTAAATATATATACATATAACCGAATAAAACGTGGCATTTAATTACATCCAGGAGAATATAAATATATATATATATTTATATAATTTATATTAATTATAATAATAAACGTTCTTTATAAATATACCTTTTCCTTTCGTCGCTTGCATATCTTTCACCAAATCGAAGCAAATTTCAGGGCTCAACGCTCCAGGTTCGATATTGTAGCCGAGACGTCGAAGGCTTTGTAAGTCTTGTACATGCCCTTTTGGATTCATAACTAACTTCAGCGTTTTCTTAGTTCCAATTTCCTGAATCCAATTAAAGAAATATATATATATATATATATATATATATATATATATATATATATATATTTACTTATATTCCTTTAATCGGTTGATTGGCAGATAAGGTTTGACGTGCAGAGTTTAAGTTTTCATAATTACAAAATGCGTTATATACTTAGGTAAGAATAAATGTTTACCTTTTTTTTTTATGATAATTATTTAAACATATGTAGGCTACTTTTATTTCTATCCAAAATTCATTAAATTCTTTTAAACATACACAATTTTTCATACCGCACATATTATACTACATATAAACACATATATTATTTCCACGAATATAATTAAATTATAATTTTTTATTTAATTAAATGTATGCATTTTACACTAACGAGCTGAAGTACGTATGTACACATCACGCACGTGCCAGCTTATGGAAAGAACGTCTTGACAGGAATGACGGTTTGTACGTAGGAGATGCGATGCGAGTGTCGCCATTTTTTATAGTTCTTTTTACTTCTGGTAATTTCTGATACGATCTATGAGTCAGATCGGAGGTTGTTCTTTGGTTCTTTCGCCATTTATTTTCCCTCGGATAGGTGATTTTCGCAATTCGTTCTGTCTTATTACGTGACCGATCAACTTTAGCCTTCGTCGTTGTACAAAAATGATTATCTCGATTCTATGTGCAGTTGTTCTAGGATTGAGAGGTTAATTCTATGTTCAGTCCAGGGTATTCTTAGCGCATGTTGTAGCAGGTCATTTCGAATGCTTCAATTTTTCTGCGCGACGCTGCTGTTATGGTTCAGCACTTACATATTGGTTTAATCGACTACGACACTGCGATGAGGAAAGCAAGAGAAAACTACCTCATTAATTATTTCCAAGAAAACCATTATGTTCACGAATTACTCAGAATCAGATTTGTTACGTGACCTGACTGACAATCGGCGTCCAGGTTAGAACGGGACCTTGGATGTGAAATATGCGACCGCGTCCAGGTCATGGCTCAGACTTGCAGTGTGAAATATGCGACTGAACCTAAAAGAATCAAGAAGGGTAAAAAGATTTTAAACATTGCGACGTGTAATATAAGAGGCTTAAATCAGGCAGGGAAATTAGCTATGGCAGAAAAAGAATGTGAAAGATTAGGTATCAGACTTTCTCAGCTCTTCGGGTAATAAAGTTTATTATGCGACCAGAACAGAACGCAAAAAGCGTGTAGCTTTCTTAGTTAATAAAAAATTGAGTAACTATGTAGGGAGAATTTGAAGCAATAAATGATAGAATGATTTACTTAAAACTGTTGACTAAATAGATGTCTTTACACCTACTACAAATATGTATGCACCGATGCATCAGCTCATGACGATGGAATTGATGTGTTTTATGAAAATTTAGAAAATATTATAAATAGAATCAGTAAAAGAGAACCTACGCTAATTTTAGGCGATTTTAACGTCAAAATCGGCGACACTGCGAAAGAGAACAGTTTACGTAACGTAATATTTGGATTAGGAAAAAGAAATGAAAGGCGTAGCCGACTATTAAAATTCTGTATTAGAAATATCCTATATATAACAGATATTGGCTTTAAAAAACATCCACGTCGATTATATACATGGAAATCGCCAACTGGAAGGTCGAGAACCAGATAGATTACATACTGGTGAGATCAAGATGGAAATCATCATTATTGCATGCTACGACATATCCTAGCGCTGAATGTGGAACTGACCACAATTTACTAGCAAGGAAATTTATAATGCGATCGAAAAGAATTAATGTACATCTCGTAAGGATAGGACGATAATAAATAAGCCGGATACTTTCTGTTCCGCAGTAAATAACAATATCGAACACGGCAATCGAAATTGTGATTCGCCTAATGATATTTGGTTGAAATTGACCTCAGCGATCGAACGGGCAAAAAAAAGATGGATTAAACCCGATGAGTATACGAAAAAGGAAACCCTGGATAACTGATGATATAATAAAATTAATGGAAAGACGTAGGAATGCCAAAATCCATGGTAATGATGTGGAGTATAGGTGTAGAGATATCCAACGCGCATACAGAAAACACAAGAATAGATATTACGGAGATATATGTAAACAAATAGGAAACGAATGAAATTAAAGGTATGTTTAAAAAAAAGTACGCATAGTTACTAGGGTATTTAAAGCCAAACCATGGGGGGTCATGTAAACAACAGTAGATAATTAATAACGGACATACGTGAAATAACGGAACATTGGCGTGATTACTGTCAAAAATTGAATACAGATGTAAATAGAAGTATACAAATAGCAATTCAGCACAAATAAAGGACAATAATTTTGAACAAGAACCTATACCTTTACGCGATGAAGTAAAACAAGCAATTGTCAAGCTAAAAAATGGAAAAGCTGAAGGCGAAGACAAAATTCCTGCCGAAATAATTAAAATACTATCCGGGGTCACTTTTGAGTTCCTATACAAATTATGCTGTAAAATATGGAATACACGTGAATGGCCGCGCCAGTGGACCACGTCAATTTTAATACCGATACATAAAAAAGGGTCTACAAACAGTTGCGATAACTATCGTACAATCGCTCTCATTCCACACGCTTCTAAAATACTATATTCCTGAAGAATCGGCTTTAAGGCACGCGGAATCAGATTTTGAAAGCGAAATAAATTATTAAAAAAGTCAGAGAATATTACGTGCCTGTATTTATAGACTCTAAGAAGACTTCTGACAACGTGATATGGAACCAGTTATGTATTTGTCCGAAATGGGTGTTCCAAACCATCTTATATAATGCTAGTGAAATCACTTTATGAAAATAATTATAATACAGTGCGAATAGATAATTATTTCTCTAAAGCTTTCAAAATATCAAAAGGTGTCAGACAAGGGTGTATCCTATCGCCACTTTTATAGAACATATATACTCTGAATGTATAATAAAACGTATACCGCAGAGGAAGAAGGTAGTTCAATTGGTGGCGTCGAATTTAATAATTTAAGATATGCCGATGATAAATGTTTGCATAATCTCAATGGAAGAATTAAGAAAAACTTTAAATAAACTGACGGTAGTAAGCCATGAATTCGGATTACGCATAAACACAGATAAAACAAAATTATGAATAATGAAAACATAATATTTCACAATAATTAAACGGTTATGAAATCGTCAACGAATTTGAATATTTAGGTGTCCGGATCAACAATAAAGGAGGCTCAAGCAAAGAAATAAACAGACGATCTGCGATGAGTTTAAATGCTATCAATAAGTTGCAACGTATCTGACGGATGGTAATATCAATAATTATACAAAAATACAACTTTTTCGCTCCCTGGTATTCTTCATCTTTAATATGGGTAATAAACTCCACGGATCAGCAACATATTGATGCATTTGAAATGAAATGCTGGCGCATAATGCTGGGAATTACGATAAACAAACTAACGTTTCGATCATTAAGCGACTTAATATAGATAAAGGACTGTCGTCACAAGGTATACGCGATAAAATGTGCAAATTTTTCGGCCATATAATGCGTACACGGGATTTAGGACAGTTACACTGGGCAGAATGAACGATATAGAAGGAAAGGTCGTCCAATGACCCGATGGACGAAACAAAATATTCCGACGTGTTAATCAGATCTGGTACACTCGACGTATGATCGACAACTGTCGAGGAATTTAATTGCTACATAATGATCACGACGGTCAATCAATATACGACTATAGAGATGTATATATATATATATATATATATATATATATATATATATAATATATAGAGAGAGAGATGTTCGTATTTTGTTTTACCATAATTTTTGTACATTTCATTAACATATATATATATATGTGTGTGTGTGTGTGTATTTATACCAGTAAAAGTATTTTCTTAAATATATAGACGAAGAATCGAATCAATATTTTATATACCTTTTCTTCCATTACAGACGACTGTTCTTCCAATGGTGCTCCTTTACCTTCTCCTAAAACAAATTTGCCCCGTATAAAAATTAAGGAAAATTTTATCTATATACAATTATTTATTTAATTATATTTATTTCGTGAAATTTAACGTGTTAACAAATTTAAAAATTAAATAATGAAAGAAACAACGATAACATTAAAAGAAACAATAGTAGTTTATTAAGATACGTGTAAATAATAAAAGGTGGTCAATCAAAAAATTCAATATAGGACGAAATCTATGTGGAATACAAAATTTGATAGCTGGATAATGTTTGAAATTTATTTAGATCGTCAGACGAAGAAATCTATATTTACATAAAAATTTGTCACGACAAAAAAAAAATTATATATCTTCGTCAAAAAAATAATTTAAATACATATTAATTTGTTTTTCTTTTTTCAGGATCGTCTTATTAGATTAGATATAATAAATTCGTATTTTATAAAGTTATATTATTCAGCGATGAAGTTGGGAATTAAAGATTCCTGCAATAAACATAAAAATATATAGACAAATAGAATGATTATAAACAACAGTGAAATAACAGAAAATATAACACACGGGGTTACAAACACTGTGTACCGGGGATTACCACAATAACACAGTAAGAATATCAAGAATAAAGGCAAACAAAACGTTTAGTATTTCAGTGTACAGAAACTGATATATATATATATATATATATATATATATATATATATATATATATAGTTTAGGTCATGAGTTCTTAAATAAATATGATGTTAAAAAAAAAATACAAACGTGGGTAATACGAGTGTCGTGTGCTGTTACTAAGTAAAGGGGCTGTTAATACTAATAAATTAATTATAATTATTTACTACATAACGTTACGTTTAAGTTGTCCGCGTTTATATTTGAAATACGCGAAACGAAGTTGCTTAGAATCGTAATTGGCAATCGAGTAGACGAGTTCGTTGTTTTGGTGTGGGTATTTAATAAAAAAGTCAGTCGGCAACTTTAGAACAAAATCTCTAATATAGGACAGGTCAGTAGTTTCGTGCATGCTGTCGATTCGGACATAGCGAAGTGCATTGAGAATACATCTGACGCATCAATTTTGAACAACTTGTAATTGATTAAAGGAGTCTTTTGATATCGAGCTCCAGGCAGGACAAGCGTGACAAAGTGTTGGACGGATTAATGATTTATAGAGGATTATCTTCTTGTTAATGTTGAGGAGAAAAAAAAAAATCAAAATTTCTACTAACTTATCATTAGATAATAATCTCAACAATAATAATGTACACCTAAAACTGGCTAACACTCACACCGCACAGGTTAAAACACCAAAATACACGGCCCGATACATGAAAACCTTTCAAACAATCCTCAATCAATAGTTAAAATTCTGTCCTTTTGTCAAGCGGACTCCTATATACATAAACTAGATACATGTCTCCTTATGCTGTAATAACCCTAGTAGGTACGAACGGTATATGGAGATTTGCATAATATTTTTGAAAAAAATACAGCGTTACGAACTTTTTAAATATAGGTAGAAAAAATGTTTATACGCGTGAACCGTTCGTTAGATTTACGGACGCAGTAAAGACATTTTACATAAATTATACCTTCGTGTACCCATTTTACGGAACGTTTCTTTCGATTGACGTACATCGACTGTCCTTTGCTACGTTGGTTACTGATGTCGCTTAAAGAACGAGAAATTCTTCTGGCTAATTCTAATTGCTCTTCGACGGTAGGATGATTCGGCGAATAGAAACTGCTGCTGGCGTACATTTTTTCTGGAAAGAAAAATAATTACTATACTATCGCAGTCTGCACATGCGATCGACGGTCATCGATGCTGTTCTGCAGTAGATGTTGAATAATAGTACATTAGTAATCGAGTTGAAAATAGAAAAGCAAGAAAAATTTGATTTAGACCGTTCTAATTAGTGAAAAGCAACGGATACGGATTTGTAAAATTACTAAAATCCATAAGAAGTAGGGAGCGTTTATTTATTAAAAGCAAACTGCGCATCGGTTCGCAGGAAAGGAGTGACCAACATAAGGACGATGTAAAATGCAATATCGTAGAACATAAATTTTAATTCAATATATTCAACCCGCAGTATAAATTACACATAATTAATAGACGTTTATTAAACTCGCGATACAAATTTCATAAACAGGTCAAAATGACCGGTTGTCTGTGATAAAAAACAGTACGTTTGTGTCACGTGGACTTTTAATGCTAACAAAATTTTACATTTTAAAACAAGACACACTCGATTAAATTATAGAATGTTCCATTTCTGGAAACGTTCGTATAAATTAATTTGAACAGTGTGTGGATTGTAGTGATTTTTAAAAACCTAAACAACGTAAAACTATTTAAAATCGTTAAATTCTTTATATATATATATATATATAAACTACCAAACTTTTCGTATACTATGCCGTTATCAAAAGGACGCGAAAAAATGAAATATATACAAAATTTATAAAAAATATGAAAGGAAAAAAAAGACAAATTAAACGAGCAATATTATAAAAAATAGCAAGACGAAAAAAGCAGGTTATTTATCAAATATTTACTTATAAGCTTTTACTGCCGATTTTGCTGTTTACCATATTCAGCATCAGATTATTTTATAAGTACTTCGGGTTTTTTTTCTTCACTATTTTCTGTAACGTTGTATACGTCTAGTATTTTTTTACACATTTTATTTCAGTTCCCCCCCCCTCTTATATTTTTCATAATTCTATATATTTTATAAATTTTATAAATTTTATTTTTTCCTTGATAATAGCTTAATAGCCGAAAAGATTTGTGGTGTTTTTATATACAAAAAGAAAAAAATGTATCGATTTTAACTAGTTTTTCGTTGTTTATTTTTATAATACTTTAAAAATTATCTAGATATCATTTTTATATTTTCAACTGGTCCGGTTTATTTGAATTACACCGTATGTCGAAATTTGATCTCTGTTCGTAACGATAACAAGGACTGACGTTTTATCTGTGTTGCCTGTGATACGTAAACGTATTATTTGTAGGAAGTTTTTAAATAATTTATGTTCGAAATGAATTTAATTCAATTTTAATATATCACAAGTTGACGGTAAAGTTCTCCCATCTCATCTGCTATACATATAAATCATTAGGAATATTAGTGAGAAAATAAAAATTGGAAGGGAGCAAAAAATTGAATACGTAAATGAAATCATTTATTTCGTGCAAAGACTCGAATTGAGAAATATATGACTAAAGGAGATGTAGACGACGAAGAATAAACTCGGAAAAAGTATTGGTCTCTAAAACATATAGTTAAAGGTTCATAAAGTGAAATTTTCAATAGTTGTGCGATTCCAACGTCGACATGCGGGGCTCTCAAACGTGGTCTACAACTAAAATGGAAGAGGTCAGATAGAGACGTAATTTCGAAATGGGAAGAAAGGACAACTTAATTTATATATATATATATATATATATATATATATATATATATATATATATATATATATATAGTAAGCAATACTAGAGAATTTCCCAGAAGCGCAGAGAATGGGCGAGGTTCAGAGGGAGGTCTTTGCTTAGAATTTCGGATTTTAGTTTTAGTTATTGTAAATTTATTATCAGCTAAGTATCTAATAAAGGTTTTTATTATTACTATTATTATAATTACCATTGATTTATAATCTTACGTTAAAATTAATCGATATTAATATTCGAGTCGTGATCGTTACCTTTCAAAGAATTCAACCGATCAGATGATCTAATGATGTACGGCGGTTCGGTCTACCATCACTATTTCTAAGAAATTAATCGTCAGCCGATTCGGATGGCTCTTTATAACATTCGCTACAGGGTACCAGTTCGCACGTTCCTCTTATCAATCTTCGAATTGATGAAGATAATACACCGTACCAACCTTTGAGTCGATGGAATTTGACATTTTATATACCTTGACGGTTTTTAGCGAACATCAATTTCTTCATTATACGCGAACTACGAATTTTGTGGGTTTTCCCTATCTTTTCTCTCATAATTTAGTACCAATCTTTGTGAAAATTCTGAAAATTGTAATCATAATCCGGGCAACTATCTAGAACGGGGCACGTAATTTTTTTCAAGGCTATTTTGGATAATTTTCCATCCTATATAACCAACCGACAACTGAGTACAATTTTCTCCAGTCGATATTTCTTTCCAGATTTTACTACAGTTCCAGTCGACATATCCTCTTTATTAAATACTATACGCAGTTGAAGTTTTTTTTTTCATTTACTATAAGAAATATTTGATTTTTTTTTTGTTTAATTTAGAATGTATTACGTCATTTCGTGTCGAGGTCAATCGCAATAGTTGACAAGTGTATTTCTTTATATATATATATATATATATATATATATATATATATATATATATATATATATATAAAAAAAGTTGAATATATTGGAGAGTAGTGATTTCATTAATTAATTATAAACGAACAAAATAAAACACAATCACTAAAATTTTTTTAATCGCGAAGCTTTTCGACCGTTACGTCATTTTCAAGCGCGAACTAAAATTATTACATCTTTTTTAATGTATATGAATAAAAAATATGTAATAATTTTAGTTCGCGCTTGAAAATGACGTAACGGTCGAAAGGCTTCGCGATTAAAAAAATTTTAGTGATTGTGTTTTATTTTGTTCGTTTATAATTAATTATATATATATATATATATATATATATATATATATATATATATATATATAATTTTTTGTATAAACAAAAGATCTCGACTTCAATATAAATTATGTACATATACTTATATACCTATATATATATATATATATATAGGAAAAAGAATCGGTAAATTTCAACTTAGTAAAGAGACAAAAGTTAATAATAATGTCGATACTTACTGTGAGTATGTGGGCATATATAATGGTCCTCAAAATCTGTGGCGGGAGTAAAAAGTTTCTTCAGATCAATTTTTTTTTCGTTTGTCTTACTAGATTCTTGGAAATCCGTCCGAACGGATAGATTATTTTCCTATTGATAAAAAAAACAAAATATACATTACGCCCAAAAGTATATGTATGTGTGCACTATAATATATCGCAGCAACTTCACCGTACGGTTATGTAATAATTTCATTCGGCCCTGTAGATCTTTTGTGTATAACTATCAACTTTTTTTTTTTTTTTTTTTCTAATATTTAATTGTTCAATTATATCCATTCTCAAATATTTCGATTTCGTTGAACTGAGCGTGGATTTATCACAGATAAATGGACTCTGAAATTACACACGCACTCAAACACACATAATATATATAATATCTAATAAAAATCGAAATATATTAATATAGAAATATTAGTAACTAAATACACAATAATGCAAAAACGAAAGAACAGAGAATAACAAGCATTTATTTCGATATCTACTTCTTTTGTCCAATTTACTCAGTCGTTGGTAGCAACTATGTCGACAATTTCTTGATATAATTTTCGGTCACTGGCCTTGTGAAAAAATATACCTTCATCGACGACCATCTTCGGGTATTATCCAGCCAAGCAATCGTTCTCCTGCCTACTTTTCTTTTTCCCGCTACTTTTCCCATGATTTCTGCGGCAGTACATATTTCGGAACTCTTAATATGTGTCTATGCTGTTTTCCTTCGTTTGATTCAACAATTCTTTATCTTTTTTTTTCAATATGTCCGATACTTCGTTATTTTTCTTCTCTATTGTCCACGATATGCGACGACGGTAACACCACCATTTCGAAGGCTTCTATAGTTTTGATCATTTTAGCCTTCAGCGTCCATGTTTCGCAGCCATACAGCAACACTGACCATACGTAGTAGCATTTTAAAACTAAATTCGATTCAGTAACAGCATGAAATAAGAAAAGATGCGTAATCCGGACAAGAACAACATAATCGACGCTATCGATCATAGGCTATTGGAGTTTGACCAACAACGAAAGACTTAGGTACGGTTCAACCGTTTTAGAACTGGTCATGGAAGATCTCGCAAATTAGGGCTTAAAAAATGATCTGTTATGCGACTGCGGATTATATAACCAAAAGCCTGAACACGTGTCCGCGAAGAGCCTTCAGTAGTGGTTGGGAAGAAATCCGGACGGTATCGGACGATGTTGTAACATGACTGGAACATATTATGGACTTGGACGTTTAAGCAGAAATATATGTGGTAGTTGCTACTCGAACATGTACTATATAATAATATTCATAATCAGACGCATCATCGTAATCACCTGCTGTTTGAATTGATTTATTGTAACTATCGATAGAAATTTTCCTTTATATAAATACGTACATATATATATATATATATATATATACATATATATATATATATATATATATATATATATGTGTATATATATATATATGTATATATATATATATATATATATATATATATAATGACGATTTAATAGAATGGGGATACCGAAGAAAATAATAAATAAAATAAATATAAAATTAAAATTGATAATAATTAATCTTAATATAATATATACGTATAAAATATTTATGTAGAGAAATTAATAGGCTAAATAAAGGTATTTCCATCGGAAGATGATTTAAATCGTCAAAATAGATAAATTCGTATCGTAAAGCTTCCCTATATGGTAACAATTGAAAATAATGATAGTAATACCTACAACAATAATAATTACAATAACGTTAAAATAAGGATAATATCTTCGCCCTAGGGGAATTTTGACGATAAACGCGTGTAGAACGAACAACGAAAATATCGTATGATCATCGATATATTCGTAGTATAAGATAAAATCTCGCCGTTATATTCGATCGATAATTTAATTTTATATCTGATATCTTCGTAAGAGAGAGTCTAGTCAACAGAAGAACCGTTCGTACGTGACGCAATCGATACGATATACAAAATTATAAGGTCGATGTTTTCCGAATCGTCATCTTACACATCGGTACATTCGCGTTAATATGAAGGAATTCGAACTCTAGTCATAATAAAAAAATTAATTTTAAAGTATTCGCGGATTAATAATTAAATAATACACACTAAGTACGGAATTAGGACGATAGAAATAATAATTGGATACACCTTCGTCATCCGGGAGCATTATCGCTCCTACCTGTGGTACCTAGGTCGTACGATTTTTTTTTATATTATTTATTGTTCACGATAAATTTATATATATATATATATATGTGTGTGTGTGTGTGTATGTATTTTTGTAAATTTACGTTAATATGTTTGTATGTATAAATAACCGTATATTGAATATATTTTTTCTTGTTGAATGTATAATGATAATAATAATAATAAAAATAAACGCGTAACCAAAACGAACATTAATCACTAGATAATAATATCGATAGTTGTTTGTTCTACACGTAGAAATCTTAATTTACGTCGAAGTTTTAAATTACGTCGAAATTCTAATTACGTCAAATTTTATTCGCGTCAACAATTTTTTTTTGTACAAGTTTAAATTTTTTAGATCACGTGAAAATTTAATAATAATAATAATAATTATATATATATATATATATATATATATAATTTAAATTAGATAAATCCCACAATAGTTAATTCTGTACATTATTTTGTACTGGCGATCGCGATAATATATTTTTTTTAATTTATCCTGTTACATTCCTGTACGAGCTCTATAAGCACTTGGCTCCACACGACAGGAGAAAACGTAACAACTTGTCGACATACGACGGAATAGGAAATCCACGGTCTTTCACCAAAACGCAATTATATATATATATATATATATATATATATATATATATATATATATATATGTATATATATAGCAAAACAAAATAAAATCGAAGTTAATCACTAAAAAATTTATTACATAAACACGAAGCTTTTCAACTGAAAATGACTTCATAGTCGAACAGCTTCGTGTTTATGTAATAAATTTTTTAGTGATTAACTTAGATTTTATTTTGTTTTGCTAAATTCATAAAGTCACTACTCTCCAATTATATATATGTGTGTGTATATAATTGGGGTAGTGATTTTTTGTAAAACAAATTAAACAATAAAGATAAAATCGCTAATGTTAGTAATTAATAATTAAGTTCTTCGGTAATGAACTTGAAAATGGCGTAATTGTCGAAGAGCTTTGTTATTTTATTATTTCATTTTCTATTATAATTATATATTCACGAAAAAATACGTATAATAAAATTACCAGCAGAAATCGATAATTATTATATATATATATATATATTTATTTATTTATTTATTTACATATTTATATAAAGCTTTTCGGCGATTATTTTATTTTCAAATTATAAATAACTTAACAAATAATAATAAACAATAATAACATAAATTATTAATAATCGCAAAAACAAAGAATTATATATATATATATATATATATATATATATATATATATATATAATTTATTAACATAATTTTTTTTTATTGTTATTATTAATAACTTGTTTTATTTAACGTTTATTAATATTTTATAAGTTATTTATAACTTCAAAGCGGCTCGACTGGAGGTAATCTATTTTTTATATATTTAATAATTAGTGATTTCTATTTGATAATTTTATATACACTTTTTAAAAACAAATCCTCTCCCTAAACTTTCTCATCATTCGTTCCTCCTAATAGGATATACTCGGAGGGGGTTTTCGGATGTCTGCATTTCTCTTACTTATACATTACTTCCTTTACTTCGACCTAGAGTTACGAGTTTTCGAAAAACAAAACATAAAACAACAATTGTCTCCATTCCGATATTTCTTTACATTATTTATAGTATGACTGCGTATTACGTCATTTCGTGAGGAACTACATTAACGCACGTTTACATTAATGGTGCTAAAATATCCCCGATATGACCGTGTTTCCTATTACCGTTATTTCAATTCGCGGAAAGGAACCTCGTTAAGATTCAAAAATAACAAATATATTTTCAAGTTCAATTTTCATTCGCGCGATGTCCTTCACGCGTGTCTACTATCAATGCACGAATTCACAGGATTTACAAAATAACTAATTTTATTTATAGTTCGTTTTCTCCAAATATCTACTTGTCAGCGTACAATTATGTATTATATATATATATATATAATATCTTTATATGCACACGCACACATATATATCTTTATATATATATATATATATATATATTATATATACACAGGGTGACCCAGAGAAGCTGGACGGTTTTGTTTTTTGAATAGCACTGCTACACCGCTAACTGCGTACTTCACGTTTAGCGTACATACGAGAGATTCGTTTTCGTCCAGTTTCAGTTATCACGGAATATTATAAGGAGAAGAAGCGCGCGTATTGCACGAAACGTTATTTCCGACGAAAATCGATCATTACAGTGCAAAGAGAGTTTCGAAAAGAATTCGAAGTTACGCGGTATACACCTGTACCATCTGCAATTCAATTTTATGGTGGGTTGATAAAATTCTCCAATGGATGAAACACGTCCTGGAAAATGGAAAAAACGGTTCGTGACCCCGCCCCCCAACATCGATTGAGTTCGGGCAGCGATCATTCGGAGTCCCGGACGTTCTGCTTGTGGACATGATGCTTCTATAAACGTGTCGAAGGAATCTGTTAGCCGTATATTGCTGTAAGACTTTAAATTTCATCCTGATAAACTGGTAATAACTCAGGAATTAAAAAGTACCGACCATGCACAACGAAAACTTTTTGCTGAACGCTACTCAAAAAATCGATGACGAAGAGATCGATTTAAACAATCTTTTCATCGATGAAGCTCATTTTCAGCTATTCGGATTGGTAAACAAACAGAACTGCGCCGCTACCGGTCCGAATCTAATCCGAATTCAATCGAACAGAAGCCGTCACACAACGAGCGAGTAATCGGCTGCGCTGGATTGGCGTAGTGAGTAATAGTGGAGCTTTATTTTTTCACCGCTACTGTCAACGGAACGCGCTTACGAATATAGAAATTATATAATACAAAATTTCAGATTTTAAACTGTCCGTACGGATATTACTAGACTGACGACTCTATATATCTATTCCAATCTATATTATACAGTCGCTGCTACTCACTTGTACGTTTCACAGAAAATACCAATTATCTATTTACTTCATATTCCATTAACTCTATAATTAATTGCTTTACCTCTGAACTATCTAAACTACAAAACTTTTGAAACTGAATCTATTTTTGTTTATCATTACGTACGTGTACTGCTTTTACTATTACGTCCGTCTACTAACGTGCATATTCCGTTACTGCGCGGGTAGTAGCAGCAAGGAAACAACAGATTTTGTTTATCATTATATACGCTTACTATTGAGCACACTGCGTTACCGGGCGTATTTAATATTTCTGTGATATGTATATATATATATATATATATATATATATATATATATATATATATATATATATATATATATATATATATATATATATAGTTTGCATGCGTTAGTAGCGAAATAATTAATTTATATATACAAATCTCAACATAACGTACGTACACAGATGTAATTTTATTTATATTTATATACATCATCAGTCAGTCGAGTCACCCCATGCAGGGCTATCGTAACAATGGTCTTTTACACGGCTGACTAGGCTGCACCGATATATATACGGTCATGTAATATATCAACGCCACCACATTTTCGGCTCTAACTACGTGACCAAAAAGTCGTAGTATTCTGCTGAGAACGATCGATTTTAATATTTTTGGATTGCCAATGTTGTCCAATATAGAAGCATTAATTCTCGTAGCTGTCCATGGAACACACAGCATTCGTCTCCAACACCGCATTTCTTGTGCGTCTGTATATTTTCTGTCGGCATTGCTTACCAACCAGGTCTTCGAGCAATATAGCAACACCGAGAAAACGAGGGAGTTCACTGTTAGTATTTTAACAGTTTTACTAACTGCAGAGTCGGTCTAGATTCTATTCAACCGGTTCATTGCGATTCGGATTAGGTGGGATTTGTGGCGTATTTCACTTCTACAGCCGGCCGTTATTTTCCACTATTGAGCCTAAATACTTTTTACAAATTTAGTTGATAATCGTTATTGTTAGTTTTATAAGTCTCCAACAGATGGCGCTTGAAATTAGTTTTTTTGACAACTGTTATAGATATTTCATAGATGGCGCTGCGCGTTAATTTTGAATTTCTTTAACACTTCCAGCGTATCATTAGAGTGCAAGGTGTTCTTGTTGCTTTTTTCGTATCAATTTTTATTTCACTTTCACGCGTTGTGTATTGTTTTACTACTAATTTACAGAAATTTGATCGAAATATGCAATGCATAAGATTTCCAGAAAAATTTATGTACCGTTGTCCAAACAAATTATTGAGATTGTCTTTCCGGATATACTCTGAATAAAAATCTCAATTGGCTTCGTGCTATTTTGGCAACCAAAAAATGTTGACCTGGATCTAATTAACTATCAAGTAGAACAATTATTACCAGGTGATGTCGTTCAAATCAATCGACGCCACTGTGGACGAAATCGAAGCCGTGAATTTTCCAATCGAATTTTTAAATTCTTCGCATATTACGCGAATGCCACCACGCAATTTTCGATTAAAAATTATTTTTCTGCGTAACTCACCTAAATTATGCGACGGTACACGTTTGGCTATCTAAAAGTTCATCGCAAATTGTTCCATTACCACGTATTCCGATGACACCGCTAGATAATACCGTTTAAAAGGCTTCGATTTCGTATTTGTTTTGGCTTTCGCGATGACCATAAATAAATCTCAAGGACAAAGTCTGTTTGCGGCTTAATCCGTGTTTCTCCCACCGGTTAATTATACGTCGCGCGCTTACGTGTAGGAAGACCAACAAATTTATTTTATATTGTACACCGACTAGCGCTTAATCAAACTTCAACCGTGTATTATTATAGTTAAAAGTAATCGAGTACTTACTAATAAAATCTAAAGTTGGGAATTTTACGTCGATTTGCGCTTGACTTTATCTTCTAAATACATCCTTAATCATTATCGAATTTTAATTTGATTTTCCATTCTTTACCCCGACAGTTGTTAGGCGAAGATCGAGTAAAAAAAAATAAACAACCCCGCGGTGAAATCAATGTAGCCGTAAAAGCCGGTACGTCCCGAAAAACTGAAGATCATCAGACAGTTGATATTTGATAGATGACGTGTAAAGGGAAGGAACCTAAGTAGTTCAACACTTTATTTTCCCACATAAACAGTTAAAAGATCAGTTGGCTCAACACGAATTTAACCTACGCAAAACTGTTCCGAGTTATCGAGCAAGTTTATGGCCAAAGGATTTCGATGATTTTCCAACCTTATTAAATAGCGTCGGGCACTTTTCTCGTTCTTTTCGTGAACAGTACTTACATATATAGGTCACGGTGTTTCGAAACGTTGGAGACATACCAGGGTACCGATGTTTATCTTAGAGCTCGATTTTGTAATCTTTTGTATTATAGTTGCTAGGTTTATCGCAGAGATGAATACCGTACGTCAACACCGGCTTTAAAACCGTCTTATATACCAGCAATTTACTACTGAAGCTTAGACTTTCTACTAGGTAAACAATAGAATTCTCTCAGTTTTAACTGAAGCTCATTTCGTTTTTGGTTTTTAAATGTTTTCTCCGAGTCGGTATATTTGACTGCCTCACTTTGAGAGTTTCACCACACGAAAGAGGTTAATGTGGGGCGCAGGATTTCTCTTTGTAAAGATCGAACGAACGGCTTTACTTTTATTTATTACACCGCTTTTAGACAATATTCAGTGCATACACTATAGTCTCATCATGATGCGATGTTAAAATAACAGTATCGTCCGCATACGTCGCAACTTCTACTTCAGCGGTTAAATGAAAATCGCCGATGATATAGGTTATGTGCGTGTTGATGCGTGCGTATTATTTAGGTGATAGATCGCGATTATTATAATATATTCGGATAAAATAAAAATTATGATATTTTCTCAGTATAGAACTTTACAGCGGTTGTAATTTGCTTGACACGCTCGTCTTCCTCTTCGCTATCTGGTCGGCTGATGACGATGATGGGCGTCGGTGAGCGACAAATCGGACTGACGTTACCGCCGTTGAATGTTTCGCGTTTACAATATGGTCGACATTCCGAAACGGACATTCCGAATATCGTATTATATTATTCGATTACACGAATATGTAACGACTAGTAACGAAAATAACTGAAAAAATTGTAATACGATCGAACCGAATAATCGCTAACGATGTCGCGTAATAACAGATGAGAACCGTCAGACTCTTTATCGTTGTGGCAAATTCGTAGTATGTATAATAGAACGCTGGTCGGATGAGCCATTAAGAAGCCCAATCAGACGCTTGCCAACTACATATATTGCGTTAATATCGCGTCGTGCGTGTATGCTCGTGTACGTACGTCTAATCCGACTTGTGCTCTAGTTTTTCACTTGTTTTTTTCCCCTTTTAACTAACATTTATCGTAGCTATATATGTTCTCCGATGATCGTTACCATTGTAATCTTTAACTATACAGTTGTAATACACATGTACACGTACAAACATACATACACACACATATATATATATATATATATATATATATATATATATATATATATATATATCAGACGATTTTTATCGCATTTAACAATTTGGCAACATTTAAAATATGAACAACAGCTTGTACTTACACAAGTATACAGTGGCTTCTAAAAAGCGGCGAACAGATAATTATATATTAATATATACACATACACTTGCTTATGTAATATATATATATATATATAAATGCGAGAATGATAGAACGAGGATGAAAACATGAGCGTAATAAATGTTCAGTTTATATCTGGTGTATTTGTGCCAAATATTCCGATGATAATAACTACCGTAAATAATAAATTCAGATTTTTCTAATTTTTTTTTTTTTTTTTACAATTATTTTACTCGTTATCTATTCATCTTCAGCCTATATCAGTCCGCTACTGGGACGTAGGCTTTCCTTAACTATTCCAGTTATTATCATCCTGAGCTATTCTTATACCCTGCGACTAGTTTTAAGTCAACGCACCAACGGTTTAGCAGTTGTTTCTCTTCTTGTCAATCGGCCACCATTCCAACACCCGTTTTGCCCATATTCTGCCACTTTATTATATATATATATATATATATGTATGTATTTGACTTAACTTTATACCGTTTTATTCTGTTCGAGGCTGAAATTATTCACTTCGCGTGGAGTTGTTTAATTGTTCAAATTTTTTAAATTTTTTAAATTTTTCTATTTTTTTTTTAAAGTTTTTTTTTTAAATATTATTATTATTATTCTTTTTTAATATTGCTCACATTGATTTACTTCCGGATGGAAGTCGTATATTAAGCGTAAGTAGGCTTGAGCGTTAAGTGATAGCCTACTCAACGTTTTCATTAAGTTCCGTTCTGCGATTTATAGAGTTTTCTCAAAAAAAAAAAAAAAGACGGATTGGTTCTATGTTGAAATGGAATAAAACAAATCGTGTACGAAGAGCATTAACGTAGAAAATTATTTTCTTTTAGGACTGTGCACGCCGCTACGTATAGAATATGACGTCGTTCATGTGTACACCGCGGCATTTCACGGTGGTACGGATTCAAGCGGTGTAAGTTTCGATGAGTCTACCGTCTCTAGATCTGGCTGAATCTATACGATAGCATCGGTAATATCAATTTTAAAGAAATCCTCGGTCGATTTAGGTTTATTAATATAGATCTGCGACTTCGAGAAGTTCCGTCAGAGAAAGTCTAACGGTGTCAAATCGTACGATCTTCCTATTCGAGGTTAACGCGTACATATTTATTCGGAGCTACGTGTAGCGATGACAAATGTTAAAAAGAAAAATACTGAAAAAGCTAGGTCAGAATTCGTTAGACGTAAACATGAAACTAACTTATACGGCGGATGAAACTCGCAATTTCCAGAAGATTGTTACGAGTTGTTTTTATTGACATGCGGAACGATATACCGGTAGAGTTGGATTGAGATTCGATGGCGCCTATAACAATCCGCAGTCATTTCGAAATGCTATCGGATATGCCGAACATGGAACGGGTCGCACATGTACGTCAATCTGGGCCTGATGACTCCTGTATATGATAGTTTTTTTCTTGTTAATTTACGCGACGAAGACTCGAATTACTGCGAAACCTCGGTAACAACATACGTCGAGTTTTTTATGTGCTTCCGTTTATTAGACGTTTAATACGATTGTTAAAGTCGTTGTAACATCCACGTACTGCAGACTCTTCATTTACCTATGGGATTTGCTTTATGCTTATAGTGGTTTTTATTTTTGGTGGTAAACGCTAATACAGTGTGGACTTAATTTTTTCCTATATTCAATTTAACGTAAGATCTTTTTTTAATGCTTGAAAATCATAACTACAGCTTTCTGCGTACGTTTGTAGATGGCGTTAGGATGTACACAAAACCGTATTATCAGCGTGTTAGTCGCGATTTAACAGCATTAAAAACCGAAACGACCAGATGGCACTAGCACCGCGTTATATGTTTTATTTGCTAGCTTAACACCTTAAGTTAGGCATTTTCCGAACCGAAATTAGCAATTTTATATATGCGTTTATTACGCGATATCGTTTCTCAGGTGACTCTAGATAATTTTCAGTCTATTTATATGAATATTTTTTTAAAATTGAGACATTTAGTGTCGACGAGAAGATAGATATATATATATATATATATATATATATTTTAAATTTCACCTACCATATAGTAGATATCGGAACTGAAACGGTTAAAAAATCGCGGTTACGTAAAATGTTCGATTAGTTTATAGCGGAATTTAATCATTTTATGCAGAAGATCGTTATATCGAATGATTTTTCTCTATGTATTACTAGCACGCTAGTGAGTCTAAAGGTAAATTGAAATTGTCTTTAATTCATTCGGATTAATAACGATCGGTGATTAGATTAATTGTGAAAAATTATTAAAAAATAATTTTATAATACATTTTCTTATTATTACGTCAGTTTATTTCTTTTACTTTAAGTAATGGTTTTTTTTTTTTTTGAGAAGGGAGTGTTATGAAATCATAACTCTTACTGATTATTGAAGTGAGAAAAATTCGATCAATTTTCTCGATATTTATTATTTAATTTCATTAAATAATTTCTCATTAATAGATTTATACTTGAACGCAGGTTCTAGTTTCTTCAAGTTAACGCAATTAATCGTTTAGTTAAAAACAAATATATATATACAATAAAATTACGATGCAAATTTAGGTAACTGAATTATCAAACTGTTTGGTTATTATTCCCATTCATCGAACGAACAAGTTTTCCATCCTCATTGCAGAATGAAAATAATATTTAGAGCGTTATTAATAATCTGTCCCTAGGTAGTAACTATTTATCTGTCTACACCGGTTATTTTTCACCATGCTAAAATGTTAAATAATAGGAATTAATTTTTTCGTTTAGAAATTATTTATTTATTTATTTATTTAATGAAGCCACGCAACAGTTAAAAGTCGATTATAATGTAGGCTTATAAATAAAATAATACAGTGAATAATTTTTTCTGAATTATAAAATTAAAAGTAAAAAAAAAAAAATACAAAAAAAAAATACATTGAACACATTCACCAGCCTCACACCTATTAAACACGCCAGAAAGACTACACGCATTCATAAGTCTCACACTCATTAAAACATACATCATTCACACGATCTTACTCGAAATAAACGGACGAATAATCTTCAACAAATTAATAAATACAATACAAAACCTTAACGTATATATTACATGTACATTAGTGAACACAGATACCAAACACCCACCACATAATAAATAACAGTCTAGGACCATTGGAATAGACAACAGCGAAACTCCTCATCGCAAAATATGTTCGTGAAGCAACTTATTAAAGAAATATCTGTTATCAAACATCCATACAGGGAAATATGTTCGAAAAAGAATTATACAAAGGCCGATGACGACAACGGAGAACTTAAACCGAGGTTTGTTCGTGCACGCGGCTCACTGAAAAAACGATTCGATCGCCTATTTGGTCTTGGTACAACATGTCTCATATATGTAAAAGTGAAATCTTATAAATTCGAAATTTGGTAGTAGGGAACGTTGCCTAGTCAATTCTCATTAGAGCACCGGTAAAACAACACATCTTCGTCAAGCTAATCGATTTCTTTACTTTCGCAATAAACCGGTGGTATACTGATTTACGTACCAATTAGAAATATAGTTGATTTAGTCGGAATTGGTTTTATGACTCCAGTTGGTGCAAGCAGAATAAATAATATTATATGTGTTTCTATATATTTATATTTATACAACAATATATTTATTTCAATACAAAATTCTATAAATTATAAAGAATTTATATGTATATAAATATATATATATACATATATATTAAGTATCATTATCATCGGCGAAACGTTGTTCGTGGAGGTATCGTGATTACGAGCCATCCATTTGATGTAATAAATGTCACCACTAATCTATGTTTCGAGTTCTTGGAAACTTTTTCTTTTTTCTACATCCATCTCTTCGTAATGTAGCCGCGTTTTTTATTTTTCCTGTGGAAATTTTTCTCTCGAATCAAATTGTCGATATATTTAGAACGAGTTTCTAATTGTTTGGCAATCTTTCATTTTTGACGGTTTCTTCTCGGTAATACAAATCCGTTTGTCCCTTTATCCATTCGTCGAATTTGTCACAATCGACTGGGAAAGACTAGATACTATTTTTATTTTCACTTCCTTCTATAGCGCAGGTCATATTTAGCGTCTACATTACGTGTAAGAGTTTACAATAGCGTCGGTTTAAGTATTATATTAGCATTCGTACCGCGACGAGCTTCTGAAGTACGGCAGTATTTCAGAATAGATTAGACATTTGTACAAATCTCGGTTAAATAACAACTAGTTATGTTTAAAACTTCGTCGCGATAAAATTCTATTTTTAAAATTTTTTCATATAAAACTCTGAATTAGATTCTCTCTTGTAAATAAACGTTTTGATAAAAATTCTGTTTTAGTAAAATTTCGTTTTAAAATTTTATTACAATAAATTTCCGTTTTCGAATAATACTATTTTCAATAAAAGTCGGTTGTTTAAAAATTGTGAAATTCCGGTTAAAGCACCGAATATAGGTTGACTCAGAGTAGACGGACGGTTTTTTTCAATAGCGCAATTGGTAACACTGCTACAACGCAAAATTGGTGTATACGCGAGAGATTGCGGTTTTGGTCAAGTTTCAGTTATCGTACCTATAAGAAGAAAGAGCGCGTATTTTGCGTGGAATGTTATTTTCGGCGTGGATCGACAACGACGTTAGAGAGAATTTCCAAATGAATTCAAAGTTACGCGGTGGAAACCTGTACCATCTCTCAATTCAAAGGTTGAAAACTTTCGAGAGAAAGCTAACGGATAAAAAAAACGTCCTGGACAAAAAAAAAAAAAAAAAATCGTACCCGTGTGGTCTTATCGTTTCACTGGTGCTGTCAACGTAACCGGCTATATCGAGGTGATAAATTCGTTTTTGTTTCCCTTACTTCGTCATCGTCATCCTCTGATCCATAAATTGTTTCAACAAGATGGTGCGACGTGTCACACTGTTCTGCAGAAACGCTCGCAGTACTGGAAGAAACGTTTGGTAAGGACATCGCGTAGCACGGATTTCGCTTCTCGCTAGATTTTAACCGCTCCAGTTGTTTATTAAGCCGCGTTTACCGAAACACGTCCACGAGATTTGAAATATATGAAAACTCCTATGTTCGAAAATGTGTTCGAAAATTTTCTAATAAGACTGACGGAATGCTTTGTTTCAAATGGTGGTCGTGTATAAAAAGCTGATTCTCTCGTTTTCCTATTTTAAAAGCAACTTTCTTTTAACAATTTTATTCGAGTAGTTTTTAGGTTATTTAAAAATCAAAAGCGTCCGTTTTCTCTGGGTCACCCTTTATATACACCCGGGTTTGTTTTCTAGTAATAACAATAACCTTGTAAAATGATGATGTTTTATTTGAATTTCGCCGTACGGTTTATTATGTAAAATAGAGAGAATGATAATGATGACGGCGACCATCGAACGGAATTTATCTGGAATTATTTCTACTGGTTTAGAAATAAATACCGCCCGGTGGTAACTCAATTATTTAAGAACGTTCGTTACCGCTAGATTTGGCTAAATTCCATAAGCGATTCATCATCGACTCGTACGTTTATGTTCATTACACGTACACACGCGCAGACGCGCTTAACTATATAGGAGATAATTCGCTGTTCTAGTTGTTTTCATATAGGGATGCATTTCTTAAAGTCTCTATTACATTTTGGCACGATATAACGGCAGGGCACATCTCTGTTATGTTCTGCATTTTTTTATTATTATTATTATTATTATTATTATTATTCCTATTATTACTCGGTCATACAGAATCCTCTGGCTTCTGTAGCGATGTACACATTTTATACGACCATTAAACGGGATTATTTATATTTAAAACGATACGCGTTAGAAAAAAAAGACAGCTACTAACGTATGTGAAGGAAGAAAAGAATCGGTTGCAAAACTGAAAACGAAGAATAAAAGTCTGATAAGAATTGCCTATTCGGATCGAGATAAAAGTGAACTTTTAGCTAAGATATAGTCGGGTGTACGTGCTCAGAATTGCAACACGGCATCTGCTTATCAGAATGCTAAAATCAAATGCAACGTCAAAAAATATCTAAGTTCTTCTTCCGGTGGAATTCGAGCAGCAGAGACGTAGCTACTGTTGCCGAAATACATAATCATATAAAGAAGCTAAAAAATAAAAATTCTATCGGGTTGGACAAGGTTTTTACGATAAAATCTACATCAAAGCTCTAGTTCAATTAATTATCGTAATTTCTTGGAAGACGTCTAAAGTAATACCCATTAAGGCTGATACCTCGTATCCTGTAAATCTACGTCCTGTCTCTCTTCTTAGTCATCTTAGCAAGATAGCTGAAAAAATTATTCTCAGTCGAATACAAACCATTAGACAAATTAATAATATTTCGTATTGAACAACAGTTTGGATTATCAACACAGTTACGCAATTGGCGAGGATTACAGATTTCATAACAGATGGTTCTTGATCGAAATAAACACGCACGATTACTTCTCATAGACATTGAGAAAGCCTTACACGGCATCTCGGATTAATATATAAATTAATTCGACTAAAATTTCCTAATTATATCGTTAGATTTATTAATTCAACAAATAGGAAATTTATGGTAAAAATAAATAATCGTATAACTCTGTGGCAAGGTCTATCTTATAGCTGGAGTACCTCGAGGGAGTATACTTGGACCCTATGTATTTCTCGTATTTATTAATGATATTCCCAAGGATAAACACCTACAGATGTCGTCGTACGGCTATGTATTGTACGTCCTATCGTGCAGATTCAAAGAAGGCTAAACGTAGGATTTGAAAAATTAAGATCATACTTCAATAAATGGTAACGTAAATGTTGATAAAACACAGTCGATATTATTTACAAAAAGGAATTCCTAACTAACTCCTACGACCTCCGAGAAAGTTGCAAAATATTTACGTTTATGCGATCAGTTATCGCTTCGCTGTGAACTTATGGCCAGAACGGAATTCGTACTTTTACTCTGGAATCGCGTCGTTTAGTCGTTCGTTTAAAATAAAAAATTAAGCTAATTTTCGATTACAAAGTCGAAAGTGCTGGAGGTTTAATGTCATCGGTAAAAATATGGAATAAACGGGATCCAACTGGAGGCTAATTCTTTTTATAGCGCATCCGCCTTAATCGATCGATGCCAGTTCAACATAAAAGCAAAAACAAAAAATTAAGAAAAAATCGTTCAAATCCACGAAGGAACAGTGTTTGCAGGAAAAAATTTCTTCGTTAAGTTTCGTTTATAAGCACGTGCACTCTTATTATAAAAAAAAAAAAAAAGTTGCGGGTGAATCTCGTAGATTTTCGAAATTAAACAAAAAAAATGCTTACTGTGAGATTTTTAGTAGAAATATAATTATCGTTAGCTTAGAAATTTAAAAATAACAACCTACCGGTTTTGATGTACTCGGTCGCTCTACAACATGCTACATCTTTCAGTGAAGCGTCATTTTCTTTGTTGTCCTCTTACAGGTGCCGAACTGCTAAACGGAAAAGATTCTGCATCTGGTTTAGATGAACTTTCCTTTTTAGTGTGCTATCCGATCTCTGTAATAATTCTAAGTTATCGCATACCGATGGCGTGAGATGTTTACATACAGTTCACCTTCGATTCGTGAATACTTTAGCCGCTATAAAAAAGTGTTGCCCGTTGTGGACGACGTGAACGCGTAGGGTTCCATTCCAGCTGGGAAAAAGTTGATTTTTTGCGAATTTCGGAAATCTTAAATTATTCGAAACGCGCGAGAAGGTGAATTCCTCTAATAAACTAATCGAGGAATTGGACAACGCTCGTAGAGAAAAATGGACGGAGCTAAAATTTATGAAAGCTTGGCGGTTAAGACTCTCAGGAAGGAAATAATATACAACGATGAATAAAAAAAAAAAAAAATCTTATTAACTAATCGCATGGTAGATGTTACTACACGTGCTCGACCAACTTGTTAATACACGAATCAAGAAAGAGTTATCGGAACTAAAGAGAGCTACTGCAGAACGGCTGTGAATTGATAAAAAACATATTGATGAACTAGCCCCGTACGAATTAAATAGACGGAGTCAACGAAGACTGCGGACAAATAATGGAATCTGTGAAACACTTCGGATCGAGGGCGAAATACCGGCTATTAATCCTTCGCAACTTTCGAAACTATTTTAAATTTCTTTAATAATCGCGATATTGAAGACCGGAAGGAATAGTCGACAGGCCGATATTTTTACAGAGCGTTTGCTATATAACCAACTAGCTGCTGTTATCGATAAACACATATAGAACGAGCAGGTTTTAGACCGGGCTGATGGTTTTACTGAAATTTTTCGTTTATCCCGACTATTTATATTAAGTCAAAACGAGCTGTTCCATTCAAAATGTACCTTTTAGCCAAAAAACGAATATACGTACAATAAATATTCAGTTCTTATTTAGGAAATTCCATCTTGGTATTCCGAACGTACAATATGAACTACTTGAATTTGAATATCGATATCACTTCGCGCATTATTATATTTATAATTTTCGAGTGTAGTTAAGATTATAACGATATAACGACCGGTATACGTAGTGACCTGTATTCGGTTATGTATAGACTGCTTTAAGGGTTTCAAGTAGACCGCCTAGAGACCTAGTAAAGAATTTTAACTTATTGTCAGCTAATTTTTACTATAGAGTTATTATTAGCTATCGATAAGGATTGCAGATTATATTCAACTAATGCATTACTAAAAGTTTACAATCGGTAGCTTAATGCGCGAGAGTACTAGTAATTTTAATTATAAACGTCACCTCCTTCTTGGCTCAATTATACGCGAACAACATTTTCATTAAACGCACGCGGATATGGTTTTTATGCCTATCTCTTCGATTAAAACGTGTTTACGTGTTCCGCAAGGAAGTGTATTGCGATCTTTTCTTTTCGCATTATATTTATACGATTTTCCGGAAGTATGCGCAAATCTATGTAAACGATGCGGCTATTTTTTTTTACAGCGCATTTAGACCAGCTACTATCCGGAATAGACTTCAAATCGGCATAGTAATCTCAGATATTGTAATAAGTGGAAAATCAGTATCCATCGGTATATTTAGCAATTTTCTTTACACGCAGACGACCGAAATTGCTAAATATTCCGATGGTGTCTGGGGAAACAGCGTTAACTGGTCAGATTCGACGTTTAGATGTTGTTGAAAACAAACTTCACTAAACGTATGTTAACTATATTAATACAGAAATGTTAATCAAGTCCGTTTGTTTCGTATATCACCACCCGGTTTAATAGAAAATCATTAATGCACGTAAACTTATTATTTATAAAACACGAATATGCCCGGTATTTATCCTGTTTGGTGTTCGATATGCTCGTTATAATTGCAGCTCGTCCAGATCAGTTAGGTGCGTACTAAATGCTTCCCGTTATTATACTGGAGTATAATATTCTGAAATTACCTCGTGTTAAGAAATACGCATTCTTTTAATATAGCGCGTACATTTTTCGGTGATTGCCGTGTACGTGATAAATCTCGTTATGTAATTACAAATTCGGGTAGAGCTAATAATGTTTATTTTTAGAAAATATAAGACGAAACCTAATTTATTCTAATGAACTATTCTCTTTATTAATATAGTTCTAATTATATTAGTTCGATGTTATACTAATTATTTTCAAACTTAAAATCGTTAGTTTCAACATCATCTACTTCGTTTGTTTGCGGGGTTTTTTTCCCCTGCGTTTGTACATTTTGCCACTTAGCTGAATTAATTAAACTTGTAAGCTATCGTGGTAAATTCAGTATAAATTATGTTTATTGACTGTATTTGATTTTTTTGTATTTATTATTCGTATTTTTTTTTTTTTTTAATGCTAGTTCTGTAGGATTTAATCAATTTTGTCGTTATAGTTGTTTCGAAAGCTTTTTAATATGTTCCGAAGTCTCTTTATTTTTAGCATATCTTTATATATGACACTTCCATAAAGAATGTTTGGTAACACTACACTTTTATACGATGTTATTCCCTTTTTTTTTGTAAATTATTATATATTATTATACAAGTAACACGTATTTAATTTGACTAATTATTTATCCGTATTGCGCTAAGTTTATTCACTTATCGTTTAATTTTGCTGCTTCAGATGCGAATAAATCTTTAGCCGTTTACTAAAAAAAAAGTACAAGTATGTAGACGCATAATGCATTTGAACGATAAAATATAATTTTTACGTAAATTACGGCAATTTATCTATATCGATACTTATTAATATTTTTTAATTTTAAACGTTGATTATTTCAATTATTTATTAATTAATTAAAAATGTTTCCGATGTAGGTTTTTTTTCCGGAATTTTTCCAAACAAATTAACGGTTAGCTAAACTAGTTTCACGATTTTATTAGGCTTATATCGATTATGAAAAGTGCTCTGAAATGCCTAGTTACAACGGTTTGCACGCTCGATGCAACTTGAAAAAGGCATTGGAAAGCCGTGATGACGATGTTCTACGGGTAGCTTAAATGTGCACATCCGTAATTCTGTAACCATTCTCTGGCCGTACTTGATACTGCTCGAATATACTCCCATCCACCGCGAAGGGCTCTATTCGTTCAGGACATGATCTATTGTTAGCAGTTACAAGTTGAATTAGATATGAAACCCCACGTTTCGAGCATACCACGACTCGTACGAATTCGATTCAACCGTATCCAGCTTTTCTAGGTCAAAGCCTATATCCGGTGTGCCTATCGTTCTGTTTCTATCTGAATTCTTTTGGTTCCATTCTTTCTTCCAGGCTGCGACCGCATCGAAACCTCCTGCTAAGAGCTTTTTAGCTAATTAGTGTTTCTTCCAGATATTGATGTATTGGTAGTTTTGAATCGTTTGTATACTTCGTCCATTCTTTCATAGTTGAAATTTTCCTTCGAATGTGAGCTGGCACGATGTTTGCTAGAGTACTGCTATCCATTCCAACGGGGTTTATTTAGTTATACCGGAAGTTAACAGCTGCGTTTCTATATCGACATTTATACTGTTCAACCATACTGGCGCGCGCTGCATATTCCGTCGCCGAGTAAACCAACGCAAGTTGTCCTCCGTAATGTGGACGTTGAAGCGCTGCACGTTGTACCTGCGAGTTTTTGTATTATGTTCTTCCGTGTTCTTAGCCGCTGTCTATTCGAGATGTTTGCGGTAGGTCAGTTGGTGATCTTAAATTACTGCAAGATATTTCGGTTTTTCTTCATGCTTTAGTTTGCGCTCTCCGAGTATGATATTTAATTTAGTTTTAGATATATGATTATTAAGGTGGAAATACGTCTCGTCACTGTTTAATGTTAATCGCCATTTTTTAAAGTAGTCTACTAATAGTGATAAATCATCCATTATTGTGAAAGCTAGTATTATGTCTGACCAGAACTATGTCGTCTGCGTAAATAAATTTCCGTGCTTTTTTTACGTAGTAAATCAGCCGTATATAAATTAAACAGCAGCGGGGTCAAGGATCCTTGTGGTAGGCCATTGTTTAAGATAGGCTTTCCACTTTGTTTCCCGTTTAAGTAAATTCATATTCTACGATTACCGATCATGTTTAGTAACCACTGTATTTTCGCACATGAAATCACTTGCAACAATTTAGTGAGGAAGCCAATCCGCTATTATCGTAAGCCGAATAAAGGTCGATGCAGTCCGTGTTTTTGGTTTCTTTTCCAAACCGTGCTCGATTTGTTAATGCGCTAATTTTATCTAGACAACTTCTTGATTTTCGAAGCCAGCCTGTTCTATTGGAATTTGTTAATAGTATCTGCTGTTCGATTGTGAATTTCGGTAAATTCATAAAACGAAAGAGAGCCACATTACTCGAAACGGTAGAAGAGAAATCAGACTTTGCCAAGCTATTTAAAGAAAGTGAACTAACTGCAACTATCCGCCAGATTGGGTAACAATAACATAAAATTAAACAAATAAACAGCCTTCTCAGGGCAACTAAAACTCGATCAATAATAATAACATTCGTATACTTCAGATTAATGTGAAACGTCTCGCTCGAGCAAAAAGCCAAATATTAGAAAGAATATGACGGCGATGCAAATGTCATACTAACGCAAGAAACACACACGCACACACAGAGGATGGCAAAAAGAATCCGGATATAGACTACGTCACCGCGAATGATAGAAATTGCCGAGTAACAGTAATTATCGGTGACTTTAATAGTACACATACAAGCAAATAAAACAATCCGCAGGATATAGCACAGAATGTACGGGTGATTCACGACGCCAAACAGCAAGCCACATTCCATTCTGCTAGATGGAAACCTTGAATTAAGCTTTATTACGGTAGATCAAAATGGGAAGACGTTAGATATCTCACGAATAATCTGTAAAAAGTTTCCAAGAAGTCAACATAGACCCGCGATAATAGAGATAGGCTTCAGACTATCACTGGTAAATTCCATCTATGCACCTCGCTGGAAGTTTAAGGTATCAGTCTGGAAAACATAATTTTTAATTTTTCTGATTATAAGTTTAAATGGTTCTCGTATTTGTATTATACTTTGCGGACTAATGCGAACTCGGACGTTATTAATGTTACCTTGCGATGTTGTGTGAAACGAAAAAAAAAAAATTTTTGTACACGTATATGTTTGGAATTTGTGGGGAGGTGTAATTTGAACCGCTGAATTTTTTAACCATGGCCCTTTCAGTTAGGAATTTGTGTTTTTTACCTAGTATTTACATCACCTAATGGGAATGCCACTAGTAGGATTTCCGCACTAACAAACTTTCTTCTCTTGATATATATATATATACAATACGTCTGTAGTAGTAATCATGTGCCGTTTTTTGTTTATTCTTTCTAATCTACACAGCTCGAAGTCAACCTATAACCTTGTTTCGTGAATACGATTTAGTGTAGCAACGCATCTGATACCGTCTGTGGTACATATTATTCTGCGTTTATTCCTTAATCGTTTAGCTAAGTATATAATTGATGTTCGTTTGGCGTTGTTGAGATTAATCTTCCGGTTTCCGTATTAAAGTTGGTACATTTATTATTATTTATTTATAAACGAATTCGGTAAAGGAAAACTTATTTTTAAAATTTTTAAATACGAACCCCAATGAAGTGGAAAATACTTTATATCTAACGGATCAACTTTACCCGGACGTCGTCTCATGCTTAATAACAAATTCATTTAAATTTTCAAATCGCGTTTTGTTCACATCGGCATATACAAAAATTAGTAAGTATTTTTAAATAATAATCATGATTATATATATATATATATATTATATATTCAAATTATGTTTAAATGGTCATCATGGTATAAAGGGTGTTAGTTCAAAACACGCTATATGTCTCTAATGTTAAATTATATTTTCCAAAAGCAAAAAAAACCTAATTTTATTGTTACTTTTTTATAAGTGACATATGTAAGTATAATTTAAAATTCGGTATGCTCAGTAAAATTTATCACGCTGCGCTACTCTAAAGAACAAACCTGAAAATTAGCGAGTGTAGCAAGAAAATTACAGCGACATGGGGGGGGGAAAGGGTGGTGGACGTAATAGGTACTTGGCGAAACTCGTTCTAAGTGTATCTGTCAGCCCCGTTGAATAATCTGTATTCTGTCGCGTAGGTAATTTAAAAATTAATTTAAACGTGAAAGAAATCCTCGTTTAATCATCTTATAGATAATTCCTTTACGTCATGTTGTATCAAAAGCTTACGTCCAATAAAACTGATATAGAACGATATAATTATTACTAACACTTTTTTTTTGGCTCATTCGTAGCATACTTGTTACAACTCAGAATCGATTGGGATAAATTGATGTGTTTTGCTTCCCTAAGCGGAATAAAAAATAAAAAAAAAAAAACGCGGAAAAAATGTTTAATTTTAAATTACAACCTTTTAAATTTTACCCTTATAAGTACGTTTATAAACATATCTAGGTTAGGTTAGGTTAGGTTAGGTTAGAATCGGTCAGGTTTATTTCGGCTAGTTAGAAGTAGAATTAAAAGAAAAAACGAGACTTTCAAAAATGGTTTCCGCGGATTTTTACTTCGTAACTCGTTTAAAATAGTAATTTTTGATATTTAAAAAAAAAAATAACTACGAAGAAATCAACGAGGCAGGAGAGTTACTTACTGATTGATGCGAAGGCGTAAATTTGTTCCAAAATTTCGTGGTCAATGTGTCAAGAAGTCGTCTTTTTTGAGGATCGTGACGATCGGACGGTTTCAGACCTCGTTTACAGATTACTTCGCTATTACTTTTACGCAAATCATTACCGATTCGGTTATCGTTAGTTATTATTGACCACTTATTATCGACAGTATTATTGCTGTTGATATTTTCATATCGAGAACAAATATCACCAATACTTTGGCTGATATTCAATCTGAGCATGCTCACCAGCTAAAATCGTTCGAGCATACTCTGAAAATAATAAAAAGAAAAAAAAATCGTTATTTCATTCGGTTGCTACCGTAAATTTTTCTTAGTCGATTATTACATTATTACTACCACTTTTTTTCTATAGATAAATTTATGTATATCGCTACAGAGGCCAGAAGCTTAATTATAAATTAAACTGGTACATTAAGTGTTAAATTAAAACCGACTAATGAAGTTATTACAATAGATATAGTATATTTATCTAAATGATGAAAGTTAGCAGATTATTAAGGTTAGCAATGGAAAGTATTTCATTGATCGTGATAGGAAAATTGAGGTTAGAGAACGAAGAATGTTGCAGGTAGGAAAATTTGTTTTTTTTTTAAATTTACCTGTTACAATCTTAACGTTAAATAAGTAAAACTATATTATAAAGCTTATCACATAACACAGAACGTATCTTGTTACAAACGTGTGTGAAGCAGTTAACCCAGTGGTTAAATTTTCATTAAAAATGTTTATCGCTTACAAGACTAGGTCTTGCGGTTTATTACGCTTAAGGCGTCTAATGTCTAATTGTGAGTGTTGAGAAGTTTCACTGCTTCCACGTTGACATGATGGGATAGTCGTTTCTCGTGCTGCTTGACGAAATCCTTGATGACATCGTTGACGAACATGAAGATCGCGGTGTATATCGTCGTTACGCGAAAGTCGATATGATTATCGTACGCAGAATGACATTTTGTCTCGTCTGGATCTTGTCACGATTTGCAGCCTTAGCACATCCCCATAGTTGAAGGTCATACGTCCAAATCGGTTTTATTATTTGTTGGTACAGTAAACGCTTACACGATACGTCCAACGTAGAATTCCGACCGGTAAGCCAATACAGTTGACGCGTTCTTAATCTGTTTGATTTTAGATCTGATGTGTATTTCCCACGTAAGGCGCTTATCCATGTGAATAACAAGGTATCGAACTGACTCTGCTTGTGGGACAACTCGATCACCTAGGTAAACTTTATGCTGCGCATCGACTTTGCGATAAGCGTAAACGACATAGCTTCATTTAGTTCGACCTTCCATTTAACCGTCCAGTTTCTAACCCGGTTGAGCGCGCGTTGAAGTTTTACTGCAGCTTTAGCTTGACTATCGCTAACCGAAAGTATGGCGGTGCCATCAGTAAAAGTCACAGTTGTTGTTTCGTCATCTGTAGGCAAATCCTGCGTATACAATAAGAACAGCTTGTATACGATAGAATTTTGACTCAGCATCTTCGTGTACCACCCGAAACTGGCGATTAGCCAAATACGATTCCAGAAGTCTACAATAGTTACCTGGAAGAAGATTACTCATTTTAAATATTAGGCCTTCGTGCCAAAAAACGATCGAACGCTTGCGATATGTCTAGAAAGACTGTGGAACAATACTTTCTTTCTTCGAACGCTTTTTATAGATGTAACTCTTCTGAACTTGGTCTATAGTCGAATGTTGGTTTCTGAAGCCAAATTGATAATCAGGCAGATCAACAAATGGCTTTAGCCGTTTTAATAATAATTTTTCGAAAAGTTTCGATAACACAGGGAGTAGTGAAACAGGGCGGTATGAAGTAACTTCTTCCGCTGGTTTTTCTTTTTTATGCAGCGTAATGATTTTCGCTATTTTGAAACAGTTCGGAACATATTCTAGACGTAAACACACGCGTCGAATACGTCAACACAGCTTTACGTGATAATTCTTTTAACAATGCCGGAGAAATTCCGTCAATCCCTGCAGATTTTTTCGCATTAATCATCAGAATTTCTTTTGCAATGTTCAAAGGGGTAATATAATCAAAATCCACATTATTTTTATACGACACTGAAGGACTGATATCCGACGTAGCGTCATGTGGTTGGAACATATTTGACAAATCTCGAGCAAACAATTCTGCTTTGAGGCAGGACAAATAAATAAGAAGATAGGATAAGGAAAGTTGGATATTACAAAATGAACACATGGAAGGGTTAGTCTCATTGAATGTGTAACAATGAGTTCATTTGAAATGACCGGTCCGAATTATTGTTAGTGCTACCTGTTCCTTGCGTGATGACGCACTAAGATGGATCGGTCAGGCTCCGCTGAATTGCAGTAATTCTGAAAATCTAGTCTTGACTTGTTTGATATCGCAATTTTTTAGTAGATTAAATATGTAACTTGATGGCACCGGCAGAAACGGAAACTGGTGTAATATATGAGGCATGTCTGGCGGATTTATTTGCTTTCTTATTTTGACCAATATATAGCTGTGTCCACGTATCTGGATTACATTGACTTCTATTTTTCTTTCCCGAGATAATGAAATAACCTTTTCAGCTATAGGGTGAATTATTTTTGATTTGCGGTATATTTGATGATAAGGAGTCCGTAAATATAGGCTCTCGTGTGAAGCCATCAATACAGCTTGCACAATAGCAAAGAGTTCGCATGATAAAGCTGAGAAGTAGCAAGGTAGAGGATAATAAGTTTTATCATCGTTATGTATGATGGCGCAGCCGCAGCCATTGATGTTTTTTGCTGCTGCCGACTTGACGCTTATTTATTTATGTATCCTTTTTATTTATGTATCCTTTATAAATAAGCGGTTTCTTAATTCTATTTCGTTAAGTAATCATTTTCTGGCATCAATTTTAATCGTTTTTTTTTTGATTTTGTTTGTATTTTGCCGTTATTATTAGTTGAGTAATTTATTGTTTTTATAAAATCCTTTTATAAACGTAAAGACATTTTTTTTCTGATCGTTTCGAATGTTATATTTAAATTCGATCGTAAATGTTGCCTCGCAACTGTTTCGTATGCGAGGAATTTTCTACATGTTCGATCATTTCACGGGCCTCTCTGTCCGTTTTGTATATATCGAATATAATTTTATCTCATCTAATATTTCGTATACTATAAACTACGTAGATAAAAAGTTGGAAATAGCTTAGGTTTCTGCGTGAAGTCGAAATTTAATTGTAAATAATAAATTAAGCAAATCAGCGTCGTAATGATCGTGAAGCTACGATTTTTCAAAGTAATCGGCTGCAAAAAAAGAATTTATATAATATATACATTCATACATACACACAGACTTACATATTAAAATTTGACTGAACTCGTAATCCCATCTCATATGCGGTTTTCACTGGGGCCTTTTTCTCCCTCGTGGGTACCACTGTGAGATTGTTGCTGTCCATCTTCGATCTATTCTTCTCCTTTTTAAAACGATTTCCCGTAAAACTTTCGTTCGTTTAGAGTTTTTTTATCTGTTTCATTTTTAATTCAGAGCCACCTAAATGCACTTGCTAGAGGGATCGATCTCTTGGACACTTCCGACGAATTACGGAGATTGAAGCGTCCGAAATAGACCTCCCTCCCCCATCTTCTTCTTCTCGTTTCGTTATCCGATCCGGATGTCGTGACCTTATTTGATGCAAGTTACCCACTTATATCGATTTTGAGATTCATGATTTGCTGTGTGTGTCTACTTTACATAACCTTGTGATTTGATCAATGTAACGGCTCATCGGTCTACCTTGACTCCTTTTTCTATACAACCTTTCCTTGCAGAATTGTTTTCACCAGCCAATTTGCTCGTATTACATGACTAAAGAAGCCTACCATGCGCCTTTCAATGGATCTAATTGTTCAGTGGGTTCGATTTTCAGTTCTTTTAAAACAGAATCATTTGTTCTGTGGACTGTCCATGGGATCCTTAAGATTTTTCGGTATCCCTTCATTTCGAAAGTTTCAAGCTTCTTCCTCGTCGATTTATTAATCAGGTTTCTGAGCCGTATGTCGCTATGGAAAAAATCAACGTTTTAAGGTGTAACAGTTTTGTTGTTTTAGAGATCTTATGGTTTTTCCATATACAGTTTAGTTTCCCGATTCCGACATTTGCAAGAGCTAACCGTCTCCTTATTTCTTCTTCGGATACACCATTTTTTTTTTTTTATATGCACGCACCCAAATAAATTAATTTATCTTTAATTTCAATATCTCGCAGCAAAGTCAGTGGTTGTTGGATTCTTTTTTCTTTATCGATGATAATCATTGAACGTTTATGTTTATTCAGTATTAAGCCAGCCTCTTTGCCGACCACATCTATTCTTGATAATAATTCAAACATTGCTCTGTGCTGGCCAGTAATATAGTGTCGTCTGCGCATCTGATATTTGTAATTTTTTTCCCTCCGATAGATATTCCTCCTTGCCATCTTTCCGTAGTTTTTCTTACAATCCATTCCCCCGTAGATGTTGAAGAGAATCGGTGAAATACAGCAACCTTGGCGTACTCCCTTTCTTTGCTGAAAATTCTTTCGATTTTTCGTTCTCTAGTTTGATGAAACCTTTATTATTAAAGTACAATTTTCGTATCAAATAAATTAGATGCTTCGGTGTTCCCATTTCTAGTAATATTTGCCACATTTTCGTCCACTTGATGTTATCAAAAGCTTTCTGGTAATCTAAAAAACATCCCCCATAGGTTGGGGTTATTGGGAGTGCGCCATTCGGTGCGCCTCGCTTCGTGTTCGGGTACTTTATCATAGATAATTGCTGATAACAACACCATAATGGTGTCAGCTCGCAATAATAAATTGATAAAAAAAATAATAAATAATTTTATTTATTTTTTGGTTTTTTACTTTTCTTAATTTTGAAGATTAATTAGCGCTTATTTAAATTTAATTTTTTCCCATTCTTTGTTTTAAATATTTCTTATAAAATAATTTTATACGCATTTACTGAGCGTTTTCCACCAGCCTTTAGTTCTTTTTCCCCGATATTGCAGAAATTCGCTTTAAAAAATTTATCGAATTAGTAGAATCATTAAATAATATTTCGAAATTATCCGTTCGTTATCGTCGTTAAATTTTCGAGTTAAATAATTTTTTTTTTTTGTCAAAAATAATACTTCTATCTTATTTAGTAATGTAAATTGCGATTATAAAATTTATTAAGATTCGATTATTTCGTTACACGTGAAAAAAATTTACGTACGCTAATGAATTAAAAAAAAAAATAAACCAAAAAAGTTTATCGTTCGTCATATTTACATCAGCTTTATCAACAGCGTTAACACCCAAAAATTACGGTAGCTCTATCTGTCCGGAATTACGTTACTTCTCAATTCGCTAATAACTCGTCAGATAGAGCTGATATATATATATATATAATATTCGGCTTAACTATAACCTATAATCCATTAATTTTTTATTATTTACGATTTAATTAAATATTGCCCTACCTTAATTAGAAACTATGCAATCATACCAGTCTAATACTTAGGGTGTCCTAAAAACTACCGCTATTATACATATTTAAATTTTTTATAATGTGGAATGTAGTGATTTTTTTATAATAAAATGAGAACAGACAAGAAAGATAACATTTTATGGAATATAGTTCACCGTTCACCAAATTATTTTTAATTTATACTTGTAAAATGATGATTTAAAATATATATATATATTTTTTATCTCTTGATAATGGCGTAAATGCCGAAAAGCTTTGTGTTTTTCAAGAAAATGAATGTTAGTGATTTAACTAATTTTTCAATTGATTTGTTATTATAGGTATATATGCAATATTATTCGTTAAATAGTACACAAACGTAAAAAAAAAATGTGACTTTACTGAATATATATATATATATATATATATATATATATATATATATATATATATATATATATATATGTATGTATATATGTATATATGTATATATGTATATATGTATATATATATATTAAGCGAATCATGATAAGAAATACTACATTTAAAAACAGAATATTGCATTTAAACACATAGTTAAAAGCAGAGGATTACATTTAAACTTATCGTTTAAAAATATAGAATTATGTTTAATAAAAATTTTCGAATAAGTTTGAATCTAGACAACGATGTGATGCATAAACTTGAGTATTTAGTCATATTTTCAAAACTTTATATAACATATAACGGAATTTGTTGCATATTAGTATCATCATTATGCACCATTGGGATAATATATTTTTACAAATTACGTTACTTAGAAATCGTTCAACATTGACAATGTAAAACGTACATAATACGGCGCCCGAACCGAATTTAAAGCGGGTGGTTTTTTTAATTTGTTGTTTTTTTTCGTAATTCGGTTTAATATTGTGTAAAAAAAAATTAAAAGATTTAACGAAAGGGTGATAATCAAAATTTTTTCTAATAGAGCTATTCCCTCTTCTCAAAAAGACGAAAACTTAGAATATTTAATAAAACGAGTGAAAGCAGCGAGAAATAGAACCCCAAAATAAGCCAACGCGTGGACGTACAGCACCGAAAAATGAATTTCAGACGGGTACTTCTTTGACGATTGTAGATAATTTTTTAGTGTATCGAAAATACAGCCACAGCAATCGACTAATAATACTTCGTACGACATCTGCACCAAAATATGCGTATCTAACTTAAACCTACATAATGACCTAAATATATAGCATGTTATGTTAATCAAGTTTATATAAACCAGTATAAAAAGTTTTTTTTTTTTTTTCGATAAATCAAGACGATTAAAGAAGAGCAAATAGCGCAGAGATGAGATGACCTTCCAGTAACTTAAAAAAAAGAAATAGTGCAAATCACGAAATTAAACGATTTTAAATAATTCGGAATATCGATGAAAAGTCGAATAATAAACTTACGCATATAGTAATCGAATATCCGAATAACCCAATAATTCAGTGCTGCAACTTTAACGATACTCTCAATGAGTATCTAATTGACTCGCTGGAGACGTTAGATTAATCGCATTTTTTTATTACTTTATTCGTCGCCATTGTTTATGGTGTTTAAAATTGAGACGTTGTATTCCGACTAAATGTTCTACACATGATTGAAATAAAAATTATGCTAGTATTAAATATTCACGTATTTTATCGAATACGATCGAAAGAGTTAATTGCGATAGAAATAAGACCTTGACATATTATTAGAGTTACTGGTGGAGTACAGATTCATGTCATAGTTAATTCCGCCCATTATGTAGGTTTATTATTTTAAAAGTGGCAATATTAATCGTAATTTTTCCCAAAATCTTCAATAGTAAGATGACAGCAAACATTCAATAAAACTTCTTTTATACGGGAAAGCTGCCGCTACAGTGACGGATAAGAAAAAATGGCGGATAAAAATGAGCGACGGTTAAGAAGTTTTACTATGCTACACGAAAAGACTGAATAAAGTTTGGTACATGATCAAGATTTCTGCGGTGTAGTCGGATAACATTTTGTTATATACGCAAAAGCAAAAAGTCACGCAACTTCTCAGTAACTAGTATTAACGAAAAACTGAATTCAATTTAACAGCGAATGTAATTTCAAACATCGCGTTGGAAATAAAGACAATAAAAACGAAAAATTACCAATCATCCGACGAATATGAAAGAGAACAAACTTGGAAACAACAAAATATGAAATATGTATTCTTATACGTATACACGTAGAACTCTGACAAATCTGCACACGAAATAAACAATAAAACAGTTATACATGAACAATTTGATACTATAATGAGGAATTGAACTAAAAATAATAAGAAACAAATGATCGAATAATAATAAGAAAACATGAAGATAAAAAAAAAAAAAAAAATTAATATTGAATTCAACTAGAGACAACACGAAAAGGACTGTTGGGATCAACTGAATGCAACTTTTTTTTTTTTTTTTTGTCGACCAAGGTTTGAAGCTATCCAATAAATCTTTTCAATAAATCACAGGTAAAAGTTGCAATCCTTCGGGAAGAAATTATCAAGTTAAACCACATTGATTTCGGTTTGATACATTCTCAAGCAAGTGGATTTGAATGATCATTTTTTTGGCAGGAAAGATTTTAATTCGTATAATAATTTATCAGATGTCTCAGCGATGTCGAAAGAAACAACTTCGTTATATTGTTTACGTTCCACGTCAGTTTTCGCAAATATTTACTACTCTATATAATTGTTACTCAGTAGAGCGTCGAATCGTGTGAATTTAAACTGACGTTGAGTAATAATCAACTCTAGTCGCGAAGGTTTGTTTTTCTTAAATAGATTAGTTTTTCGAATAAGTTAACGAATAAATACGGTGTGATTGATATCTAAGAGACTATACCGTTATTTCCCGGTTTCATCATTATCATCCGTATTTGCAAAAATTCTTTTAGAAAATACGATATTCGTGAAATCATTTTTAGTATGTATATATATATACACGTTGGCATCATCACTTCGCTGTAATCGTATCAGGAGTTAGAAGATTTTTTGACATTTAACAGTTTTATACGTTTCGTAATTTCCTCGGGCGAAACCATATTTTACACGATAAAAAAATACGATAAACTCGTAAGTTAACAAAACAATCCGTCGTTCGATCGGGAAATTTTTCAACGGCATCTAAAATAAACTACCAGCTGTAATTGTAGAATGAAAATAATTAATAATTAAATTTAATCGGCGGTAGGTAACCTCGAGACCTTAAAGAAGGTTCTGCGTTTTTTCAACCGTCTTATATCATTACCTGTTTCCAACCTGCCTATAATTTTACTAATATCTATCGCTTATTCTATTCGTAAATGCTCATAAACCGTTTGATTTATCACCTACCGTGTGGTGCCTTAGTTACAAGCTTAAGAATCTTATTCCGCGTAGAGTTTGCATTATTTTTAAGTGTGCGGGTTTAGCATATCCGCGGAGTTACACATAATTTATATATTGTTAATACATTATTAAGCCGGTACATTAGGCTGTTTCCATAAGCGATTGTCTAGATACAATCCCAAGTAACTATTGTTTGCAGAGAGATGGTTCTATATTGTTTATCCGGATAAAAACCCTATTTGCATTGTTACGGGAAGAGCGATTTACGAATAATTCTCGGAAAGCTTTAATATGTATTATTCGAGGTAAGTAGAACAATGCGTATTGAACATTTTAGCACCCCGAACAAGCATTCGGCGGAAGCGGGGACGTTTATTTTGTACGATTTGAAATTGTTAATATATTGACAAATTACAAGCGTTCGAGACGCTAGCTCGGATGAAAATGGATAAGCTGGGTAGAAAAAGTCAAAAATAAACAGATGCTCCGGCAAATCGAAATAAATCGAATAAGGAAAACACGTGTATAACTTGGATTGGCCGTGTACTTCAACATGGCGGATTACTGCGAGATATTACTGAAGGTAAAATCGAAGGGAAAAGAATCCGTAGAATCCCGACCGAGAAATACGTTTCTAACAACTTTTTGTCTGAGACACCGGGTTAGAAAATTACGCTGAATTAAAATGCAGAAAACCGGGAACGTTGGAGAACTATTGTCATGGCGACCAGTCTTAGGACGGCACCAAAAATGATGATGAATATATTGAAATACCTGACCATAGGTAATCGCTGGTCGTGTTAAAAATTTATATATATGATTTAGTTTATTGCGAGAATTTAAAAACAATAATAGTGTAATAGGTAAATTACGGCGATTATTTTATTAGCTTTCTGCTGGTACAGCGCTGCTGTGTCACGTCGATATCAAAATATGCGCGTGAAACACGGACAATGAACTCAAAGAACGTGACTAGAATCCTTTTAAATGCGAATCCTGAGAAGGATATTATACGGCGCGAACAGAAAATAGAACTAATAAATACGCTCTTGAAAAAACACAAAACACCGATAATAATTCAAGACATCTTTGCTCTAGGAAATCGAAATATTTAGATCATAACATCGGGGAAAATGATATCTTTCTGCCGATTTTACAAAGATCGATGGAAAAATGCCGAGAGGAAGGAACCGATTATGATAACCGCCGGTTTCGGAGAAGTGAAAAAAAGTAGTATATATAATAAAGGACGTTAAAGATAGATCGATGATATAGGCCGACTTTCAGATAAAAGAAGAAAAATACTGATGTATTCGTTCTAATGACGCCTCCGTTCGAAGATTACTTCGAGATAATTTAAAGTTATACATCCTATGTATTGGTAGAGGAAAACATTTGGGCTATGCTTCTACATTATTATGTTTTCGTGTATAAATAATGTATCTATAATTATTACTTAAGATTTTTTATTCTTAAGATTGTAATACAAATCAAAATAAATAAAAGACCAATTCACGTGGTGAAATTAGAAACCTACGAGTTATACGGCAATTATCCACTTTTTTACAACAAAAAAAATTTTTATCGTTTGACCAGTTTTTACTATAGATTTCGACCATATATATATATATATATATATATATATATATATATATATATATATATATATATATATATATATATATGTATATATATGTATATATATATATATGTATATATATATATATATATATACTTTTTTTTACGTGTCTCATACTGCTGCTAACGCCAGAGGCACGGTAAGATAATTAGATTAGAAGAATAAGATTAGATGATGAAAGGAAAGATATAAGCATAGATTCAGCCGATGTCGTTATGATTTCGGTTATGAAGCAAAGATGATGGATTGCGTAACAAGGATAATAAGATGAAAGGAAAGGTAAGAAGGCGGTTGAATACAGAGAGGTGCGTTCTGGCTTAGAAATAAATTCTTATGTGTAAGAAGTGTACGTCCACGTATGCGGAACAGGGCGACTTCATACGTTCTGTTTGTGTCGTCCAGCTTACCTTCTTTCGGTCAGCGATAAATTGTGGTAGGCTTGAAAATCTTGGACTGTTCAGCTGGTCGCGTACCTGGTCCACAACGTACGTTGTTGGAGTCAGTAAGTTTGACACTGGAGCTAAGGTAGCGGATCGTTTAGCCGCCTTGTGCTTTTAATAAATGTCGTTTAAATATCTAGACCATTGTTTTTAGTAAACAACCTGAAGGCTAAACGCAGCGGCGGACTCAAGGTCGATCGTCATTGTTATCAGTAGGATCGCTAGTTTTAGTATACATAATAGATTAGATATTAGTTCATTTTTTTTTTCGTTGTATGTCCAGCAAAATTGTAACGTTCAACATTTCTTCTGTATTATACAAGTCGCAATTTCCGTTTCTGATAATTCCTAACTTAACAAAATGATCAGGGTATCTAATCATGAACAATACAAGCGGTAAATTAGCATACCGTATTTGTAGTGTTCTGTCTGTCTACAGTTCAGCGAACTGTTCTTCTTGCTCTAGGGATAATTCAGTCGGTGATTCTGGTATCGCAATTTCTAATGATGTTTATCAACAGAGAAGTTGGAAAAATACTGTTCCATTTTGTCTTCAAAAGTCACGAGGGGTCATTTAGAATTTAGTTTTTCGGTGATATAACTCCGACGATCCACACCAAACGGCCAAGGAAATACTTTCAAATTTTCCTTTTCTACATAATATGATGTCTATATTTGAACTTTCTTTAAGAACTCTTTTAGTTTTTGTCGCTCGAGAACCACTCTGCGTCATTCAAGTAAACATCAAAGTTTGACTTTCAACGCTGAAGAGAGTTAATACTTTCTTTGCGAGGTACCTATTTGAGAAGTTTCGCTTTAAAATTTCTCGATCGTAACGAAATTTACCACATTTACGACAACGTACGAAACATTTTTAAGTTGTAACAGGGTTTTTTTTTCTATTCGGGCCTGACGATGCGTAAAGCTATGTATTAAATCCACGTTAAAAACGTTTTCTTTATTATTAACCTTAGTAACAAATTCTTTCAATCTTCCAATCGTGCCTGATGTGCTACCATCAGTACAAATAGAAAATAATTTTTCCGTGACAATCCGTTTTGTTCTAACGCGCCGGTTATGAAATCACACACGTCTGTTCCTGTTGATGTTGTGGACAATTCGGAACATTCTAAATATCATCGAATAATTGAATTATTATTATTAACAAATACGATGAATCGCAGTAGGTGATATTTGTTGTTTACATCAGTCGACTAACTGATCTACAGTGAAAACATTGTACCGTTTATAGCGTACACAGCGCATGATGTCTGAAGACATGTCATAAATTGGCGTGATATAGTTTGACAACAGAACCAACACCATTTTCCTTCTCTCTATTCTCACTCAACATATATTTAACTATATTGCTTTTCATGCTGGCAATATAATATCTTCCGCGATATCGATAGATTGCATTTTTTTCGCTACTATTTTAGAAGAGTTATATAGCTGGCCAGTTGCTCTTTAATAGTACTTCTTTGTTCGATACTCGCGCTCAAGAGCCGGTTTAGAATAAATCTTATCTTTTCCACTCAGATAGAGATGGTTGTGTTTAGTTTTGAAGTTCCTTTTTAATTTACCGGGGGACCGTGGATTTGCTGTTGAGTTTTTCGCTCGACATACTGTAGTAGCGCAAGATGGTTTTCAGAACAGAAGTTGAAATAATTGTCCAGCTACAACGATATGGATGAAATTTTATCGTACAACATGTTATTTAGTTGAAATTTACCTGTATGGAAATTACGGATTTTAAAATTACCATAACCTGGTACAATTTTAGAAATTCGTTTCTTTAGAATTTTGATAATAGGTGAAATTATTTCTTAGGTACTTTTATCAAAATTTTGTTCGAAACAGCGTGTTAGTATAGAAAGCATACGCTTTATATATATATATATATATATATATATATATATATATATATATATATATATATATATATATATATTCCGTAATACAATTTTAAATAAAATTTCACTTTTTAGATTATTTTTCTTGAAACAAATTTTTTCTTTTAGTTTATTTTCTATTATTATTATTATTGTTTGATTTCATAATGTAATTCACGTTATAATTATTACGTCGATCGTATATTTATTAAATACGCGCAAAAAAGAACGACCGCGTGTGCATGTGTGTGTGTTTAAATGTACGTGTGCAAAATTTATCGTTCCGATCATGAAAAATGGACACGTGCCAAACTGCTTTATATATATATATGTTTTATACGTGCGTGTGTGTGTGTGTGTGTGTGAAAAGTGATGATAGTAATAATCAACAGTGTTTACACTTGGGTAGAAATAAACAATCGCATATCTTACTTTTCGTTCGGCTTTCTCAACGGATTATAATTACGATAGATCGACGGTTGCCAGTTGATTTATTTCGACGTTAGTTCAATCAAATCGGCGCTGCCGTCGGATGATGAATAATTACTAAGCCCAGATATTGGGTAAAATAAATCTTAACGGTAATACGATGATAATAATAATAATAATAATAATAATAATAATATTCAGAAGTTAAAAGAAATAAAAATAACGACTAATTAAATGAAAATGACCGATTAGCGATGCGAAAACTCTATTCTAATCTTGTAACTAGTCGCGCGACGATAAATAAGTTTAACTTCGAAACTGGCAGAGCTAACTGAATTTATTATTATAAAGGTTTGACTTTGTGCCACTTTCCCCCGAACTGCAAAAGAATTTTACCGAACAGTTTCAGTAGGATAGACGATGACGGCGGTGCTGCTGGCATTGTTAGTGGCGGTAGCCGTATAACCTTTTACACCGCATTTATTTCCACGACTCGGCTTGTCGAGAAGACGACGGTAATTCGGATTATTTGGCAAACGCCACAACCCGTAGAAATCTTATTTTATTTTATTCTTATTTTTTAGATGGTTCTTTCTAAATGCTATCTCTCTGCACGTATTACACACATACATATGTATGAACAAACAAACTGAAACGGTGTATTTGCATAGTAAAACTTACTTACATACGATAATACGGATAATGAATAACTACTATGTACATATTATATACTTAAATGTAATTTATCATTTACCATATATATATATATATACGATAATTAAGACCTAGGTAACTCCGATTCTGATACAGAGCGAAATTAATACTATCTAGTTATTAATATGAGTTGACCAGAAGTTTATAATAGATTGCGTTTTATAAACGTCTTGTACTTCGTGTACATAGTTTTTTTTTTTTAGTATATGCCTAATGTGTGGATTAGTGCTCGAGTGCAGAATTTAGCGGATAGGTTTTGTATATAATCCTTAAGACAGGATAGGTTAGTTTCATGTATAAGTAAGATTCTTTCGTATTTTCACTTATTTAAAATATGCATCGGAGTGTTTTTTGTATCGTTCGGAGTTGTTTATACGCTGAATTTAGAAGACCATACACGCGTAAGTTATTGCCGGGTGTATAAGAGTTTTATAAAGAATCATTTTATTATGAGAGTTCAGAAAGAGATAAGTGCCGATTAAAATTTAGACGGCGATCGAGAAAGACACCGAGATAGCGTATTAGTCCGATTAAAAGGGTTTATTCTCTGTGAGAATTCTGTTATTAGATGCCTATGACTGAAAAAGAGATAACTTTACTATTATCTGGATTAATATTAATTTGCCAGTTCTTAAAATAGCGTATCGTACGATTACTAATTGCACTGGGCCCGAATGAACAACATAATAGTGCAATATCATCCTCAGATAATTTAAGAAAGTCGTATAAAAAATAAAGTGAACAGAAATAGACCGAGCACGCTTCCTTGTGCGATACCAGCCGCTATTCACCAGATATATATATATATATATATATATATATATGATGCGTGTACGCCAAAACGGTTACGTTGGGGAGGCAACGCAGTATTATTTAAAAAAATGACGACAATAGAATAAATATAAACGGATAGAATATATAATACCGTAAGATTCGTTGACGATATATAAGTAAACCGAAAAATGATTGCACAAATCATTAAATGCGCTAAATAAAGCTCAAACAACTGAAGGAGTACGGACTTCCGATATTCAGGAATCGGATGGCCGAAGCATAAAGGATATAAGTAGAAGAATAACTCTCGAAAGAAATCCTGTTAATTAATATGGCAAGCTGTTCATTTTTTATTGCGTTCGAAATTATGATGTTGACGACGGATGTTAAAGATACCGTGGACGAGTAAGAGCACTAATGATGAAGTCTTACGCGAAGTAAAAACTCGGAATCCGGAAAACAACCAATGTCGTAAAAAATGGAATGGTCGGATATCTGATCAGACATTCAGAACGTTCGACAGCTTTAGTCGAAGAAATTTTGAACGGAAGACGAAGTGGAAGACCTAGACTTGGTGGATTAAAGAAAAAAACGGAGAAAGTTATGCCATCGTGAAAGCACGGTCACCAACCATAATTATATATACATATATATTATCATCATCATCATGTAGTCATCATGTAGACTGATTTGATAATTTTCTCCACAATTGACGATTTTCTGTTTTCCTCCTCTTCATATCCGTATATCCGATAGTGTCTTCCATTACCTTTTGCATATATTGTTTTCTAAGTCCTCCTTTTCCTTGTTTTCCATCCATTATTCCTTCTATAATTATCTTTTGTAGACCATCGTACCTTAGAATATCCCCGATCATATTCATTCTTCGTTTTATTGTTGTTTCCCATACTGTTCTTTCTTTTTTTTTTGGGGTGGGACAGTTTCCACCCTTTGCCAGTTTAAGTGGACTGTTCAGACTATAAACTTATATTATTAGCCTTAATAAAATTATATAATCTACGCGCATCCAAGGAGATACGATCCACTATGACTTCTTCGTTAGTTAGTCTATCTGTCGGCCGTATTTTTAACATATTCCTGTATTATCACAATTTCGAACAGCTTCTAGTGATTGTTCTTACACTTTACTGATCGTCCATGTTTCACATCCGTAGAATGCCGTATTCCGAATAAATAAGGTGTTAAAAACTTTTTCCTCCGATTTATGTTTATACCCTTGTCTGTTAATATATTTTTTCGATCGTAAAATATTTGTTTCGCTGGATTAATTTGATTTTTAACATCTTTCCCGCATCTCCCGTCACTGGTGATTTTGCTATCCAAGTAATTAAAATTTATTAACTTTTTGAATTTTTATATACACGTTTCTTTCGCTTAGATTATATATATTCGATTTTTAATATATTTTATAGAAATACATTGTAGACGAGCGTAGCGAGTCATATAACATGCAACAAATTTTTATTTTAGCCCGGGCTATACAGAAAAACTATTGCACTTTTCTATATTTGAAATTTAACATAATGATTTCATGTCTAAACGTGTTTCCCACGACGGGTAAAAATTTATATAAAAAATAAATAGGAAATAAATAATCGTTTACATCGTATATACTAGCGCCATCTACACGTTTACAGAACTAACGCATCGATATCTGTATCCATCTCGATGGTATTCGTTTGTTAGTAGTTTACGTTGTTATTCGTATTGTTTTGGTATTGAGTAATCAATTCTTGTTTATAATCGTTTACGTCGCTCCTTCGTATTGAGTATTAAATACTCGCAACCATCGTTTACAATCGAGCGTAGGTAATTGCTGAAGAAAGAAAAGTAGGTAGTTGATTGAGACGAAAGATTTAATGTATCGAATTTTTACTTACAACTTACAAAATTGCTCGACACTTTTATACAATGCGTGGGAATTAATAGTTTTACGCTTGAAATAGCGTAAATTACCTACTTATTTTATCGGGAATATTTAGAAAGTGTATATAATTATAAGTTTTGAATGAACAATGAACGTTTAAAGTAAACGCTTACCTAATTTTCAAAATGCATTCGTATTGAAATGTTAACTATCGCGATAATGAATTTTGTACCATAATGCGGGAAAATGAACAATTCTTTTGTATTAAAATATTAATCATCGCCTAAATATTTCATACGAATATTTAGGAAGCGTATATAATTATATAGAGGAAGGAAGAGGATATGGAGTACATAACAACCAATGTGGGTATTAATGAAACGTACGAAATAATAAACCCAGCTACAAACAGGAAAATCGGCTAATGGTTCCTCTGAAAGGAGACGCAACAAAATGATGATGATATAATTATATACGGTCGATTAATTATCGATTGTTTAAAGTCTAGGAAAACTTTTTTTTAAGTGTAATGTAAACCGTTTACAAAAGCCCTGATCATTGTTTGCTATCGTTAGTTATTTATATATTTCAAGATTACTTTCGTTGCCGTTAATTCAGTTCTACTGTCATTTTCCAAATTATTTTTATTATCGTTCGCCGTTATTATGATTATTTGTTATTATTACTTGTATACTTATTTGTATTATGTTATTAATGTTATATATATATATATATATATATATATATATCAATCAATCAATCAATAGCCCACTCGATATCGAGTCACCGTTATCTATGCTTTCTAAGATGACTGATAAGTCCAATTTTGGCGGTTTTCCACAATCGTTGCATATGTAAACGCCTTCCGACGAGCTCTACTTTTCCGCAGCATCACGCTGACGTTTTCGATTTTTGTTTTCGGCCGCTGTTGCTATTTTCTTTTTGGCGATACCAAGGTCATCTTTCACTATACGCTTCCAGGTTGCTCGATCCTGAGCCAATTCTTCACATTCTTCCCGGCTCTATACCGCATTCACTGAGTACAAGCCTCGTATAATCCCTATACCTCCAGCGAAGACGTCCAATATGCCTTGTACCCAACGTTATTTGGCTGAAGAATATTTGTTTTGGGAGCCTGGTATTGTTAATCCTTGCTACATGTCCGAGCCACCTCAAATTATTTTTGTAAAGCAGGAGATGGATCGATGTAGCATGTGCTTTTTGTAGCACGGTTATATTGGATACGCGATCCTGCCAGCGTATGTGTAAAATTCTTCGCAAAATACGTTGCTGGAATTGCTCTAATTTTCGTATATTCCTCTTATATGGTGTCCATGTCTCCGAACCATACAGCAATGTTGGTAAGGCGATAGATTTGTAAACAGTCAGTTTTGTTGGTATCAATATATGTTTATTTCTAAATACTCTCCCATTTAGTTTATTAATTGCTGCCGAAGCTGCCTGTATTCCGCTCTGAACGTCGTTGTCTAGGCAGGTCTTGTCATTTAATCGGCTGCCGAGGTAGTTGAAATTTTCCACGCATTATATCGGTACATCATCTATTTTTAAAACAACTTCGCTCTGTACGTCATTCGTTGGTGAGAGCTGCACTAGTATTTTCGTTTTCTTCCGGTTTATAAGCCAAATCTTTTCTATACTCTTACTAGTACATCAATAGCGTCCTGTAGATCTTGTAAGGTGTGTGCCACCACAACACAGTCGTCAGCGTATTGCAGGTCAAAATGTTCCACAGTTGAACACTTCGTACGGGCCTTAAATCTACGAGTACTAAAAAATTCACCATCAAATCCTCACCGCATTTCTACTTTTTCAGTCTGCAGCATCTTGAATATTACGTTATATACACAGGACATATATACCGAAAATAATGATGGAGCCAGAACACATCCTTGCTTTACACCAGAGTTGCTTCTGAACGATTCAATTTTACAACCTCCATGGATTACTGTATTTTCACTTACCTTCATGCAACAGCGATAGAATTTCTACAAACTTTCGCGCACATCCGGCTTTAGCCATGCAGTTCATTAGCATCTGTCTATGTACTGTATCGAACGCTTTATTAATATCTACGAAGATGACAAACAAATCTACATTCTGTTCGCGGCATTTTTCCTGCAGCTGTCTTAATGAAAATATAGAATCTATAGTTCCGCGACCTGGGCAAAAGCCATTCTGCGTCTCAGGATAAATAGTTTCGAGGACTGCAGCAATCTGATTCAGCATAATCCTAGCGAATAATTTACCGACCGCCGAAAGCAAGGATATTACAGTCACATCTATCCCCTTTGTTTTTAAAGATCGGTATTATGGCTACTTGCTGAAAGTCTTTAGGAACGGTTTTATCCTTTCATATCATCATGAACAGATTTTACAGTGCATTTAACATATTTGCACTCTCCAGTTTAAGTATATCGGCCGGTATACAATCTAACCCTGCGGCTTTCCCAGGAATATATATATATATATATATATATATATATATATATATATATATATATATATATATATAGTACGTTAAATAATGTAACAGGGTCGCTATTATAATTATAGTCACGTCTAATAATAAATGTTATCTCTCAATCCAGTACACGTTTTACATTCTGATATAAGGGTACCGCTCGATTTGTCTAATAAGCTGTAACATTGCAGCATTCTTTGCATGTTAAAAAATAATCATAAAATACATTTATCGCACAGATATTTAAGTTCATTTTTCATCGTTTATTACACTCACAGCTGGATAATTCGTACATTTTTTTTTCAATGTGAACACAATATGCGAATATTTAATTTCGTCGACTTTAACTTTCCAATACGCGAACCATGCTTCTAGTTCCCTTAGATGCTTCTGCAATCGATTTGATGCTAACTCGATGTCGTAGTCCGCAGATAATATAACAGTATCATCAGCAAACATAGCTATAGTTGTGCTGGCATTAAACGGAAAATCCGAAGAGAATATTTTATAAACTACCGCCCCAAGTACACTACCTTGGGGTACTCCAGATCGAATAGGATAGATGTTAGAAACTGCTTCGTTGACAGTAACCTAAAAGTATCTGTCTGAGAGGTAAGATTTTATTAATAAATAATAAGGAACCGGTAATTTGCATTTAATTTTATAAATCAGGCCATCGTGCCGTACTTTATTGAGAGCTTTTTCAATATCCAGAAACACCGCGGATCAAAAATTTATTTTCTTTAAAACTTCTGCGGATAACATCGACAACCCTGTGAATTAGTTTTGTTGTACTATGCTGATCTCTAAATTCAAATTGATACTGTGGTATTATATTGTTTGCGACCAGAACACATTTACCGGGAAATGCTAAAAAACCTCATAGAAGAGAACATTAAATGTATACAACATTTATTCGACCAATTTTGGAAATTACACAGAATTCCCGCATTATGGAAGGTGGCCACGATTATGACGATCTTAAAACCTAATAAAGATAAAAACCATGCCAATAGCTACCGTCCAATATCGTTATCACGCTCATTATGCAAAATATTGGAAAGAATTATTGCAAAGCGAATAATGTTGTTCGTAGAAAATAACAAATTACTGGACAACATCAAAGTTGTTTCCGGAAAGATGGATCGACTATAGATAACATACTAAGATTGCAGCAAGAAATCCTTGATAGTTTTACTCTGCTGCAATATACGATATGTGTGTTTTTCGACATGGAGAAAGCTCACATATCTAAAAAAGTCGATAATCGATACGTTATACGAGATGGAATTCAAAGGGAATTCGCCCAAATTTCTCATGGCATTCCTTCCAAATAGGAATTTCAAAGTTCGAGTAGGAAGTTCACGGTCAGCGTGAAGAAATCAAAAATTAGGAATATCCCAAGGTTCAGTGTTGAGCCCCCTACTATTTATACTAGTTCTATGTCTTTTTAATAGTAATTTTTCAAAATTTTTTGAAAAAATAGGAAGCAGACTTATAGGTCTATTCGAGGCCACCTCTGTCGGTTGCTTCCCCGGCTTAGGTATAAAAATTATATTCGCAAATTTCAACTGTATACTTATGCGAAGCATTGCATTGAATATGTATGCTAACAATGTAACAGCCTTTTTTGATAATTTTTTAACCATCATTCATGGCAGTAATTAAATCGTGTCCCGGAAATTTTTTTAAATTCAAATGTTCTTGCATAAAATTATTTACCTCCATAGGTGACATAGATCTTATTGGAAGAGACATTTGATACGGAGTTGCAGGTAAGTTTCTACTTCTTTGTTTGCAGCACAAAGATAATACTTTGTATAGATTGAATATTTGTGATAAGTACTTAGCAAAGGTTTCTGTTTTTTCCTCATCAGTTCTCATCCATTTGTTATCAATTTTTGCAAATCGTGGCTGGTTACTATTTAAAATAATTCTTACCGCTTTCCACAAGGAGTAATCAGTATTATCGCCAGCGGTTAATGTAGCTATTACATGTCTGTCCTTCCATTCGAGAATTTTGCTTCTTAATTCTTTAGATGTCTTGTTAAACGCAGTTTTGTCATTGTGGTCTCTAGTACTCCGTCATATTAGCCTTAATTTTCCTTTTTTCTGTATGATATCCTTTATTACTTTTGAATGACTTTTGATTTGTAAGACTTTATTTTCTTTCTTAGGTGTTGCTAAATATGCAGATTAATGGACATATCTGGTGAAATTTTCTACCGCTGCTTCAATATCCTTTTTAGATTTTAATGAAATTTTTAAATTAATCTTATTTTCAACTAAATTTAGTTCATCTATTACACATTACTGGTTATGCATCAGCATAAATCAGCATAAATGACAGCAAACATTCGTAATTAACGTGGAGTGATCAGTACCACCGTCCACACACGATTCAATAAGAAAGTGATTAACATTGATCCTAGACAAAAAAGTCAAGCAAATCCGGGATCTTATCGTTGTCAGTAGGCCATTAAGTAGGTTCTCCGCCTGGACAAGCTGTTATAAATGTTCATTTGAATGCATTCATGCAGTTGATTCCCTGTTCGATTATTCAATCGGAATCCCCGTATTTTATGCTTAGTATTAAAATCTCCTCCTGAAATAAATATGTTACAGAGGGTTTTATTATTGTAAGCCATGCAAATTTCATAACTCCCAGAACTTCACATCTACGTATAAATGCCATACCATGGTGGACCTCGGACTGCTTTACCGCTATTCGCAATAGAAGAACAGCTCTGAAAAAACTAAAATCCGCTCCATACTTGGATAATCGTGTTACCTGTCAAAAACTTCGTGTCAAAAAACGATACACATTAAAACAAGCCAAACGAAACTCATGGCAGAAATTTGTACATACTATAAACTGTTCCACCTTTGCAAACACGGTCTGGAAAAAATTCGAGCACTTGATAGAAAAAATCTTTTACTATTTCCTACTAGCATTAAACTGGACAATAAGCACAAATTTAACCGAAATGGACTCATCGTTTACAAAGCTTATAGCTCACCAGCTCAGCAATTCGAACTTTTCATCACAGGCACTCAATCACAAGGATAACCTCGCTGCCGTAATACTAGATTTTTATTATGAAAATGAATAACCTTATAACTGCCCTATTAGGTTTGAAGAATTACAACGAAGTATTAAAAAACAAAAACCAACTGCAGCTGAACCGGATAGCATCCATGCCTGCATGATCCAAAATACTCCGGAATCAGCTGTTCTTGTATTGCTGTCAATTTTTAACCACATCCGGAAAACGAATACCTTTCCTGATTTATGGAAAACCTCGGAAATTACTTCAATTTATAAACCAAATAAAAACCCAATGCTACGTTATCGTCCTATCTCGCTAACTAGCTTCATGTGCAAACTTCTAGAACGGATTACAAATGCAAGATTACTGCGGTTCATCGAATCAAACAACCTTTTAGCTGAATCACAATGTAGATTCAGAGCGAGCAGATCAACGATCGACCAATTGATTTTTCTCAAACAATCCATACAAACATAATTTATTCGTAAAAATCATCTACTGCCAGCATTCTTCGACATGTTCAAAGCTTTCGTTAACACCTGGGAAAAAAATTTTTAAAAATCCTTCATTGCTGGGTAGTTCGCGGACATCTAGCATACTTCATGAAAAATTTCCTTTCAAGCCGAAAATTCCACATTCGACTAGGATCATTCAAATCAACAACCCAAGATTTACAGAATGGTGTCCCTTAAGGCTCCGTTCTGAGTCCTACTCTCTCTGAAATAGCCATAAATGATATTTTAAAACAAATCTGCCCACCTGTCCAATGCTCTATATTCACAGATGATCTAACTATCTTCATTTCTTACTCGATTTATAGATTTCGGAGTATCATAAATACGTACATTCGACTCAAATCGTCTTCAAATCTTCCTTCATTAAACGCGCTTCAACCATTACCTCATACATCGGTATTCACTCTCCATAAGCAAGTTACTACAATCTTGGACTCGATGCAATTCATTTTACCATCAACATACCAATTAACTATAACAACACTCCCATGGGTGAACCTACATCTCAACATAGACCTTCAGCTGCAGCAATTCTTAGAAAAAGAATCGCATATCAACACTTTCCTTTCTGTATATCAACGTATAATCAGAAAATACGATAGTTTTAAAATATTCTTTACTGATGTTTCCAAAACATCTCAGAGAACAGGTTGTGGAATTGCAAACGATAAAGAAATTATTCTCCGTTACTCTCTTCCAGATCTATTTACTATTCTTTCGGATGAACTGTTTGCTAAAAAAACTTGCTATAGAATATGTAATAAACTCTGATCCTCATTCCTCTTTCCTAATATGCACAGACTCACTAACCGCACTTACTTTTCTTCAAAAATACAGCTGTTCTCATGAACATCCAGTAGTCAAAGAAATTATTCGCGCTTTTTGTGATATAAATGCTCGTGTTTCGTTCGCGTAGATTCCATAACATGTCGGAATCAAGGGAAATACGCTCGCGGACATTGCAGCAAAAGAAGGTTCGCTGTTTAGGGATCTTCAACTATATGTAATGAAGAAGTTATTACAGATATGGCAACAACAGTGGACCTGCACTCCAAGCACGAATAAACTACGCTAAACTCGAAACACCATCCAATCATGGAACACATCATTACCGGGCAGAAATTATTATCACAAGACTTCGCCTATGTTCTTAATTTTACTAAATTAATTATGCCAGCCGCTCACGATAATATTCCAAAATACACATTGCGTACAACTTATGGTCAATATTCCTAATTACATAAAAAGTATTATTTCTCTTAAAAATTATTACAGGCGTCAAGCTAATAAACGAAGATATACACCATTTTACAGAAATATAAGAGTTGTACGGGTTCTACACAAATTAACTAAATTTTTAAACTCCTCTTGAGATAATTTCCTATCAACAGTTGCACCCAACAACAACAGTCTATGGAAAATAAATAAAAATTCCACTACATGCAAAGTATCACTTCCACCAATAAAAGATCCACTAACTAACACTCTTGTTTATAGAGCAACAGACAAGTTAGAGGTACTTGCGTCGCATATACGCAATGTCAGTAGTTAGAACCAGTTCCACGAACACATAACATAAATAAAACAAAGATCAGCTAACAAATCTTTGTACTATTAGTACCGATAATAGGACTTCCATTGCGCCATCTGAAGCTGCAAAACGTATTAAACTATTTAAAAATAAAACATCATGCGGAGATGACGGAATCTCTGCAGCAATGATTATAAACCTATAGCGGAAAGCTGTACCTTACAAATTTAAATGTAAAATTGCTGAAATAATTATATTACCTAAACCAGGAAAGGATAGAAGTAATCTTAAAATAATGTGAGACCAATTAGCCTGCTAAGTAATCTCACAGTAAAATTGCGGAAAAAATCATACTGAATAAGTTAAAAAAAGTTTCTCTTGTTTGTATTTAGATCAGGCTATCCTACAGTGCATCGAGTTGCGAGAATTTCTGATTTTATACTAATAATTTTAATCTTCGCAAACACACAGGTGTGATGACTGACTTAGAGAAAGCTTTTTCGATACTCATCATCAGTATATAAGAGCATGCTCTTGTCGTTGTAGCTAGCCAATCATTTTCTTCCATTCCTTTCTGTTGTCTGCTATGTTCTTCATCTCTTTATACGTTATTTGTATTCTTTCTTTTACTTGATCGATCCACGTCATTCTAGGTCTTCCCCTTCTTCTTCTTCCTTCCAATTTTCCTTCGATTATGACCGTCATGAATTCATTATGCCGCAGTATGTGCCCTAGAAGTCTTTCGCGTCTTTGCTGTATTGTTCCTATTAGTTTCCTTTTTTCATTTACCATTCCCAAAACCTCGGAGTTTCTTTTCTTCTGTGTCCATGATATCTTCATCATGCGGCGCCAACCCCACATTTCAAAGGCTTCCAACCGTTTTTTTAAATTTTGTGTTAACACCCACGTTTCTGGACCATATAATAATATATTCCATATATATGTTTTCAAAAGTTTTTTCCGTAATTCTATTTTCATGTTTTTATTAAATAAATCTCTCTTTTTCCCAAACGCTTGTTTGGCTATAGCAATTCTTGTTTTTATTTCTTTATCACTTCTTCCTGTGCTCGTTATTATACTACCCAAATATTTAAACTGTTCTACTTGTTCTAAGAGCTTGTTTTCTAACATTATGTGTATCTTTTTTTCATATTTTGATGCTACTAGAACTTTTGTTTTATTTTTGTTTATGTTTAAATTTATTTGCTTTAAGTATTTCTGCAATATTGTTATTTATTGTTGCAGTTGTTGTTCATTGTCGGCCAACAATGCAATATCGTCTGCAAATCTTATACAATGTATCTGTTGTCCATTTATTTTTACGCCCATGGTGCCATCTTTCATTTTTTGTATCGGTTCTTCTATTACTAAGTTAAAAAGTATCGATGATAATGGGCATCCTTGTCTTATTCCTCTTTGTATTTTTACTTTTTCTTTCGAATTACCGATTTTTATTTCCGCCGATTGCTCTTTATATAACTCCCATATTATTTTTCTATCTTTGTAATCTAATCCTATTTCTTCTAGTTTTGCGAATAATACATCCCACGTTACACAATCAAACGCCTTTTCTATATCTACGAATGCTATACATAGCCCTTCACCAATTTCCATTTTTTTCTCGATGGTTAATCTTAATGCCAATATAGCTTCTCGAGTACCTCTTTCTTTTCTAAATCCGAACTGATCATGGCTTAGTTTTTCTTCTATTCTTCGTTTTATTCTATTCAATACAATTTTTATAATTATTTTTGATACATGTGGTATCAAACTTATTGTCCTATAATCGGAGCATTCCTTTGTGTTCATTTTTTTTTGGTATTGCTACTATTGCCGTGTTTTTAAAATCTGTAGGCAATTTACCCTGTTCATAGTAACTTTCCGTTAATTTAAACAGCTCCCTTATGATTTCTTCATCATCAGTCTGTAATAGTTCAGCTGGTATGGTATCCAAACCGGGTGCTTTTTTCTTTGGTAACTGTTTCAGTGCCAATTCAAATTCTTCCTTCATTATTTGGGGACCTTTGTCATCATCTTCTTTATTTTCATTTATAGTTATTTCTTCTATGTTCCCATCTCTCTTATATAGCGTTTCCAGATGTTCCTTCCATCTTCCGCATATTGCTTTCTCTTCTATTAGCATTTTGCCTTGTTTATCATTTATGACGTTACCAGTTATTATTTTACGTTTTGGATTCAACTTATTAATTTCTCTATATACTTCATCAAGTTTATTTTCTTCCATTTTATTTTCTATACTTTTACATTGTTCATCTATCCATTTTTGTTTTTCTTCCCGACATTTCCTGGTGATTCTATTCCGTAGTTCTTTATATTTCTTTCGTGCTTCTTCTGTCCTTAATGCTTTCAATTTCCTTCTTTCGTCTATGTCTTGTATTCTTTCTGTTGTTATCCAGGGCTTCCTTATTTTTCTTTTGTTTTTACCTATTGTTTTTTCTGCCGCCGTTACGATTGCATCTTTCATCTGTTTCCATTTCTCCTCAATGTTATTTATTTGTTTAATTTTTTTTATTTCGTAATAACTCTTTTAATTCCAGATTGTATTTGTTCTCTTTTCGTTTTAGTTCATCCAGGTTCCATTTTCCCGCACTTCCAACGGTTCTTTTTTTCCTTAGCGTCAATCTGCAGTTTGCAATGACTGGTATGTGGTCATTATCTATATCCGCTCCAAGGTAACTTTTACACATTTTAACTTGATTCCTATATCTTTGTTTAATTAATATGTAATCAATTTGATATCTGCTCGTATCTCCAGGTGCTATCCATGTATACCTTCTCCTTTTGTGATTTTTGAATATTGTATTACTTACTATTAAGCTGTGTTGTTGACAGAATTCGATTAATCGTTCCCCTCTTTAGTTTGTGTGACCTAATCCATATTTTCCTACTATTTTCCCATACTGCGCTTCTCCTACCACTGCGTTGAAGTCTCCCATAATTATTACGTTTTCTTTATTATTGATTGTTTGTAATATGCCGTCTAATATATCAGTTCCGCGCTATTATTACCGTATTTATTATTTCTTTTTGTTTTCATTTTGTATACGTAGTAAGAATTTGTTCGGTATACGTAATAATATTGTTTTGACATTGATTTTTGTAATTTATATTGTGTGCTAAATACACTTTTTATTTATTTATTTATTTATTTATTTATTTTTATAGATTTCGTTTATTTCTTCGTCCTTTGCACTGCCTGTCGGCATATATACCTGAATCAGAGTTGTTGGAACCGGTTCTGTTTGTAACGTTATCATCATTTTCCTATCGCTTATGGCTGCTATTGTTTTAACACTTTGCTCCCATTGTTTGTCTAATATGAAGCCTACTCCTCTGCTTCCTTTTTCCTCTCCACTGAATATTATTCTATAGTCATCGCTCCAAAAGTCTCCATTTCCTTCCCATCTCAACTCGCATAATCCCATTATGTTCGTTTTTAGCCTTGTTATTTCTATCTTTAATTCCTCCAACTTTCCTGTTTTTAAAAGCGTTCTTATGTTCCACGTTCCTAGTCTAATTTGTTTCTTTGACATTTTCTTATACTGCGTGGCATTATATTATATAAAATGATCAAATCTCAATTTCCACTACGTCTTATTAAATTAAATCTTATTTAAACGACAGAACATTTTACGTTACAAATTACTCTGATAATTCTTCAATAAAAACGTATTATTCGGGAGTCCCACGAGGAAGTGTACTATACCTAAATATTATTAAACGATATATTCCAAAGATACCATTTGTACACAACACTGCATTATATGCTGATGACTTAGCTTTATACTGCACTTCGTATAGACCATTCGTAAGAGATTACAGAAAGCTGTAAACTCAATTTATAAATACTATCAGCGGTGGAAACTATAATGTTGAGAAAGCAGAGGCCATCTTATTCGCAAGAAGAAGACCACCACCCTTGTCTGACATTGTGGTGAAATTCAAGCAAATTCCGTTTGTTAAACAGGTTAAGTATTTAGAAGTGATAATGGATAGTCGTTTAATATTAACCACGTTAAGTATGCTGTTGATAGAGTTCGTCTATCCACATTCTGTACAGCATATTTAATAAAAGGTCCTGTCTTAGTACATTAAATAAAAAAAACTAATCTATACTACGGTAATCCGATCAAGGTTGACATATGCGTGTGTGGTCTTACATATTCGATAGTACTTACAAAAAATTACAGATAATGCAAAATCATTGCTGTCGCTGAATGCTACACATACAACAAACTATCACACTTACATAATGAATTAAAACTTCCGTATATTTTATTGCATATATTAGCAAAATATCGCAAAAATTTTATAAAAATTGTGAAAATTACAATAATGAGCTAATTTGTTTTTTTTTCTCAATTTATTTAAAGAGGCGCCATATACTGCTACGATGGCCAGAGACACCGCTTGTGATATTTATATTAGGGGAAAGAGTTTAGTACGTTTCAGAAATTGGAAGGTGTGATCGATCATGTTAGGATTATCAGAAATAGTGGATGAGAGTGAAGAAGGTCGGGTTATGTGTAAAGATTGGAGGATAGGACACTCATAGAAAATATGGACAACAGTTGCAGTTTGTTGGCCACAATAACAACACGATGGGGCGTCCCTTCGATCGAGGATATATTTGTGTGTAATATGATGCGGAGCCGGATAAGAACTACTTCTTCACGGCGCGATGGTTGTATCGACGTTTTCCAGGGAGCTAAGTCTGATTTGATACTCCGTAGCTTATTCGTGGTAGGTCTATCTATACTTCCACGTATCCCTGAATCGATGTTTTATATGACTAATAACATCCACTGCAGGAACAGCAACCGATGGAGCTGGAAACATAGTTGATGCCTGTTGCTTTGTCAGCTATGTTGTTGTAAGTGATGTCTGAATGACTCGGAATCCAGCAGAAGGTTACCTTCAGGTTGGATCTATAAACGGCAGCGCGAATTTCTTCACTTACAGGATGGTATTTTGTTTTAATTAATTGGTGACCGTTGATACTTTGTATAGCTGTAAGTGAGTCTGCGAAGATTACAATATTCGAATATTTCATTTGTATTGCTTCTTGTACGGCTAATTTTAGTGCAATTAGAGAACAGAGAAGCCACACGGTAAAATGTATCTGATGACCTCGCCACCGTGAACTACAGAACATCCAGTTCCTTCCCTCGATTCGGATGCGTCAGTGTAGAATTTTTTAAACGATGTGTAATAGCATCTGTTCGTAGGCTTGAGATATTATTTGTACAGATTTTTTGTTATATTTTATTAGCGTGGTATCGGTACGAATGTTTGCTAAAGACGAGCTAATTAAAAGCATAGGCAGTTACGATATATCTAGGCGAACGTTATATATAAACATCGTAAACTTAAGCGCAGATTTTTATAATTAAAATTTAATTTAAAATTCAATTACGCGATTTAAGTTATTATTACGACTAATTTAAAGTTAATTATATACGTTCTTTTTTTATTTATTTTTTTTAAAATTTTTCTTACGTAATATGTTTAATATATTTTTTATCAAAATTAAATTTTAATTCAAGTCTAAGTTGTTTCATACTCTTAATTTGCTAAGGTTATTACTAAGGTACACTTAGCTGGATGAATTTATTTGTAGTTGTAACACTGTAAAAAATGAAATTGTCCAAAATAAATCGTTATTATTGTATTATTTCGAATTCGAAAAGGAATTCGCTTAATTCATTGCTATAATATTTTAATCGCAGGAAACTCGATTATTATTATTATTTTGAGTTTATTGTTTCGTAGGAATGTTATGAATGTAAGTAAAAGAAATTAATGTCCAACAGTTGACATTTTTGTATACCACATTATTCATGGGGTATATGTATAAACGTATATGTATTACGTATATATGGACATAATGGAAAACGTGTGCGGGTGTGTGTGTATGTATATGTGAACGCATTCACATATATATATGTATATGTGAACGCATTTACATATATATATGTATATGTGAACGCATTCACATATATATATGCATATATAGATTAAAAAAAGGACGTATATCGTTTGCTTGTATTTAGAGATTAGTAAGAATTTTATATAAAATTTTTGTCGCCTTATTATTTAGTGTTAATAAAACGAAATAATATAAAATAAAAGTAGCACATTTATCGGAGTGGTGTATAATTATTTTTTATTTTAAGTATATTATTCTTTTCAATTGTCATTAATTGGATTGCGGATAATTTAGATTTTAATTATATGAAAAATCGAGTTAAACGTCCAAACGGTAACAATAAAATGTATCGTATTGTTATTTACAATCAATACGGCGCTCGTGCAACGATGCGCATAGCCGGTAATTACCGATATTTACATAATTTAGGTCATTTATATATATATATATATATATATATATATATATATATATATATATATATATATACGCTTGTAATGGAAGTATAATTTGAAATAAATTTGAAATTTTTAAATTTGAAATTATCATCATCATCACCATTTTCATTATTTTCATGATTAAGAGTCTATATGAAATATTTTTAAATTAGTTTCGTGCGACTAGAAAATTCGTTATATAAACAAGAATAGAAATTTCGACTAGATATACACGCTTTTTACGAAATATTTCTAAAATTTAATTTTCTTTTAACACGTGAGTATCGTTGAGAAATGTAAAACGTGTAACATTTGTCGACACATTTCTTCGACCTTAAAATTTTTTTTTTTAATTTTTTTTTTTTACAATCTGACCCCCCTAGGTCATTTAGCAAAATTTTCGACCATGTAATACCGTGACGGAGAAGCACCCAGTGGTGCTCACCCAGCAGCTGCTACCTTAAACAAGGTCCAGTGGTTTATTACGCTTCAACCTCCTGGTGTCACTGGAGGTGTTCAGCAATTTTGAGCCAAGGTATTAGGGTGGCCTTCCAGTCTAAGTACATGTCTTTGAGCGTACTGCTTTATAACATCGGACACATATGGAATATTCAAGTCTCTACGTAGGGTTGTGTTGGTTATGTACCAGGGTGCACCTGTCATTGTTCTTTATATTTTATTTTGAAACGTTTGTAGCACTTTATATTTGTTTTTTTTTGCACAACCCCATAGCTCTATTCCGTAGGTCCAGACTGGCTTTATAACTGCTGTATATACCAAACGCTTATTGGTCAATGAGAGAACACTATTCCTGCCTAAGAGCCAATTCATTTTTCTAACCCGTATGTTAAGTTCCTTCTTTTTTTTGTCTATATGGTGCCACCATGTCAATCGACTGTCCAGGTGCATACCTAGATATCTAACACTCGGCTGAATAGTCATTGTGAAGTTATTGATTCTAACAGGTGGAACTATAACTTTCCTGTTTGTGAACTGAACGTTAACGGATTTGCTCTCATTAACATTAAAATAATATTCTTTCTTACCGGGCGAAAGTTATTTACATATATACATATATACATATATATATATATATATATATATATATATATATATATATATATATATATACATATATATATATACATGTATATATATACATACATACATATATATATATATATATATATGTATATATATATATATATACATATATATATATATATATATATATACATATATTATATATATAATCTACCAGAAAGTATTAATGCATATTTTAAACTTTGATTATTTTGCGTCTCTCTTCAATACCAATATCTCATTTTACTATGGAACTATATAACGGAACACTTTCTATACGAACGCGAATCTAACGAATACAATACTAATACTATTACTAACAACGATGAGATACCAGAACGAAAATTAAGCCTGACTGCTATATACATATGTTATCTGCTCTGGTATCCGTGTAAAATTCCCCGGTAATTCGTTATTAATAAAGTGCAGCTAAATTTCTTTCAGATGCCACTATATATTATCGTGTATTATTATTATTTATATTGTATCGTTGGAACATGTAACTCTAACCTTATCCGTCTCGGCGAACAGACCGTACTATTTTCGATAAATATCGTTAACGAAACAGATCGAACTTTGTACTTATATATATATATATATATATATATATATATATATATATATATATATATATATATATATATATATTCCTTCTAGGTGTTTCTATTATTACGAATATCAAATTTCATTTTATCAGTTATTATATTTTATTTCTTAATGTACCTTTCACTCTAAAATCGTTACACCGTTAGCAGGAGAATGCGGTATAAAAGCGGAGAGGTTAAAGCTCTAGATAATTCCTATCATATAGGGTGACCCAGAGAACACGAACGTTTTTATTGTTTTTCGGATAACTCAAAAAGTACTCGACGCGAAATTTTTGAATGAAATTTTATTTACAATCATTTATGGACCACACAATATCGTTTACAGATGCCCGCCATTTGCAACGATACATTCAATCAGTCTTTTTACAATATTTTCGAACACTTTTTCGAGAATGGGTCGCTGAATTTCTGACATTTCTTTAGAAATCCGTGTTTTCCTGTCTTCCAGATCTCGCGGACGTTTTATCGTAAACGCGGCTCTTAGGTATCCTCGCAAAAAATAAAAATCGCGAACGTTTGAATTATTTTTGAAACTCTGCACCATCGTGATCGATTAACGCCGAAAATAACGTTCCACAAAAGACGCACGCTCCTTCTTGTTTTAAGATGTCGCGCTATAAGTATGAAACTGGACAAAAAAAAATCCCTCTTGTGTACAGTAAACGTGGAGCAGGCGGATTCTGCATTATTCGAAGAACAAAACCATCCGTCTTTTCTGGGTCGCCCTATATTTCACGTTACATTTACCTGTTTCTGCATAATTCGGTGTATAGGTAATCGTATAAAACGAACGAAAAGAATACGTATCGTCCGTCCGTGATCAACTGCGATTGAAAAAATTCCGGATATTTTATGAAAAAGGAAATATCCTCCAAGTGTTGTTATATATTAAATCATGTATATATATATATATATATATATATATATAATACAAATATATTTTTTTAATGAAATGTCAAACTCTAGGCTCTCTATAAATTAATGCGGAAGCCATTTATCTTTTCCATTATATTGTCCAAGCTGATACAGCCTATTTCCCGTTCACGACTTAAGGGGATTTCTGCAAAGGGGCATTTTTTTCTTTCGATTTTATCCATTTTCCTCGAGAACCACCCGAATAAAGTAGGAAATCGATTTCAAACGTATATATATATATATATATATATATATATATATATATATATATATATATATATATATATATATATATATATATATATATATATATATGAAAATAAGACATAATAATAATAAAAATAATAACGCTGGGAACACCAACAATAAACAGGACAAAACGTAGTAATGGAATTTATAAGAAAAAATATGGAAGTCATAAAAGTAATAACCATCACAGCAATTACAATAATAATAATAATAATAACAGTAATGAAAAACGTCGCCACATGCTGATTTTTATATCTTCCCCGAAAATTGAAAATCTACTAAAAGAGGGTGACAATAACCTGCGATTACCATTTTTTTTTTCTCTTAAAAAAAATATTTTGAAATTTGCAAATTAAGCTACCTGAATTAATTAGAAAGAATACAGATTGGAGGAAATTAAATTAATTATAATTATTCCCAACCGGCAAATAACACAAATAAACGTCTTCTTTTACTGCTATTCTCACTCGAGTCCGAGTATGAATGCTTCTCTGTTATACATGCTGGTGTTTGTGTCGCATATATGAAAGTAACCGGACGTGGTGCATTGTTGTGAAAGTACAAAGTTGACATTTTACGGTGTGTTGTATTATATTGGTTCTACGAGTAGAGTTTTATTCTGAATCGTGTTGTTTTTTATCGTGAATATAGGTTGTGCTGGCACTGATGATTGAAGAAAGTAAAGCTGAAGGCTAGATTCGGTGTGAAAGAGTGGAAATTAATTATAGTGGTAACGTTCCTGGTAAAGCATTAATATATAGATGTAATCAACATCCAATTTCTAAAGAAATGATTTAATTGTTGGAAAGGAGTAGACTAAATTTTTTGTCTGGATTCCAGGTCATTCACGATTTCCTGAAAATGAGTTAGCTCAGCAAAAGAGTCGTCCTCTATGTAATTCTTACATCAATTTATCCCTCGCTCGTGAGGATATGCATACGATATCATCGCCAAAAAACTAAAAAACAAATGAAAATCTAGGTGGATTAACTCGAATAAATTAACAAATTCCCGTGTATTATTAATGTGTGGACGAATCGGAGTCGTCTCAAAGTTAATTCTGCTTTTATTGATAAATTAGGAGGTGTTTTCCAGCGAGTTGTAATTCTTCTTAAGGCGTAAATGTCAGTTGTTCCCCTGTGCACACCGGAAAATTACTGACAAACATCTTCTGCTAGAGTACTTTCATCCGGCGCCTTAAAACCGACCTCAACTAAGCGAGTAAACCCCGAAAGAAAAAAAAAAAAAAAGTCGCAGAATAGCATTACCACTCTTATGCTTCTACAATAATATTATTTAAACTATATAAACTAGAAAGGAAATAGTTTCAATGACGATAAACAAATAAATAAACAAACATTAAGTAAATAAGAATTAATAATTACGGGTGCACCGATAAACTATGATACAGCTAAAAATAATCAACGTGACAGCAGTGGTAAAATGTATTTCCCAATTTGCTTAGCACGGGAAATTTTGCTTTTATTTTTCCAACGTGTCAGCTAGGAAGAGAAGGAAAAGCCGTACCAGCCGAGGCCAAAATGAGCAATTATGACACCAATTCCCTCGTCACCTAGTACAAATACAAACAGAGCGAGCAAACAGCGGATAAATAAATTTCCTAAACGAAGAACTCAGACAAGACTAGATGCGAGAAAGATCTCATAATTGCAAGATGAAGAACTCTTGTCAGATGTACATAGTATAGGAACATAACGACGTCCGAACGTTCCTATTAACAGAAGACAGACTAATCGAGTTAGAAGAGGAATTAAGCAAGATTAAATAACGGGACATACTCGAGCTGAGCGAAATAAGAAGACCAGGCGACGAATGTAATAAGGTCGAAATCGCAACATACGTTATATCACGTAATCACAGATAATAGTCGAATAAAACATAGTAGGTCTTTTAATAAATAAGAAGTGACGTAGCAAAATAGAAAAGCATACCATCTGAGAGAATTGCATATATTGTAAACTGCGAAATAGTCTAAGCGATGACAAGTGTATTCGCGCGGTTACAATTAGAGACTGCAACGCTAAAGTTGAAGCTCGCTACGATGAAAAAGAGACAGCATCGGAGCCACGAGTTATCGAGTTCCCGCGAAATAAACAAATTATACGTCATGAATGAATATTCAAAAAGAGAGAAGTCAGAAAGTGAACGTGGAGAAGTCCAGACTTCAAGTATAGGAATGAAATCGATTATGTGATTTCAAATAAATTACGCATTGTGCAAGATGTTACAACGTTCAGCATTATTAACAGCGGTAGTAATCACAGTTGATAAGAGGTAAATTAAAAATTGACCTGAAACATATTAACCGATATAGAACGGAACAAGCATCAATTAAGATAGATTCAGAAAATTTGGCGCGAAATGCAAAACAATACTAGGAAGACTAACAAACTGCACAAGTCAATCGAGCGGATTAAGATTATATCGAAAGCAATGAAGGAATATGCAATCAGAAAAGCAAAAAAATACAGACTAGTCAACAGTAAATTAAGTGCGGGAACAAAATTGTTGCTAACGGCGAATACTAAAAGTCGACAGGAATATTTAATCCGTTGGGCAAGGCTAAATAAAACATTAAGGAAAAAAAATAAGGAATTGTATCCGGAAATATAACACATCTTTAAAACAAAAAAAAAAAAAAAAACAATTATACTGGAAAGTATTTAGAAAACATCGTCGTCGCGCCAATAGGAGAAAATTAACAAAAATAAAAGACGCTACTGCTAGGGTGATAAAATGTAAAAAAGCGAAAATAACTTTACGGATCTGTAAAAATTAACGACAAATATACGAATATTATTAAAAAGATTTACCGCGCCGAATACGAATAAGCCTTTGGAACAGAACGCGGAGAATTCAGTTAAAGCGAGGAGTGAAAGAAGATGATACAATCTCCCCGAAATTATTTATTTGTTCATTGAAAGCGCTATTCAAGAATCTGGATTAGGACTCGGTAGGTATTAGGATAGATGAATAATCGTCTCCGTTTGCTGATGACACGATGGTTAGTAAGCTCAAGCGCAGAGTAATTACTGATGATGGCAACAAACAAACCTGAACATGCGCTCTAGTAGAACATGAATTTAGGTAAAATGGAGATAATGACAAACACCGCAAGACGAATAAACACCACGATTAATTCGGAGCAAATCAAACGTGCGGATAATTACGTTTATTCGGGTCAAACAAATTACGACGAATAAGACATGACGGAAGCAAAAGTTTCGAGAACAATATCATTGTCACGAGTCGCATTTGCGAAATTAAGCGGTGTATTCAGCAATAAATACCAAATAACTTAAGAAAGAAACTGTATAATCAGCATGTATTTCCGGTCCTGACATAATCACAAAAACTGGCATAAAAAGCCATCAGGAAAATCCAAACTGCGCACGAAAGAAAAATGTTAAACATCAGACATTTGGTTCGCATTCGTAATATATGGATACGCGAGCAAACAAGAAGCGATGACGCAGTGGAGCGGATGGCAAAAAAACCAAATAGAGTTGGGCTGGTCATATGGCTAGAGGTACAGCGATAACAGATGATCGAAACGTAGTAGATAAAAAAAAGAATTCAAGGTAGACCAATAGCTCAGGACGACATAGTAAAGATGGGTGGAAAAAACTGGATGCGAAATGCACAAAGCAGAAATGGATGAAAAGTGTTCGGAAAAGCCTTCGTCCAGGAGTGGATCGACAAAGGCATATCGTGATCGTGTGATAAATAACACACGCAGCTCAGTGACATGCAGTACGGATTTGTCTCCAAAAAAAGGCACCAGAGAGACGCGATATCATTATACAAGATAATAATGTAACAATCGCTTAACATTCACCGAGATACGATTGAAAGAACTGATACAGGTTATTCAAAAGTACTATACCGATACCTGCAGATAATTAAAGCAGTATATTTGGAACAGACCGTGAGCGTTCAAGGTGACGAGCTCTCGTTTTAAAGATGTCCGAAAACAGGAGGGGCAGGAATTCCCGCTCTCGTCGAGAGTATTTAACATATACGCGGAGGAAATCATGAAAAATTCGATGATAGAAAATAACGGATACCCGATAGGATGCATAAGTTATGCGGATGATGAAGTATCGCTTGCGCTCATAAAAGCTGCAAAGTATATTGAGTATATTAAATGGAGAAGGGAATAAATTAGTATTGGAAATTAACTTTGGAAAAACTAAAATTATATAAGCTTCACGCTAACCGCCAATGACGAGTCACATCCTAAGGTAAATATAGAAGGTGAAACAGTGGAGTGAAAGAGTTCAAATACTTGGGAGCTCTGTTCACCCATGACGAAATAGGTATTAAAGAAAACAGATCGCGGCGCATTGAATGGCGAAACATAAAATTTATTATTCTGCGGGCGATACTGAAAGACTGGAAATTGAAAGTGGATACAATCAACGTTATGTAATGTCGCTACTGGAACGGAATGTATAAAAAGATTAAACGCACTTGAAACGAGGACGTTCAGGCGTACGTCGCGAATCTCATGTAAAGAGAAGAGAACAAATAAAGGACGGAATGGAAAAGATGATCCTGATAGATGACATCCTGAAGAGCAAAAATTAGACAATAAGGATTATTCACGCTGGCTATGTGGGGGAAATCGATAGGAAACCCCAGCGGGGTAGAAGATGACTGGAAATGATAACATCAGGAATGGAGTCAGAAACTATTTAATGTTCGTTATACACTTCGAATCGTAGATTAACCTGTACGGAGCGTATAAACTGGACTGTTTTAAAAAGCTGCTAAAGATATTTATCCTATATTTACTGAAAAGTCTTAACGTTAATAATGAATTACTCACACGTAAATAAAACATTTATTCGTCCGTTTATCAACTTATTCATATCCCGTTTGGTGTTCGATTTCTAATACAAGATTTAATAAATTACAGCTGTTTCGAAATTTTAATCGCATCTAAAATTATTTATATCATTTTTATACATTTTCTGATAAAGCTTTTTTTTTCCTGCTTAACGCATATATTCATTAATTATTCGACAAATTTAATTTTTTTTTTTATTTATATTATTTTTACCGTTATGTTCGTGCGTGATCCGGTACGTTACGACGCTTACTTTTAATGTACGACATATTTAAATGCTGGTAATAAAATAATTATATGAATACGTCAGAAAATACTTGAAGGGAATTCCCGAAAAACTTGTACAAAATAAGTTGAAATACAAGATGGAATTAGAGAAAGAATTAAAATAAGCTATAATACAGTTAACGAAGCAGCTACTGATATTAGTAGGATGATGCGAGAATGCGCGGGAAAAATATCCTCAAATCACGAAATTATATCAAAGAAAATAAGCGAGAAAAGCTTTACTCCGACGGCGACGTGATTTGAAACCATCGAAGGACAAAAATATAATCGAATGGGCCGAGTTAAATAAACTGATAAGAAAAGAAATAATGTAATAAAAACAACAATTGAAAGAAACAAAGGTCCGACAGTGTTTAAAAAAGCTTCGACGAATGGTATAAAAATACAAAAATTGAAAACTCACGGGGAGAAATAATAACGAATAAAAACGAAATAACTAAACAAGTTGAAAGATATTTCACCCGTTTATATAATAGCAATTAAACTAAAATAACAACAACAATGATAAAGATGCTCTGCCATAAGTGTTATACCAGGAAGTTAAGTATGCTCTCAAGTCACTAAAAAGTGGCAGAACACCTGGCCCCGATGGCGTACTACCTGAAATGTTGAAATATGGTGGTCCTGCAATAGTAAATGCACTACGATCGTTATTCAACCAGTTCCTTACTAATAAAATGATACCCACAGCATGGAAGGAAGCAGATGTTATTCTGATGCATAAGAAAGGGAACACGCAATTGCTACATAACTATAGACCTATCAGTATGCTGTCCAAAAATATATAAAATATTTACCCGTGTTATAACAAAAACACGAATAATAGATTATCACCAACCGAGGGAACAAGCAGGATTTATATCTGGTTATAGCACAACGGATCATTCGTTAACGGTTAGAACATTAGTACAAACTTGCGAAGAATAGAACATCCTACTGTATATGGCGTTTATAGATTACGAAAAGGCATTTGACTCGGTTGAAATATGAGCAGTGTTACAGTCAATATGTAACTGCGGAGTTGAAGAGCAATATGTGAACATTATCAGAACACTTTACGAATCAGCTTCGATGAAAGTCAAGCTATGGAAAAGAACTGCGAAAATACTTATAAAAAGAGGTGTGCGACAAGGTGATACCATCTCACCAAAATTATTTATTGCAACCTTAAAAGGTATATTCCGAAAACTAAACTGGGATTCGAAAGGCATAACAATAAACGGCGAAAAACTTAATCACCTACGATTCGCAGATGACATAGTTATAATAAGCAGGAACAAAGAAGAATTAGAATCTATGCTGAACGAACTGGAAACGGAATCTAGAAAAATTGGATTAAGAATAAATAAACAGAAAACATATGACAAATAACACGGATGGTATGTCGGTAAAGATAAATGGGGAGCACATTGAACAGATACGATCGTATACTTATTTAGTACAAGAAATAACTACAGACAGAGGAGAAAATATGTGCAGAGATACGAAGGAGAATATCTCTCGCATGAGCTGCATGAAGTTGTCCAATATATTTCGAAATAAAGATATACCGAACAGTTTGAAGAACAAACTTTATACCCAATGTGTCTTACCTTACCGATGTTAACATACGGAGCAGAAACGTGGAGCTTCACAAAGGGAATGATTATGAAAATCAGGAAAATGCAAACAGCTCACGAAAGGATAATATTAAACGTCAAGTTAAAAGACAGGAAAACCATTACCTGGATCAGTGAGCCGCACAAAATTGACCGACGCGGTGGAGCGAATATTAAAATTAAAATGGACGTGGGCTGGACATGTAGCGCGTAGACATGATGGGAAGGTGGACAAAACATGTCCTGCAATGGTGCCCATTGTGTTCGAAAAGGCAAAGGGGCAGACCAACAACACGGTGGCGAGACGACATTGCCAAAGATGCAGGGATCAATTGGATCCGGGTTGCACAAGACCGGAATCGTTGGAAACGTGTGGGTTAATATGGGCATATCGTGATAACTTGAATAAAATAATTAAAATTGATAAATTAAATTTTCATTTTCTCAAGCTGAGAAATACCATCTATAAAACGCCGCGTTTATTTAATCGTGCATATATATACGCGATCATTACGCGTGATTATTTTTTTGTTATCCGTAAGGCGAATTTTGTAAATAGTATATAGTAGTAGACGAAAAAAATATTTACGTTATCGCTCAAGACGGTTCTATAGCAGGAATCGCGTATAATGGGGGAGTTGAAAATGGACTGCTGACGGATTAAGGTGTTACGAAAGACGATGTCGGTAGTTTCTTGACAGTTTAAGATGACAAGGACTCGTAGTACAATAAGTTCTTTTCCGAAAATAAGAGTTGAAGATCTTTCTAGGGAAAAGGTCGAAAATCGGCATTTCCGTTTTCCTCTAAAGGTATATATTTATGTATACATATATATATGTATATATATATATATATATATATGTATTATATATATGCATGCGATTGTATATGCCCTCAACTACACAAGAGTAGACGTAAAGGTGGTAAAGCTGAGTAAAGTTGAAGTAATTAAGTTAGCCACTACCGCCAAACAGAGGCTTTTGATTTCTCACCCTTATTCACACGGAAGAAAGGAACACGTGTTAGAATTCTCACATAATCCTAGTCTAGTCTATCTTCGTCTCTCTTCGGTTTGCTACTTTCTATAAAGTCCGTCTACACATTATCCCGTCATCTTCGAGTCTATTTATTATAGTCTCTTTCTTTATCGTTCGTACGTCGCTATAGGCTACTCGTAATATAATACGACATGATTCCTTCTTCGAAAGTTTTACAACTTTTTCTTCCATCTCTCTCGCTTCAATATTTTCTTCTTTTTTTTTTGCTCCCTCTTTCTCGCACCTTCTTTCAGACCGTTTGTCGGTTTTATTCTTATTTTCCGGCAGATTGAAACCGCGTACAACGTTTCGTAGCGGTTTGGGTCACGTATCGCGAGTTAACGGTTTTTAAGCGTTACACATAAAGCCTGGTAAACCTGCGCTGCTAAATAAGGTTGTATTATCGTGTACACTTAACGCTATCCTGTACAACACGAACGATATCATCCTATTATTCTCGACGAGTTACAACTGATAAGCCGGATTTTTACGAAAACCCGTTGTTAATAGGTGTACTTGTGTGTACGAGCGTGCCCATTTTATTTTATTTTATTTATTTTTTGTTCATTCGCCTATATACACTCAGTTAGGGTCAGATGAGAGTTAAGTTTGAATAGGGTCCTGTTAGCGTTTTCATTACAACATCTCATCATCGCATCATTTCCACTCATCCCACCTACATAGTCATCCATTTCGGCCACCGTCGCTTTTTCGTTGATAAATTATTCCGCTAGGATGATGGCCCTTCTTTCATTTCTCAGAGTCACGACACACGTACACCGACCGTTTCATATAACTGCGTAATCCTACACGGAATTATGCATACTCATATATATATATATATTTATGTGCGTGTATATTTATATACGTATACATATATTATATATATATATACATATATATATATATATATATGTATGTAGATGTATATGCGTGTATTTCTTTTTATAGCATGCGCTTACGTAATAGGTAAAAAAGAAAGTTCTTTAGACAGGCATTTGCTTAGTTTTTATTACCTATTATTACTCCGCAGTATTACGGGAATTTGTCACTGTAGATAAAAGAGAAGTAAAACAAATTATGAAATGCGTTACACATATATATTTAATACAGCTCCTGAAAAGGGTAACCGCTTTATTTTTGCAATCTAATATCTGAACTAAATAAGCGGTACTGATAAATAGCATAACATGCGCAGAAGTATATGAGACAATGATTAAACTCTGCTAATTATATTAATTGGTAACGACCAATTAATGTAGAATGATGCGTTTCAGCATTCTTGAGATTCAGATGAGTAGACGAAACTTCCGATCCTTTCATCCACTTGATCTGTAGATCTGCACGAGGTGCGTCATTTAGAACACATATAGCAAGGCTTGAAAGCCACCCAAACGCACTTGCTAGGGATCTATTGAACATTTCCGACGAAACCACTTGACCTCGCATAGGTTGGGGTTATCGAGAGTGTGCCACTAGGTTGCGCCCCTTTCGTGTTTGATTATTTTGTTATGGATAATTGATTAATGACTACGATGGTCAGCTCGCAATAATAAATTTAAGAAAAAATAATAATAATTAAAAAAAAAATCGTCGAAACCGACGAGAATTGGTCGAAGAAATTTATTTTGAGCTGTTCGGATTATTTTTCGATTCGATACTTTAGCACAATTACCATATTTTGTATTCGTCAAGTCCATATTGGGCGTATAAAACAGTTTTATATTATATATACATATATATATATATATATATAAATTTATTTGTACACCGTTCACGTAACAGCTAATGCCGTTTAAAATGCGAATACTGAGAAGTAAATTATGAAATACGAATATACAACTGAGTTAAATCACAGAAGTTTCGAAGAAAAAAAATGTTGATGAAAACACTTATATAACTGCATACGCAATAAACGCGGTCACTCGCAATACAAATCGGAACGCACACGCATAAGCAGAAAAAAAAATACTATTTCCCATACATACACACACACACGATAACCACACATTCATGTGTACTTACATAATCCTGCACGTGAACAGAAATACACACGTGTACATACGATAAAGAAAATTCCGAACCTACTTTGTGTATACGTACGGAAAAATATGAAAATAATTTAAAATTATAAAATCGATAACCCAAACCGGCTAATCCACAAACCAATATCAACACCCTTTTTTCGCAGTAATAACACCTATATATATATATATATATATATGCTGAAATTTCACTGAACGGTTATATCGATATATCTGCTTTGAAAATCTATATCCAAACATGTACGAGTTTTAAGTAACGGAAAGTAGACACTAACGATGTGAATTAGAACTTAACAGGCGAATTTGGCTGACGATTGATTCTAGTATTCACACACTATAGGTATAGTACGTAACTAATCTGCAAAGTCAAATATTCATCATTAACAACGCGGCCATTGCGCAATGTAAAAAACTTTAGAAATTTTTCGTCTCCATCAAGGTATACTCCAAGGTCACTATCGTGCACCACTCTATTCCGAATATGATTATTATCGAGATTGTAATTAAATGTAAGTTTATTCGAATTACGACCAAAAGTTAATATAATAAATTTACTATAATCGACGGAAAGCACGCCTACTCTAAATAGCAAGGGTATCTTTGAAGAGCTAAGCAATCGGTCTATGAGTATATTGGACCTACAAATTTTCCGGTCATTTGCAAATAATAAAAATTTCGAATTTAACCTGTTGCCTATATCGTTAATAAAAAATAATATATAGTAAACATCCGAGATTAGATCCTCGAGGAACACACTCGAAACTGGTATAAACTTCTAAGAACGATAACCATTGTAACGCGGATAACGTTAAGTACGAACGAGAAAGATCGATATACTCACTAGGCAGACCGCAATTCTGAAGTTTATTTAATAAGTCGAAATAATCGACCCGCTTTCGCAAAATCCGTATAAATACTACCTAAAATCCGCAATCCATCCATTCGGTTAACTGATTAAAGTTAATAAATTGCTTGTTACTAATTATGTAATCTGAGCTCATGATGTTTAGGAATGAGTTCAACTAGTTTAGAAGTGATAGAGAGAATTTCAATACAACGATAATTCTCAAGTGTCAGCTTATTATCAGATTTGAATATTTAGAAACGATTCGATCGTTTTGATAATTAGATTAAATAAAAAAATTACCGGTCGTTCAAGACTGTTAATAAAACGTCCCGTTTCTATATAAGATTTTTGTTTTAATGTATACAGCATATCGATATCCATTAACTGTGATAGAATTAGTTTCAAATACTTAGCCTCATTATTATGGTAATAATCGTCCGTCATCGTACTAACAGAATTTTACTAAAGCGAAGTATTCAGCAAAGCTATTTTAACATCGATATGTTATTACCGTGTTTATGGGACATTAGTATCATTTTTATAAGACCAAAATCGATGGCTACTTGTTTATATGTTATTTTCAATGCGAGTTAATGATCCTTTCCTAATCGTTTAGTAATACTTTGACGATGACTAAATTTTAAATAATCGCTACCGGTTCGTTTATACGTCAACCTTCTTATACTATTCTCTAAAAGAAGGCCATCTATCGAATCTGAAATTACATCGAATAACACAACCGTACACGATGGAAAGATTAAATACCTAGGCATTATACTCGATAAAAAATTGAACTTTTGAGAAACAAATTAATTATAAATAAAACTAGAGCGAGAATGTTTACACTGTTCCCTATTTTCAATAAAACGACCGAAATTAATTATTCGAAATAAATTAATTATATATAAGTCAATTATCGAGAACCACTACTATACGGTTGTCTCTTGTATGGAACTACGTGCCTAAAAGTATCAAAAAATATACAATACAGAATGACCGCTGCCGAATCAGATTAAATTTACCCGAGTACACAAAGATACAATTAATGCGTTGAACTTAGACTTCATAGTGAACATACTCGCGAGTAAATTTTTTTTAAAATGTGAAAGTAACTCGTCTCTCCCTATCGAAGCGATATCTATAATTAGAGAATCATTAAGATATAAAAAATATAAGCGTCCCGTTATAAAATCGTCAACAATAATATCACGTTAAAGTAAGTATAAAATAATTTCATATTGATATGATAACCGAAGGTGTGTTTCCTCATATTTCTTCTTTTTCCCTGTAGTTGGGTTTTTTCTTTGTTTTCCCCAGCATTAATTAATATATAATCTATATACATAAATGAAAATGCATATTTTATTATTGTATTTATAAGAACTTTACATCAAGGCGTAGTACGAGTACCAATAATTTATCAAACAGTTTATATCTTTTATTTATATTAATCAAATTTCTTCTTCTTCTTTTATATTTAAATTTTTCCGGAGAAAATCAAAGACGATATTTTGACTTACATACTTGGCTTTCTGGGAACAACTCTATTAAGTAACTAGTAAATTTCTCTATAGAAGTAGTCAGACGCTCGAACAGAGAATCTATCATAATTCTGACAAATCAATTTTTCCGATATTATTAACTTTACAAAAATTATTCTCTCTATTGCCTACCGTATACCTTCAAGATGGAAAATATCTAGGTAATTTCCCACGCAGCAGAATGATATTATCCTCAGTCGTAAGAGGGTCAATAGTCTTATGGATTTCTACGCTAAAACCGGAATGAACTAAAATGTAATCCTAAGTATTACCTTAAAAAATTCGTAATCGTATTGAAAAATTTAAGACCGGTCTCATTAAAGTCGAGTAGAGAAGATGAATATTATTATTATAATGCGAAATAGGTGGACCAGTAAAACGTTAGATTGAAGTCGTCCGTAACTACGATGCCGAAAATCGTGTTCACGTTTTCAGAGATTTCCAAAAGACCCGATGATATCTATTCGGAATGGATACAAGTATAATAACGTGGTAAAATTTTTTGATCAAAACATAGGTACTTGAAGCACATATTTGAAGAGAAGATATTCTTCGGAAAAGTACATACTTCGAATGAATGAAACGGAAAATTTATTTAGGTACCATTAAAGTATCCTTATGATCTATCCGAATTGTTCTCCGTATCTTTCAAAAAGTATGGCTGTAGGTAGGAAAATTAGAGATGAACCCCCCCCTCATTGAAATCGAATATAATAACGTAGTACAAGCAATTAACTAAACCATAAAAGAGCGAGAAACTTATCGAAACTGTGAGTTTCTAGAATTTTGAAGAATTCTTAAATATTTTTAATTCAACCGTTCTTGATAATTGGAACCAGTGTGTAAATTTTGATCGCGTATAATCTTCGTACGCAAGGAATTCAGATTTTTCTTCATATGCAAGGATTCAGATTTTTCTTCTATAGATTACTATCTTTCGTATTAAGTTTCGATAAAACCGAATTAAATTTATTCTACCTACGTTTGTTTAAGAACAACCGCAAAAGTTTGGTTAATAGATTTAGAATTTGTTTGAACGTTCGAGCGCACAGATAGGCATTATTATTAGTATTTCTAATATCTTTTTAAAAAGCACGCGCATACCTAACGGTAAATTAGTATAAGGAAAATAATTGTGCACCTATTTAGGCACATAACGCTAAGTAGCGTTAATAATTAATTCGGTAAAATTATTAAGACTAGAATCAATTTCAGCATTGTTGGTAAAATAGGTACACTTCGAATTCACTCCAGTTATGTATGCGGAGTAAATTTCTGTTCATCTAAACTCCAATTACGCTGAATATCTGGTTGTGAGTAGTAGAAAGATAATTTTCACTTAGATAGGATTAGTTACGGTAACATTTTTCAAAATTGCAAAATCTAACAGGCTAGCTTTCATATATTCATTAGCAGAAAAATAAGTTGGTTCATGGACAAAGCGATAGAACAGTTTGTCAAAAAATGCTCCGAGTGTGCTCATGTGCAAAAAAAAAGAGCCCAAGAAAATATATCATACCTGCGAGACACCGACAGAGAATTTTCAAAGAATACACACGGATTTTGCTGGCCCAATTAACGGTAATTACATATTGATAGCTGTTGATGGAAAATCTAAATTTCCATTTGCAGAGATATTTACAAAGCCACCAACATCACAGTCATTGAGACGCTAAAACGAATATTTGCGGTACACGGAATTCCAGCAGTGTTAGTCTTAGATAATGCTACTATTTTCAAGAGCCAAGAATTCACAGAGTTTTGTAATTAGTATAAAACAAAAGTTTATTATTTCAATCGTAATTTACGCAGTTTGATCTGCTCATCCAGTCAACAGGACCTACAGACAGGAAAGTTGAAAATGCTCGAATACCACGCTGTTTATGTGTGGGAGAAAGGGTGTTAACACGGAACTACATAAAGAAAAATGGCTGACCGGAGTAATCACAAAAACCATTGGAAACCTACATTAAGAAAAAAAAAAAAAAGGCATACCAATTACGGAAGACAGACAACTTTTCAGCGGCCACGAAAAATGGTTTCTTTCAACCTACCTCTTCCGCCACCAAAGAACATGCCGACACAAAGTCACAGTCAAACACCAACGGATGCACAAGAGAGTCAAATGGTGGCGACAGAAAACTTAGTTCCAACAGAGACTCCAGTTACCGAAACGCCACTGGAAACTCCAGAATCAATACCAGTGCAGATACAACAAAGAAAATCCAAACGGCAACGTCATCCACCAAGATATTTACAGGATTATGTTTGCCAATAATAATAAGTATCACTCCTATTATTCGCTTGAACTTGAAATTATGTGTGGGAGAGTGATATATCTAAATTTTAAATATTATTAAACGTTATCGCGGTGTGTGCTTCAGTTGATACATTTGGTTGGCATATGAGAGATTTATTTTTAGTTGGTTGTGGACTATAGTTAATAACATGTTTGAACAATATGTGTAATAATAAAGACTTAAACATTAAAGTAGTTGAGTTTTATTATAGAAACGTTAATGATAGTCTAAAAAAAAAAAAAGGTATAAAATTCTTATTACGACAAGCACGAATACGAGCTGAATCCTATAGTCGACTATAGTGCGCACGTATCGAAGTATTCGGTTATTGCTCCGCAAACGTTATAGTCGTTGATTAATATCGAAGTAGTGTATTTAATTGGCGACGTAGCATACCGTCCAACGTAACGATTCATCGCCTGTTAATAATGGACGATAGTGTACAATCCTCTGAATAACAATAGTCGCGTATTACGAATTTCGGCTTGATATATAATTTCGACTACGTACTGGGCATAATCTAACTCACATCTGGCTAAATTAGGCATCATTTCTGATGGTACATGTGACACACGTTGTTGACGATTGTATCGAGCGTCAAATTTGGGTTTGTCCGAAATTTCTAAAGCATATGTTATCTAATATTTTACAATATACATTACCTGTTAGTATTGAATTGTTTGTGACCCGCTGTCTTCTGCTTGAGTTTATATAAATTTATCAAACGTAGTGGCGTCGATATTTAAAATACACTAACTACATGGCGCAAGCTGGGCCAAAAAAAAAATATATATATATATATATATATATATATATATATATATAATATTACTAGAAAAAGTATATAAGTAACAATGGTTATCGAAAACGTCAGTCTTGCGTTTTGTACCGTGCGTACGTGTGTTTTACGATGACTAACGATAGGATTAGGAATAGTCCTTTTCTAAGGACTTTTCGCACGTTACCGATTTACAAGATTTCGAAAGTACTAAATTTTTGACACGAACAGATATCAAAAAAATTAATTGCCAAGACGAAAACGTGAGAATTTCCCGACGCGGTTAAATTATAACGCGGAACGCGAATGCCTACCTAGTATACGTCGAAGGAACGAAGAGAGTAAACACGTGCTAGAAAAATAAAATCGAAGATTTAGATTAGAATGGACATAGGCTAAAAATTGGGCAATTTACTCTAGAAACCGTTATAAGGTTTTTATAAAAATCACCTACATATATTCACCGGATCAAGCCAGAAGTACGTACACATTGCTCGTTAAAACTAGCTACTACGTATAAAGATCGGGTAAATAATTTTATTTGAAATGAGTTTTCAAATCTCATTAAACCACGCCGCCGCATCTAATATACGTCGCGAATACCAGCAATATTAGATCGTCCGTACGAAGTTGCTTTAAAAAGTTTTGCAAAATAGCATTCCAAATATTTCGGAAAATTGTAAACATAACGATTTAGTAATGATTGAGCCGCGACACTAGTAAACGTTATTACAATACCTCTATACCTACGGTACGATATAATAGAATTTATTCAACAAAACGAAGAACTAACGCGAAAACAGTCATTAGGTAAAAATAAAATTATCTTTTCGAAATGAACTATTGATTTCGCAAATTGGATAGGACGTTCGTACCGGAACAAACGCATTTTTCGGACGCCCGTATGTATTTACTATGAGTAACATTAAAATCAGATATAATTTATTCAGAAATTTAAACGATAACATTGTACGAATTCACGTTAAACGAGTAGGTGAAAAAATAGTACTCGGGAAACGAATATCGAACAGGATAGTACAAGAACATTGTTCAACTGGCCAATACCGTTATCCCCGTCCATATTACCACGATATAAATCCATCTCCCCCCCCCCCATTAGTTATTGATTCGCTTGAAAAAGGTATAGAACCACCTCGTGGAATTCCAAAAATAGACGCGACAAACCCTCTATCGAAATACCGATGGAATTTGCACAAACATTAGATGCGACAGTAGCCTCCGATACATATATAAGAAAAACTGTTTGTCGAAAAATCTAAAGACAGATTCGACTTTCGGTACGCGTATCGAGGATGACAGCGCGTTTACGGATAATTCGCCGATAATTATCGAGAACGATAATATAAAATTATTGAATACCGACTACCGGTACGAAGATTCGCGAGCATCATTGGAAACATCTAAAAATTACAATGAAAAAGACTTGAAAGTATACGAGAGGGAACTTTTGCAAAAAAAAAAAAAAAAAAAAAAACGCGTTTGAAAAGTAGTACAGGATAAATAAGTGTGTAGCAGCGCCAAAATTAAACCGATTTTAATTAAACAAAATATTTTGAAAAACGATCGAAAAAAAAAAAACGGGTACAAGAAAAATATCCATATCAACGGGATCTACTTTCAATTTCTTCGTTTAAAATTCTCGTCATACTTCGCCGTTTACTTTATCGTCATTTTTATGTTTGAATCATTTCGTTTTAAAATCATAAAAATACATACACCATTTATTAAACATATCTACATAGTTGTTTTGTAATTTTCGCGCTATTTTTCGCCAGTAATCTACGCATTCCGAAAACGGCTACCTTGTTTCGTGCATTATCTGCCTATTTGATAGCGGTAATTATTTCATTAATTTTACCCATGATCATTGTGTTTCCTTATTATGTATCCGGGGAATTACAGCGCTACCATTGTGCCAATCGTTGACGACCTTTGTGTGATAGCGAATTTTACCACACCGATTCATTTGTACGTTTTGCTATCTGTAAATTTCTAAGGAATCGTCTCCAATACCATGTTTCGAAAACGTTCGATGATCCTTTTCTGTCGGTATTTTTTAATGTCCACGTTATATATATATATATATATATATATATATATATATATATAAATATATATATATATATATATATATACATATGAAGTGCCGTCTCCGTTTAGGAGATATGCGACTACTTACCTATACATATTTTTTGTTGTACAGTATAAGTAGTATACAATAGAATGCATGCGAACGCTATTTGGTAAACTAACAGTGATTGTCCTTATAAGATTAATATATTGAATAGATTAGCACAATTCAAGATCCATTATGTACACATTATCAAATTGTTTCGTAATGTACAGGATTGATGAAAAATTGCTCGAGGCTAAAGTTCGATAACAGATATGACACCACGATAACGGTTCGCTTCGTTTTATGTATTCTTAACTTTTTGTGCTTTCATAATCGAATTTATTTTCGGAGGAAAGCTGCCGGTAAATGTGGAACCGAAAAAAAAAAAAAAAAAAAAAAAAAGTATTTTTGCGAGGACGTAAATGACAAATACGTCGTTACATTAAAGAGATGATAGAAGAATGACAATGGTAATCTGTCCTAGCTGTATAGTGAACTATATAATATAAATGTATATATATTTGTAAGTATATGTATATATATATGTATATATGCGTGTGCATAAATAGAACAACAAAAGATAATGATGTATTAGAGGGGTGGTCGATATATATATATATATATATATATATGTTTACATATATACAGTTCAGAGTGAGCAAATGACGAAAATAACAGGTAGGCAAGTAAAGAGCATAGTGACGAAGTTTATACGAAATACGATTGTAGATAAAGTTTCGGAAATACGCAATTTGTTAGTGACGTTTAACAAACTGTACCCGTAGTTACGCTAAAGGCTGAGACCTTAAAGGTCTTTTTTCGGAAAGGTGAACTATATTATCGTCGCCGAACGTCATATTGTTGTTTCCTGAGAGCACGAAAAACCGCATCGGACGCAGACGAAGATGAAATGAAAACGACACGTCGCAATTGCAAGAGAATCAGACAACGATGTTGCGACATAGTGCGTGCCGAATATAGTAACGCTAAAGGAAGAACGACCGAGTGGAGGCGTGAGAATTAGTGGTTGGTGTCCATATTGCTGACGAACCGAGAATATTATGTGCCCGCGTATATATATATATATATATATATATATATATATATATATATATATATATATATATATATATATATGTATGTATGTGTATACATAACGGTATTATATAAGCTAGATTAGTGTAGAAGTGTTGATGTCTTACAAATTGCGTATAGGTATAATAGAAATAGGGTAGTTAAGCCCATTGAGAAAAACGAATCGCAAGGGCAAGAAAGCAACAAATGATATCCGTTATTTCGGTGACATCGGAGATTCCTTAATGCCGCTTAATGGAAATGTACTACTCCGATCTTTTAGTTTCGCAGAAGCTTTACTATTACGACAACCTTATCCGGTAACAGCTTTTTCGCCTTTTCCCCATCTTAAATATTCCTAAAATTCATTTTTTATACAAAATACACACACACATACATATATATATATATATATATAAGCGAATACATAAAAGTATGAGTAAAGAAAACCGTAACAGGAAAATTAGTACGTCGCCCGCAATAATCTCAATCCAAACATCGATATCGATCAAATGCCGCATACTAGGCAAGATGGTTACTATCGCCTACTTCGGCTTTTTCACTTTTTTTACTTTTAAATCCTCCGGTAATTATACACCTACTTTTCTAAACATACCTCGTAATTCATCCGTATTCTTATGAGCCAGTATTTCTTTACATTTATATCGCGTCAGTATATGGTCGTCTTTTGTCAGTGTTACTTCATATCAAATCGAATCGAGCTTTATTTTACTTTCTTATATACAAAACACGCTGCAAAATGGCGTAAACGATAAAATTATTTTCTTATTACGAGAAAAATAAATTAACCTTATAAAATAATTACGCGCGATCGCTGATAAAAAATAAAAATAAGAAAAATATTATAAATGTCGGACACGCCTAATATCTAATGTAGTTTACCGTACAGGAGTACGTGCATATAATAGTAATTTAACCCAGGTATTTTCAAATGCACACACACCACTCACTACTGAACATATTCTTTTCTTATTTTTTAATTAACTAGCCAACCTGGAGGCCATCAAGCAGTTGATATTTGATCGATGACCTGTGAAGAGAAGGAGGTTCACCCTTTATTTTCAATAACGCAGTTAAAAGATCAGTTGGTTAATCACGAACTAACCTCCGCAACTCTTCCGCGTTATCGAGCTAGTGCCGAACGATTTCGATGATTTTCCGACCTTATTAAATAGCGTCGGGAACTTTTATCTGTACTTACATGCTAGTCACGGTGTAACGTTTGAGACATACCAGGGTGCCGATGTGATATGCCTTAGAGCTCGATTTTGAAATATTTGTATTATATCTATATGTTGCTACTTTTCGAACACAACCACAGCTGAATACCGTACGTCTACGCCGGCTTTAAGACTATGTTATACGCCAGCAATTTATTATTCGAGGCTAAGTTTAGACTTTCTACTAGTTAACCGATAGAATTTTCTCCCTTTTTGAGCTCATTTCGTTCACTACATCCAAGTCGATCGTTCATCCAAACGCAGAATTCAATAATAAAATATAAGGCGACCCGATGAAGACAGTATTGTTGTTTTTTTGAATAATTCAAAAGCTACTCGAACAAAATATTCGAATGAAATTTTATTTAAAAATAGGAAAATGAGAGATTAATTTACAATCATTCGTGGAACGTAATGTCGTTCAGATGACGACCATTTGCAATAAATACGGTCATTTTTTATTTATAAAATTTTCTAAGACTTTTTCCAACATGGGTCGCTGAATTTTTGGAATTTCTTCAGAAATCAGTGTTTTCACATGTTCCAGATCTCGTGGGCGAGTTTTGTCAGCATCGCGGCTTTCAAAGGTATCCACGTAAAGAAAAAAAATCGCCTACATTGGTATTCTTTTCGAAACTTTCTTCGTGATCGATTCACTCTGAAAATAACGTCGAAAAACGTCCTTCTCGTAATAGGATACGATGATAGTATAAACTGGACAAGAACGAATTTCTCGTGTTGTACACTGAACGTGAAGAACCTTGCGTTGTAGCAGAAAAACCGTCCTCTTAGTCAACCTATACAAGTCGATAAACAGTTTTCCAAATTTTACAATGTAACCGATCCGCTTAAAAGATACCACGGTATTTTAAGACGTTTCTTCATCGAGCGTTATTATCGACGAATAAAATTAAACGACTATTATTGCTTAATTAGACGAGAGAAATATATTAGCGAACGATCTCCACTAATGCAGTACTATCGGTGCCAAGGTTTTAATCGTACAGCGCACAATTGCAACATGCAAGAAAAATATACGAAGTGCGACGAACTACATTCAACTGAGAACAATCGTAACAATAGTAAAATGTTACGTTAAAACAGTAATGGCGAACGCTAATTCGAAAGAGTGCCCTATTTATTTAAAAAATTAATAAAAAAAGAAGTAAAATACAAATGAACGTTATCAAATCTTAACAATAATAATAATAATAATAATAATAATAATAATTTTAAAACGCAAATAAATCAAAACAACAAAATGTACAGTATAGTAATAATATCGCGTGGAAGGCGATGGCAAACCACCACGCGCAACACCATTACTAGTAATAACATAGTACACTACAAAAATACATGGACCTGCATTGTGACGTGACAACAAAGCGATTACAATCAGTTCTCTCGAGTTGTCTGTATATCTATCTGCGCTGGTTTCACACCCCAACTGCCAACTGTTATCAGCTCGTCTCGCTGATCGTCGTGTAGCGGACCAATTTTTTTTTTTTTATTTTTTTTTTTATTTCTTATTTTTATTTTTCGGCCTAGGTCAAGCTAAACCTTTACTAAATTATAATTTTAAATAATAATATTTCACCTTAAGATAAAAATACGAAATAATACTTTGTAGTCACAACTTAATACGTTATGTAGGAAATATGGAGGGAAGACGGCGAAAGATATCGGTTTATTAAAAAATATTTGTCTATTATAATTAAATTGCGGGGCAATTAAAAAGAGGATGATTTATATTTTTTAGGAAATTTATGGAAACATGACTAGTTTACCCTGATTATCTCCGTTTGAAAAATTTATACGGGAATGACCCACGCGTAACCTATAAATTACGGTAACAAATCTGCAAAGTCGATGAGGGGCGATTGGGATATGAGCATACCGTGGAGGAAATGCGACTGAACAATTCTGAAATATTTACCTTTATTCGAGCATTTCCAATATTCATACCGAGAATTTAGTTTATCTGAATTTTAGAGTCGGATGATGGAATAAATGCGAGTGGAATACCTCAAAAGGAAGCCTGTCTAGCAGCAACATCCGCTGCTTCGTTAAGTTTAAATCCGGAGTAACTATACAACAAAATTCGAAAATACCGCTTAGTCGTATAATGTTTAGACATTTGTCTGATATATCAAATATCGAGGGATGGGAATCAAACCGAAATGTACAGTTCTATATAGCTAGGAGCGAACTATCACTGCATACAAAAGCACGTTAAATATATAATCGCGAACTTTGTCAACAGCTATTAACTCGGCTGTGAAAACGGAATTGTCCGAAGGGAGTTTGAATTTTTGGACTGTTACATTGTCCAATGACAAAGGCAGCACCAATTTAACCGGAATTTTGTATTAGATTTGGAACGGTCGGTAAAGATTTTTTGATAATTAGGAAATGTCGAATGAAGTTTATTGTTAAACCATGTATCACGCGGAAGAATCAGAGAATAGAGATTGACATGTAAATTTACTAGGTTGTTACTATATGATAATGAAAAGTATGCGAAAGGAGGAATTAGAGCTGGATGGTAGTTGTAATAGTGGGAAATTCTTTCTGCTAATAGCTGTATTTTAGAAGGAACGAATCTCCATTTTATTTCTGATATAAAAAAATGTGATTTGGGAGGTATGGGTTATTGAAATTACAGTGTTTTAATATCTGTCTGCAAGTATGTTTCTTCCGAGATGTAAGGGAACGATTTTACTGCGTGAAGACTGACTATCGAGGAGGAAAAACAATTACCTGTAATAAATCTCAGGACGACATTTTGCAGAGTAACCAGGACTCCGAGATTCGAAGTACAGGCCGAACTACAGAACACGGAATCAAGTCGAGAGAGAAATAATTAATAAGGTAAGGACGAAGGGTCGGAGCCCCGAGTTGTATTTTTGCAATAGACTTTAACGGGTTAAAAATTTTCAAGAGCTGATCTACAAGGTTTTTCTGAGACGATGAAAATCGGTAATCTAAAGTCATGTCCGAGTATTTCACACAAGAGGATATCGTACTTTATTCGAATATCAGTATTTCTCAAGTTGTGCGGTCTCAATGTGTAATAACAGAAGATTTGAAAGGTGAAATATCCAATCCTATATTATGGAGGAATTGATCACACAGATTTATCATGTGGTTATTCGCTGCAATACTATCAGTTATAATTGTACGTATATTAAAGGAACAAAATCATCGGCATACGATAAGATATCAGGTGGAAGTTGGATATTAAAAATAGAGTGAACATAAATATTAAATAAAACTTAAGATTGAACCTTGGGTTAGGCCAGTAGATGTAACTGTGAAGATTACCTCCTTAGTAACCGGATTAAGAAACTAACTCTTTGTTAAGAAACATGTTACAAATTAAATTCCTTAATATACCAAATTGTCGGTATAATGTGGTATGGACGTTATCAAATGCACCTTTAATGTCTAAAAAGGTAGAAATTAAGGAATTTTTTTTTAAAGAATGACAAATGACATTAACTAATTGGGCAATACAGTCTAAAGTTCGAAGCCTGGGTCTAAAACCAAACATCCCATTTGATTTTCAATCCACCGCAGTAGTCTGCTATTAATTACGATTTCAAACGACTTTCTAAGGCAACATGCTAGTGATATATGTAGGATGAAGTTTCCCATGGAGATTTTCCTTGTTTTAAAGTAGGTATAATTATAAATTCTGACCTTGCTGAAAGAGCTGGATAACAAATCATTAAATGTACATACCAAAGTATATTTTTTGCATTTAGCCCCGAATGTGTTAACACAGAATATGTGATGCCATCTAAACCTGGAGCGGAATTTCTTCTTTAAGAGTAGGAAAAGTTCATCTACTGATATAGGCTGGGGATAAGACGTGGGAATCTTCATCATTATTTCTAAGTATCATACCATTCGTTTCAAAAAAAAAAAAAGGAAGGGGCGTAGGCAGGAGCAATAGAGCTTGTGAACTGATCAAACCAGTAATCATCTTTTAACGGTAAATGTGTTGATGATTTTTATTTTTTCAACCATTTAGCTAAAGATTAAATTTTAGTAAGAGGGGTGTTGCGATTAAATGGTTAAACAAAATTCTCTCCAAGAATCTTTTTTAATTTTCTTTTTGTAATCTACGAGTTCAACCCTTCTGTACGCGAGGTATGAATGCATAGAACCATTAGAATGAAGCGTCATTAATTTTAAGCGAAAAAATCTCGAAAATAGATATTATTCTGATCAGTACGCGATACGTGAGAAATCCGTATTTCATCGTCTTATATATAATTTCATAGTGTCAAGTAATACGGAATACGTCATTGCGTTTTCTAATTTTCAAATGATACTCATTGTTCGACCGACGAGTAAGGATTTTATTTCCTAGGAAAGGAGATGATTTAGGGAATGAATAAGGCGGTGGATAGCATATCGAGAAATAGGTTATATTTATCTATAGGGCTAATTTTTATGGCAAGTTTAGTTATCTCTCGTTCCGTAAAGTATCTAAATTTATTCCAGTCAGCGTCGGAAAATTTCCATGGTTTTTTCTTGAATGGTATAATTTCGGTTCCCGCTTTATGTAGATCGATTCGCATTATTGTCATTAATTTCAATTAAAATGGGAAGATGGTCACTTCTAAGAGAACTGAAAGATACTGATCATGAGCAGTCAAGGTATTTGAAGATAAGGTTAAATCAACCGGAGTCACGGTACCTGATGCATGACGAATTCTAGTTGAGGAGTCGTCGATCAATAAACAAAAGTTAGAATCGGAAACAATTTTTAATATAGCCGCTCCCTTATTATTGCCAAAATCCCACAACGAACCTAACGCATTAAAATAACCGTGTCAACTACTGTAGGTCCCGAATTATAACTTTCAATAAATGATAAAAACGACGATACATTTATTAAGCGATCGGGGTGTGTGAATAATATGATATAATAAATAAAAACAGTTTTGCATGTTGACACTAATCGTTGCCGCCTTGAATTCAGTATTATTGTTGGATGATTTTTATGTTAATTTGTTCACGGTTATAAGGAATATTTGTTTTCACTAGAATGACAACACCATATAACCATCGGAGGACCCCTATCACCTCGATAACAGCTATAATTTTCCACATAAAACTGTCTCCCATGAAATAACCACATTTCAGGCCGATAGTATTAATAGATACGAAGGCTTCCAAATCGCATCAATTACATAGTACGCTGCGTGCATTCCATTCTAGTACTATAAGCATAGTGTGAAGTTTTCCCGAAGTTGGTATAAAAGAGAGAACAGAGATGAGAATACTAAAGAAATAGATTAAAAGTATTATACGTATTGAAATACGACGAAAAATTATACTACAAGGGGGGGGAGGAAATGATTTGAATAAAGTAGGAGATAGCTAATGATTACTTTTTATTTATAGTATTTTTACTATCTTCGACATTTTTAATTTCAACACTAGGTTCTAAGTTCTTTTTATTTGTATTAAGCTGGATTTAGTAGGAAAAAATCTTTTAAAAGCGCTCGATCATGTAAGTTGGCCGGTTTTAAGGTTTTTTTTTGGTTCTATTTTGTACTCGATCACTTATAGTAAGACGATGGAGAATTTTATTTAAAAAAAAAAAAAAGATATTTTTTTAAGACAGTTTGCGGTCTAGACCTTTTTTCTCTCTCCATCGGACGAGATAGATCGTTTTAAGGGATGGTCTTTCCTCGGATCAAGCTGATAATTATCAAAGAAGTCCGTTTATTTAGAGATTGAAGCACTGGTTTATATACTGGAATATTTTGAAATTCACAATCATTACCGGCGTGTGAAATTTTTTGGAAAATCATTAATATCTTTTAATAAAGCAAAAACCTATTTTCAATTTATAAACCGAACACAATATAACACTAGTGATTAAACTGTGTTATATTTTGTTTGGTTTATAATTTCTAAAATGACTACTCTCCAATGTTGCGGAATCGGTGGACTTACGAAGTTCGCCGCAGAATAAACACGTTGCTGTCTAACTGCTGCATTGAGCTTCGGTGTGCTCTGCATTACCACATCCGGTGCATCTTGAACTACTTTTACACTGCGCTGAAACGTGACCATATCGTAGGCAGGAATGAAATTGACGCGTTCGTCTGTAGAATGGTTCGCAGGAGTATCGTACATGCCACATAAAAACATACGACGACACAAACGTTGTTCTTTGAACGAAATCAAAACCGTTGAGCTGGGCACGTATTTAACTTCGCCATCTACAGTCGTTCGAATCGTCTAACGTATTTGACATTATATGAGTTACAATCATATGTAACAATTGTTCATCAGCATAATCAGTATCTGCACCTTTTATAACATCCCATCTAGAAATTAGACATGATTGAATATATATATATATATATATATATATATAATCTTGTATCCTCGTGAAGCGAAACGAGACTATTGATTAAATTATTCGCGGAAATAGCGTAAGAAAAATGAACCACTACTCGATTACGACCAACTTTTTTCATGAGCGCTCATACCCGTTGTAGAGTGTGTCTCAATATTATACATATTTTCCACGAACACTTTAAAATCCGTATCGGATTCGTAATAGTCAATAATTGTATTATATTTATTTTATCGCGAAAATTATCATTACTATTAGTGTTATCGTCAATAGTAATAACGTTGTTAGTAGTAGTAAAATCAAAAATTAATTCGTTAAGGTATTTTTATTAACAAAGATACGAGCTCGGATGAACTGTTAACTGATAAGTCGGGACTATTAACATTCGAATTAAGTGAAGAACTAACGACGCTTCTGTCTGGTTTAACAACATCGTTATCGCAGGTAGTACCGCTATTATTATCGTGTATACGTACATTACGGTGAATATTATCATCATTATTATTATTATCCGAAGCTACGGTGACGGTAATTTCTTGTTGGTCGTCAGCCCAACTAGCCTGTTCGACTGAATTACGATGGAAGTCAGCCCCCGGGTCTGTGGAATCGGTATCGTCCATCGGAGAGAGATAGAGAGAGAGAAAGAGTGTGAGCGAGTGACTAAACTACCGAATAAACGCAGATTATACCACGTCTGCGAGTATGTAGGTGTATAAACGGTAAGAAATAAATATAAAATCGAACAATAATACCGAACAGAACTTATATCGAAACACGAGATAATCTATCGTTTCAGCCGGACCGATTTAATTTAAGTAAACGTAAACGCATCGAACTATTAATTCTAGACATAGAGAAAGCCATTCCGTATTACGTGGCACTATGAAATTATATATAAGACGATGAATTACGGATTTCTCACGTATCGCGTACTGATCAGAATAATATCTATTTTCGAGATTTTTTCGCTTAAAATTAATGACGCTTATACCAGAAAAACCCCTTAATAGCTGGTGTTATCACAGAATAGTATTTCAGATGCCTTTCTATACATATTTATAAATAAAATTTACCTTATTTAAAGGATGTCTAAAACATCCCTTTACGTCGATGAGCAATATTTACAATAGCCAGTCGATACTATGTGCAAATCGCTAGTGTGTCTTAGCGTTAGTCTAGTGTATGTATATACATATATATATATATATATATATATATATATATATATATATATATAAATTGTGTACGTGCGTCTATAGAAGGAAACCAAAAATTTTACTCTATATTGTATTTAAATTTTTATTATTCAATTCAGAGAATTCCCGAACCACACCTTGTTTCGAGTTTGTTTATTATTATTATTTATTACAACGACAAAGATATTTCGACTAGAACATGACGGATTCTGATCGTTTATTTCCAGAAAAAAATTAAATTGTTTCTTTTTTTTGTAATACTAGATTCGGAACTGCGCCGCCTTATCGCATAATTATGAAAATTACGCGGAAGTTTTCTATTTAGCTGGCGGATTTATGTTTACAATAACGAATTCTGATCGGTTATTACGGAAATGTGGTGGAAGGATATTTTCTTTTTAAGGGATAATTTAAAAATATCAGAAAAAATAAATAAAAAACAGGCGATATCGTCACGCGAACCGTTAAAAGAGCATGGCCGGTAATCGTTAGTAGTAAAGGGGGTTTAATATTACACTCAAACACCTACATTATATATATATATATATATATATATATATATATATATATATATAATATACATATAAATAGATATATATTAAGGAGAAAACTCCAGCGGAGACGTCTGTTGAAATATCCGAGATTGTTGGTAGAAGAATATAACACTGAAGGTTGAAAACAAACAAACAAGGTGTACGTGATGTTTGTTTGTTTGTTTATTTGTCTATCGTAGTGTTAGTGGTCGGTATGTCGTGTGAAAACAAGCGCAGCTCCATGACAAAGATAAAGAAAAAAAAAACGCTCCATACTTTACTCCAGCTTCCAGCTTTGGCGTTTATTCTTTTCTATTATTATTATTATTATTATTATTATTATTTCCGTTTAATTTTCTTCTACTGTATCTTGAAGTTTCCTTTATACTAGATGTCAGAGGACAGCGTGAATTTCATACATACATAAAAATATGTATATGTATATATATATATATAAATATACATGTGCGTATGTAATATTAGAAAACTTTTCAGTTTCTAAAGGCCACTATCGCGGCTACCTTTTCGGGAAGGTTTATTTTACTTCGGATGCCAACCTAAAGTCGACTGTAGATTGCCAGTAACCGATGACCGGGTAAATACGGAGAAAAAAGAAGATGGCAAAAAACAAAGAAAGAAAAAATAGTGCAATCATTTTGCATAACCTTTACTTAAATCCCCAAAACAACGAAACAAGAAGAAACAACATCGTCATCAACATCACAATGAAAAAATTTGTAGTCTTTTTATATATATATATATATATATATATATATATATATATAGATAGATAGATAGATATATGGACGCATACAGCGGCATAGCCAGGGGGTTGGGGTCTGAACCCCCTTTGAATCAATCTGATAGTAAGAAAATATATACTGATTGTTAAATGCAGTTTTGCATCTGTTAAACCTATTTTTTTTTATTTTTTTTTATTTAAATTTCGTTGTTTTTGAAGTAAATAAATAGGTTAGTAATATATTACAAATAATAATTTTTATATTATATGTAACCCTGTTCATCTGTTGATTTCGTTTTCGTTATATTGATAGCCAACAGCTGGGGAGGCGAGAATATAAAAATAAAATGATGCAGCCGGGTTAATAGGGCTTCAAAAGAATTCGGGATAGAAGTAAACGTAAACAAAACGAAAACAAAGATAACCAGTAAGGAACCGGGTCGCTTACGTGTAGATGGATTGATAAAAAATATATTGAACGAGTTTCGAAAGACTTATATTGTAACCGAGAAATCAGTTTACGTATTGCAGTTTAGGAAGAAACGAGATAAATTAAGGCAAAGATATCAACGCCAATAGCGATATATACGTATGTATATAAACTGAATATACACGTATATAAGAGCACAGCATGCGGGAAAGCGTGGAGGAGCCCGACTACACTGTGAGAATAGGCCTGCCTATGTGTCTGTGTATATAAGACTTCGGCTCGCTCGCTCGGCTCACTCATTTTACGGGTGAACTCCCCCATGTAAAATACGCCAATAGAAGTTTCACTTAAAAAAATACAGATCAAACACCGAAGTTATTTTCAACCTCGATATTATCATTTTCATAAATCCACTTTACTCTTCTGAGGTTTAAGTAATTATGTACTTAACAAATTACATTAAAACTAAAACCATAGAAAATTATATATATATATATATATATATATATATATATATATATGTGTGTGTGTGTGTATATATATATTTCTTAAATCGCAAAGAACAAAAACATAAAAAAAAATAAAGAAAAGTTGTAAAATTTTACAAAAGCCAATAAAATAAACGAAAAAACATATACATATATGCACATATATATGGAAATAATTCAAGTAATGATACATCTATATTTTCCAAATTTGTATTTTTCATTTTTAAATATATAACAAACGTATGTATTTGATTGTACTTTGTATTCGTATATTTTGGATAAATTGCCATTTTTCAATGGCCTAAATTCATTCTAATCTCTTTTAAATAGACAAAAATATATTATTTCTATTTTAATTCGAAACGAATACTGACTTTTATTTATATATACTTTTATATATATATATATACATATATATATATATATATATATATAAATGACGTTAGACGGATACTTTATTAAATCGTTTATTTTTCAATTTAAAAGCAACACGTGATATTCTCGCCGGAAGCTGTTTTTCTTTCATTACATTTTTCAAATTTCGAACCGTATATTCGTCTACTCTTACTTCCCTGCTTTACTGAAATTATGTATCAATGTAAGGTTGAAGCTTACGCTCACTATATCGAGGACAACATAATAATAATAATATAGTTATTTTAACGATGTTCGCGCACGTAAAGTTAATTTTCAACTCAACGAATTAATATGCGCAATCTAGTCAGCGGTGCACAGCATAGATTGATGAACAGAATTCGACCGAAAATTCCCTGCGAAACGGTGTCATAGCGACTCCTGAATAGAACCCGAACTGATTATGCCTACCCAGGTCCTCTGTTATCAATAATTTCAGCCTATTACACGAGATGGAAGAAATTACTGATAACAGAGGACCTGGTAGGCATAATCAAGTTCGGGTTCTATTCAAGAGTCGCTATGACACCGTGGTTACGATAAAAAATGTTCTGCATCCTGTGATAAACGTATGTTTGGAAGGTTTCTATTTTCTTCTCAAAGATTACGATTTCATAACACCGACGAATTCATAATTGTAAATTCAAATCTTTCTGAATGAAAAAAAAAAGGTTTTTATATTGGGAATAATTTTATATTTTGATTTCTCTATTCGTATTTTTATCTATACTAATTGGTTAGTTCATTCATAAAACCAAGTTCCAAGATGCTGACATTTTAGAATTCGTTCAAGCGATTTGTCTTCAATAAATAATATTTTATTCCGTGTTATTTTATCATCTTTCTTTCGATTTACTGCCAAGCATTTAGATCGATATTTATATCGAATTCATATATTGCACTAATCTACGTCAGGCAACTCTGTATGCCTTTTCAATGTCCGCAGTTAAACCGTTATCGTCAGCGTATCGGATATTTCATACTTTGGTCTTAATATTCTATCGTCATACGTAATCAAGGCTTGTCTGAAGATTGACTTGTATAATTTCTCAGCTGTCTCATATTTATCTGCTTACTTGGCTGCCTTTTTATTATTATTATTATTATTATTATTATTATTATTATTATTATTATTATTACTATTATTACTATTAAGCGTAATATTCTTTAACTTCGTCAGTTTGTTCTTTATATTACCGCTATCGCATCTCTGAAATATTCCAAAATTGTTCAATTTGACAGTAGTGAAAACTTTTATATAAATGTATCCCAGAACGCGTACTTTTTCTATATGCGTTGTTACATACACGCCTACTTGTCTCTTTACCAAAATATCCAAATTAAATCGTCACTTCGCTACTTTTTTTTCCCCGTGTCAATTTGATGAATATTATGCAAACATTTCAGATGTTCATTCAGCTTACTTTTTCATACAATAAATATATCATCGAAGTACCCCCGGCACATTTATTTCCTTCATATAAATATTTGCAAATATAAGAGCAAGTTTTTTTTGTTTTTTTTTTATCTTCCATGACATGAACTGCTACAAAGGTTAAAAACGCGGAATCTATTAATGGGCGTGAAGATAATTTAGTGCGAACGAGAAAAGTTATAAGAGTTTTAGGTGAAAGTATTTCTTTAATCTTTAAGCGTGTTAGGAAACTGTAATGAAGAGCGAATAGAGTTATACAGAGAACGGTGGAGTAAGATACGAGCTATAGTGATTTGAACATTATAGGACGTACAAGTAGGAGGACCGATTTTGGATAGGATTTAAGAACGAATCAAACCAGTGTGACAACTTAACAACACTTTTATAAATTGTATAAATTTTTATATTTCCTTTGTTATGTTCATTCGATAATGGTTTAACAGTCGAAAAGCTTTCTAACTTTTCATTAACACGTTTAGCGATTTTAACTGATTTAAAAGGCGTAATTTTCCGATCCAACTAAATGGGCAGACGATTTCCAGGTCGTGTATTGTAACATATCACGGATTAATTACAAACGATTAATAAAGAAATTACAGTCGTGGTCATCAAATACAGGTTTTCAATTTTTCTCCATCTAAATCAGAATAATATATAATATTTTCCAAATCAGGACTTAACTTTTTTTTTTTTAACCAGAAGCACCCGAAAGTAAGTATGGAATGTTAGATGAGATTGATCATATTTATAGTTCGCAGAAACTGAAGTGCTGCTTCCACGGCAGTTGGATCATCAGATAAAACTCTTTTGAACGAATTAAAACTGATGTTTTGGGGACGGTATACAGAATATTGTGGGCAGTCAAAGAATAAGTGTCGGAGTATTAAGAGTGTCGCAATGAGCGCACAAAGGTAGATTTGTTTTATTTAAAATATGGCCATGAGACAGTGCGGTGTGACCAATACGGATACGGGACAGTACTGTTGCTTTCTTATGCATAAAATACTTCCAAGGAAGAGGATAGGAGCGAATAGGTCTAAGATGATTTGTTTCTGGAGAATTTCATTTCACAGATCACAAAACAATTTATTTGTTATATATTTGACGGAGGCGATTGCATCTATTTCAGACATAGGGATTAAAGGATAAGGTTGAATTCGAGCTGCTTTTTTAATCAGCTAATTCGTCGAATGTAAAACTGGTGTGACTTGCAATCTACATTAGAGTTATTTTTACAGTAGGACATTGGTATATTTAAGATTTTTATAGAAATAGGATGAAATTTGGAAGAATTAATGTTGAAACACATAACGGACGAGAATGAATCGGAATATATTAGGAGATCATTTCAGTGACAGCGGTAGATATAGCGAGGTAGATTGCGTATATAATTCAGCTGGAAAATACCGAGTATTGCGGAGGTAGTAACCAGGAAGATCAACCTCTGAAACCACCGGACGACCACGATATTTATTAAATTCAGACGCGTCGGTATACATTTTTTACATCCTCTATATTTATTTATATAGATCGTTCGATGCGGCTATTTATTCGATCTGTAGAGAGTGAATTTACTGTGGAAGGAATTCGAGATGTGTCGAGCTGGATGGAAGAAGAATAATGTCCTGGAACACTCATATCGAAAAACTGAAAATTGCGTGTCACGAATAGCCTACTTATATACTCAAATCGGGAGCTGACGGGAAAATTCTTCTCTCTAAATACAATGCAATAAGAAAATCAAAGAATGGTACTATCATATTTAGTTCAGTCAACGCTAAAAAAAAAAAAAGTCTAAATAGAATTATTTTTGGAATCTATCTAACCAGTCCCATCGTTCCGTTTACAAGAAGAACGTAATGCATTGAGCTAAGAATGTAGAAGACACCAGCTCAGCATAAATTACTTACTATCGATATCCACAACTCTCCACACACCCGGCATCTAATAATACCATAACAAATAAACATCGCAGTGAAGTTTTAAGAATTAAATCCTTCGTACTACCATTTTACTTACAAACTTATTACTTAAACGAAAACTAATTGACAGTTGCAAATGTAGCAGGTCGTCCATTTTCTGAATCGTCTATCTCGGAGCCATCCATAAATACCGGCAAACGTCGAAATCGGTCAGTGTGAGAAATTACGAATAGTATTATGCGCAGAAAATATCTCAGTCCCTTCCAGATCCGACAAGTGTAAGTACAAAAGAAGAATATTCCGTGCACTCAAAGTAATCACCATAGAAAATGTGAGCTTTTACCGATTTTTCACTTTATCCCTCTGCGATAAAAGTCGTTTTATCCAATGATATACTAGTTCACTAAGCTCATTCAATATATAAAAATCTGTAACTGTCGAGGGAAACAAATCTTCATAGACTGGCCGAAGATAATCATTGATATTGTTAACATATCGCTTCCGGAAACCGAATAAAATGTATTCGTAAATTTTGTGCGGCGACAAAAATGTGATAATCGATGTCAGTACTAACGCATCAATTATAACTATTCGACGAGACGTGAATAAGTCACAGTGGCTCGATTCTGAATTGAACACACCGGGTTAATTTATGATTTCACGTTAGGTAAAACACAGCGACGTACATGCGGAATGAATCTATAAACCACATAATCACAAACAAATCGTTCAAGAAATATCTACTTATACGCTAAAAACAATAAATTACCGGACATTGCCATTAAGACGACATGGATACGACAAAAGAAAATTTAAAACATTTTAAACCGAGTAATATAATATGCGAAATCTATGTAAGAGTAGCTAATAACTAAACAGTTGATGCGACTGTAAATAATTATATATATATATATATATATATATATATATATATATATATATACACCCAACAGTGGGTTGATATAAGCATATCGTGATATATATATATATATATATATATATATATATAAAAAAGGGAAGAATTACGTACATACGTAATGTTCCTCTGCTCGGATCAAATAAATGAACATAATGATGAACATATTGAACGCTATGAAAAAATTAATAACAAATAAATTAATTAACCATTCCCTTACTTTTAATTTGTATTATCAAAAAACAAAATATAACGATGATAATAATAGTGTAATAATTCAAATTCAAATTCAAATTTATTTCAAATTAAAATACGAGATTACAAAGAAAATATATATAACGTGTAAATCCCGACTATGCGCATATACAAATAAATAAAGATAAATTTAACATCCGTTCCATCGCACTAAAAAACGTAACGTTATATAATTCAATTAAATAATACAGTTTCTTAACCGAAACATTCTTTAAAAAAACAACGAAATCGATTTAATAAGTAAACACACACAAACACCCAGACACCGCCAATCGAATAAACTAAGTATCAAACTATAATTACAAATCCGCAGAAATATATACCTAACGCGCGAAAATAAATATACAACATAGAAATATAAACATAAATAAATACTAAAAACCGTGTATACATAAAGGCATAACAGGAAATAACTCATAATCACATAATAATTAATAATAACAAAAAGTATAAAAATAATAATATCATTAATAATAATAAAATCAAATCAAATTTTATTTGTGTTCATTTCAAGAATAAAATATAACGATTAAAATTCGCATTAAAATACAAAGAAAACCGGTTATGTGTATAAATGCGCGAGTACCGACTAAATTTGTATAATTTATAAATTATAAAATAGACACGGTTAGCCGAAATAGACAAAACGTAAAGCAAACGTAAAAATTTCATCTTCTATATACAAAAAAATTAACGTTAAAAATATTTAAAAGGAAAAATTAAAACAGAATGAAACAGAACATGTTACAAATCTTCTATAAGCAAAAAATTAATTAACGATATAACGATGTAATGATTAAATAAAATAATAAAAATAAAAAAAAATCAACGTCGAGAAACATTAAATAACACACAAACGTGAACGAGTAAATAATCTTCTATATACAAAAAATTGTTCATCAAAATATTGATGAAAAAATTAAACATTACAGACCATATTAAATACGAATTTTCCATAAATAAATTAATAATAAACTAACAATAACGGTATGATAACGATTAAAACGAAAAGTGAACATTATGTTATTCCGTACGCTGAAATTTCAAATAATAAAAGTAAAATAAACAAACAACCGAAAACTTTAAATGAATTAATTAACAATGGCCATTACAGATAAATATTTTAACGGCCAGTATTGCCAGTCCTTATTTAAAACATAAGAAACCATCCGTTTAAACGACGATGTCAATTCATTAAATATCGTTTAATGAAATCAGAACTCAGCATAAATGATTTGCATGCGATACAGTGTGTCTTATTAAAATTCCGTACAATTACTTGCTCGGTGCCAGAGGTTCTCCCGCTTACAGTTTTTACCACGGAATAATCCAAATTGTGTTTTATAACAAAGTCTAGAATGTACAGTCGATACAATTGTCCGTACGTTTAGGATTGTTTTGTCGGAATTTTTATTAGTTACGTTCTTTAGAAATAAAGTGATTGTATATTGCGCTGCTTCACCCCCAATGAATAATACCGTATTTAAGGACTGGTTGATATAACGTCGAGTATAAACGGATTAGACGCTTAACGGAGAAATATTGTTTTAGATAAGTTCAACTTTCCTAATTTATTCACGTTAAAATACTTATCTCAAATTAGTTTACTGTCTAAATAAAATTCCTAAATACTTAATTCCATACGTTCTCTCTCTCTCTATTATATGATTATTCGAGAAAATTTGTATATTCTCAAACAGCTTCGCTGCTCGATTAGTATGAATTAAATATTTGATTTTATTCGAGTTTTACAATCAAACTATTATCCGTCAACTATTTTGATATTTTATTAACGCTGTACTGTGTAAGTTCTCGCAAAATGTCCGGAAAACCAAAATTAACTACTAACACAGTATCGTCGAACATCCAAATTACAATCGATACCCGTAACTAAAATAGATAAGGCCCTAAATATAGGTACATCTTAACACGAACCAACCGTCCGACTTAATGACTCATTTATTTTAGTGTCATAGTTAAGACCGACACCAAAGTTACGTGTTATCTCTAAATCCACACGCCTGTAGAGTTTTCTCACTAAAATTCGGTGATCTAAAACATCAAATGCCTTACGTATATCGAAATATTACGACAGAACGACCATCTTCTATAGTTTGCGTGAAATATGCCTAAAAAAATCATTATGCGTTCCTTTGTAAAAATCCGTACTGATTAGTACTAAAAGATTTAAAGGTAAAGGAGAAATTGTTTTTTTTACACGCCTTTCAAATATTTTACATAGCGTCGAAAGAATTCGGTATATAGTTTGAAACATCTGTTCTCTATCACACCAGTTTTGTATACAGACGTTATTATTCCTAATTTTAATATTTCGGGAATGATCCTAACTTTGATCGATTCATTAAACAAATAAGTTAAAGGTTGTATCCAGATTATCTTTTTGATTAATAAGAATCGATATTTTATCGAAACCAACGGAGGATTTGTTTTTCATCGGAAGAATCACAAATATCATCACGAGAGAAATCTAAAAATACGAAGGAGCTTTCAGAATGTAAAGAATCGCCATATAAAATTGTCTGTACATAATAAACTAGATTGACTGAAAAAGTCGTTAAATCATTGAAAATCATTTCCTCCTTCAACTGGTATTTTTAAACCGTTAAGTGTTATTTCCTTAATTTTCTCATTCTGCTTTCTCCTAAACGTCGTTAACTATGGTCAAACATTGCGCCTCATCCTTTGCATTCTATATACCTCAACTGGCAATCACCAAATCATATCGTTTACCGAGTTTCTCCACTGTGTTTATAACAGAAGGATATGCAATTCTTAAAGGTTTGCAATTTGCACGAGTCAATATTACACGTGCAAATGTACTTATTCTACCTGATTCCTTAAGTGTGCCGAATGTCATCCAAAATTCCAATCGTACATTCAAAACTAATAGAGTTTTTCGGGCAATAATAAAAAATATAATGTATCTACAACAAAAGAATGGCCATGTGAAATTTACATGGATCCCAGCTCACATCCGGGATTAAAGATAATGAAATTTTTGATCAGACAGTCAAAATGGGGGCCTTCTGAGGCCTACACTGATCCCTGCGATTTCCTCCGCATGTTTAGCCGCGTCTACAAAGGCGGATCTGTTTCATCGCTGGAGCTCCATGTTTCGTGCTACTCGGAACAATTCAACAAATTCAAATAAGTTTACCCAAACAATCTCTCTTTCTAATTAAGCCTCCACATTCAATACCGGTTCGTAAATTTTTTTCCATTCTAATTCGTACTAGGTCAGGACATAATCTGCTGCCCAGCCATCTCCACCGGATAGGGCTGGTTAGTTCCAGTACTTGCCAATCCCCGTTGGACTGCGGTTCGACAGCAGATATTAATCGTGTCATTTTTTCATTCAATCTATATAGTGCACACAGACTTAATCAAGATATTACTACAGTTAGGTATCTTCCCTCCGTACTCTATTACCTCCTTTGCTTAAATAATCCTTCTGTGTTAATATGGCCTCTTATATATATATATATTATATATATATATATATATATATATATATATAATTATTTTGTAATTTTTACATTCATGTACAGCATATGTCTTTAGTTATTTACCCGTCTGTTTGATAACTCATTTTAGTTTATTTTAATTTGCATGTACAATGAGTAGTAGTGGCTTTATAACCTAAACTCAGTTTGCGTGACAATAAAGAATGATAAATGTTTTTGTTTTGCTTCACGTTTATTTAGAATATTTGTGTATAATAATCGGTTTTTGCTTTTCTAGATGTTTTCCGAAACTGCTTTGGAGGCGTGTTTATCATTTTTGCAAAAATACACACTGAGTGCGCGGTATTTTTTCTATAGGCCCCACTTTTTACCTGTACAAATTGGACAACTTCATTTGTTATCCAACTGGATCTTTTACGCTACGATTTATACGATTGCTTTGCTATCCTACCTTGATTTAAAATTTCACTTAATTTTGAAATGAACCATTCAAATTTTTCATTTATATTCGCGGAACTAGTGTGTATAATTAAGAAGTCAGCGAAGTTTTGTCTAAATGTTTATCGAAATAATAATTAAGAAAAAAAAAAACGTTTAATGGACCGCGAGTAATATCAGCTAAATGAAAATTCGGCAGATACCTCACACTATGATCTGAAAAATCTACTTCCATAACTTCGTACGTAACCTCGAACTTCTTCGTCTCACAACGTTCTTGTCTACGAACAAACAAATCGTCTAAGCGTGCATTATAATTATCACTTCGTCGCCTAGTAAGTAGCGTGGTTTACAATCGATAAAAATCCAAATACATAAAATCTAGATAATTACTTCCCTCTTTCCGATTTATAATGTCGACGTCGACAAGTGACAACTACTAAATGATTATGCGAGTACTTGATATTATCTTTTCCGGATCATCTACAAATTCAGAATAAACGCGACTACAAAAGCGATAGAGACCCCCCTCCCACCCAAAATGTTACAGATTTTTTGGTATCAATTTGCTCGTGGATAATAAAAATTCTTTACTATAATGTGAATAATAATCTCGAAAAAGATTTTCCGAGAAAATATTCGTGTTTTTTTTTTTATATAAAAATCAGAATACGAGAATAAGCTGGTTTGTATATAAAGAACTTAAAATGAAGATAGAAGAAGAATAAATCCAAAATGGATGACTGTTTAGAAAGAAAATTGCAAATTTCGAACGTTTCAAAGAAGAACAGAAGAAAAAAACTTATGGACGCATGAAAGAAAAGTTCCACATCGGCAGAGGATGAAGAAGTCTGGGCTGGAGAGAAACTTCATTATTTAACGCGGTCCTTAGATTTTCTAATTCGAAAAACGAAAAAAAAAAAAAAAAATGAAACAAATATTAACAATAATCATGAAAATAATAACGATCGATATTAAGGAATTGTTTATGTTGATTAAATGCGGTTCAAATAGGATTTTTCATCATAATCATTACCATCGCCGCACCGTCTCACCTACCTTTTTAAAATATCGTCGCGCGCGTCATCTAAGAGTTGTTGCAAACAATTTTACGTCAGACCAGTTGATCGTTCATTTAGTTCGTGAAAACATAATCGGATGGTTCAGTCGTTGTCGGTTAGGTTATAGTGGACTAAAGTTTGGAATCCCATAACAGTCACGTACAGAACAAATTGAAATAATTAAAAAAAAATAAGAAATAGATAAATAAATAAATAAAAAAGGTAATTAAATTTTTAACTTCTTGAATTTTATATTTCGATATTACCAATTATTATTATTATTATTATTATTATTATTATTATTATTATTATTATTATTATTATTATATCATGATTTTAATTACTTTCTAACTCGATAATTATCATTAATTATCAAACGTGAAAATTAAAGTATATCGATATATTTATTTTTAATATATTATTCGGATTATTATTACTAACCCGAATTACTCTAGCAGCTTTATATTTACGGGTAATTTATTAAACGAGTATTTATTTATTTTTTTACCCTGGAAAAATTACACTGAATAAATATGATTTTATTTGATTTATAATTAATAATTATTGTGACAGTTCAAATATTTAAGCAGAATTTTTCTTCGTTAGAGAAGTAAATGTCGTTTAGATAGGGAAATGTAAACGATACTGCTAAAAAAATTGTTTTATAAGAAACTTTATCGTTCCACATATATATATAATAACCGAATTATAGTTGTATTCTCGGTAGGATTCGCACAAAGTATTACCATATTCGATACGAATATATATGAATGCGTTGTGTATTAATTGCGAAAAACTTAATGGAGGTTATTTAAATAGTTATTATTTTTCGTTATTACAGACAAGAAAAAAAAAAGGTTGCTGCCCATCAGCTGATTATCGTACCGAAGGACAAAAAAATAAATCGATAAAAAAACTACTATGGAGTTAATTCGAAAAATGATCTATAAGCAAGATGCAACGAATTTTTGTTGCAGAATATGCCACGAAAATTTGACGAGCGACGAAAAAATCACAGCACCGTGCAAATGCAAAGGTATACGCGTCATTATGACTACCGACATATGCGCACGCGTAGTACGTTTTATATTTATTTATATACGTACACCTGTGATTAATTACCGTAATGAATATATTTAGTTAACAATTGTAGAAAGAAAACGTATTAAACCGGATTTGATAATTATGCTTCTGGTATATCTTTCTGTTGGGTTCCAGCCCGCACGATGGTATACAGGGAAATTAAATATATGATCGGACTGCTAAACTTGGGGCAAAGCCGTTTTCATTCCGACGATTCTGTCTTGCTGCTTAATTACATCCGCTCGTGTCTACATCTTCTTCATCGGTTCCGTAAATAACGACATAACTTTTGCAAATCTATCAAACCTAATCGCACATTCATTTTTGCACTTATTTCTCCTGACGATCTCCCAGCTCGGCTTTTCTTTTCCATCCTGATCACACATCGTTCCAACCGCAATTGTCATCTTAGCCGTTTGTACATTATCAATCTTACTCCTTCCGTGTACTACCCTGTGCATGCGGAGATTATAACGGAAGCTGATTTTCGCTTGTATCTTCTATAACATAGGTAGATACGCTGTATATTGATAAAATTTTGCAGTTAAAAATTTGCCTTCCCCTCTCTCGGTTGCGTACCTATTGGCCTTAAATAACAATAATATCCTCGCAGCAGTGGCCACACCTACGTGCATATATCTTCTGTCTTGAATCTTTTTTGTTATGTTATGTATGATACACATTTGTATGAAAATAGTGTTGACACTGGTTAAATTTGGTATTCACGCGTAAACCTAAATAAAAATAAATAAATAATACACGTACACACACACATACATATATATATATGTATGTATTATTATTAATCTTGCTTACCCTTTTAAAGTTACCGCACTTGGACACTTTATCTGTTCATGGTTTTGAGAGACTTTTTTCTACTTAAATGATAACTCGGTATCACTTAATCACATGCTTCTATATAAAAATATCTTTTCAATAAGGTGGGGACTCGTTATTTTAAAATTGAATTCGCTATTTTTCGAGTTCCGAACTTTTTTTTTTTTTTTTTAATTTTTATCTCGAGCCAAATCGTTTTTCTTCTTCCCAGATTTCTGCCTGCTTCTAAATTAATTACTATTGATTTTAATAAATTATATTTTAAACATCTCTTTTTTTGGCAAGTCTTGAGTATATAATGGACGGTTAATGGTGCTTGACATTTATCGCATATACATGTGGTGGCTGGTTACCAAGCATGTACGAATGGGTGATTAAAGCTTAACTATGCGGCGCTAGTTTGCTACTAGCGTAGTAATAATAATAATAACGACGATGTATTTAATTTAAATATTTTTACATATAAAAGTTTAGAATCATTAAAAATTAAGTATTTATGAATTAAGCTTAACAATGAGCAACATTTATATTATACATATTATATATATATATATATATATATATATATATAATTATTAATACGTACATAATTAATGTATATCCAGCACCCACTTGTTTCCAAATAGTTCCATCCCTTGCTTTCCACTATCAACCGTTACCACCCACATAATAAGGCCTGACGACTCTGATGTCATACCTACTTTGACCTACCTGTAGATTACCTGTAGATTTACGTGCGCCGCGTACTGTACCTACGCCAGAGGCACGGGAAAGGAAAGAACGCAGGGTTAGTGAGAATGATTTGAACGTTTGAAGAATAAATAGGAAGGACGGATTGTTAAATTAGATTATATAAAATTGAGGATTTGAGAAAATCTAATAAATTATCGGAAGCATCGTGCGTGTAGGAAAGAATTTTTGGGAGGCTGCGCGGTTTGTCGAAGATAGAACGTTCGGAATGAATTGCGCACATTCAAGGAGAATGTGGTGGACGGTAATGAAGACATTACAAGTTGAACGTAGAGGAGGAGGAAGATTTTTTCGGATATTATTGTGTGAGATATTAGCGTGACCTAGGCGCAGACGAGCAAGTACATCATATATTCTGTTTGTCGAGTGAGATGGAGTCTGGAGGAATATTGAATCTCGAACCGAACGAAGTGTGTTGGTAAGTAGAAGCGCGGACAACTGGAGTTTCCATGAGGATAGTATGGAAGTCTTTCATTGATGTAGGCAGAAGAGGGAATGGTGGAAGTCGAAAGATTCGATAATGATCTGTGGGAGAATATTGGGAACAAATGACAAGTTCATGATAAACAGTGAGAAGGATACCGCGCTAGGTAAAACCTTTCCGTTACAGTAGGTGAACATGTGTAACCTCTGTATGACCTAGTCGAAGTCGGCTGTGATGACCACGTCGTTTTACGGTACTGTATGTTTACATTCCACGGTCGTACGACCGAATCGAACGAAATTTATCGGTTGAAAGGACATAAAGCGGTTTCTGTTCGCCTAGATGCAATAATTCCTCCTTGTTGTGTCGCGCAAAATCAGATATAGATGTTTGGCGCAGGCGAAGTAATCGCCGCATGTTCGGCTGCTCTATTAGCCAGTTCGATGCTAAGGAGTTCGATATGAGCTAAAAAAAAAACGGCTGTTTCTTTTTTTTTGCTACTTTTTCTTAATAAAAGGATAATTTCTTTCGCTATCGAATGCCGTTCGAAATGATATAAGTCACATATATCGATTTTAGTGCTAATAGAGCGAGTTTTTAGCAAGCTATTGGCGAAGATGTATCGCACGAATCGCTTGTAGCACACGCTCGACTATAATGTAGAAAAATAAATTCTTAAATTAATCCATATATATATATATATATATATATATATATATATATATATATATATATATATATTTTAATGAATTTTTTGTGATTTTCATTAGGCTCGATGAAATACGTTCACGTATCCTGCCTTATCAATTGGGTACGATATAACGGCCGTAGAAATTTATGTTGCGAAATTTGCGGCGATCATTACGAGTTGATCAAAATAGCCGATATCAAGGAACAAATAATCAACCAAGACGATGATCGCGTTGGTGCAGCAGACCGCAAAATTAATAGGCTATTGCGCAAAGCTTTAGTCGGTCTGATTATCGTATGTTTGGTCACCTATCTGAATTATTTGTTGTTTGCCAATTTAAAAAGCGTCGACAAACTCGACGATTGGTTAGGTCAGTATCGACGGTGGTTTTCCGCGAAACAACTACTATTGTTCGGAGAATCGAATATAATTTTTCAATCGTTTTACGTAGAATTGACTCTAATCGGTATTGGTTTCGGATTTTTAATACGTTTCTGTCTTCACCGAAATGGCAATTTCAACGTACGATCGGAACTAACCGTTTACGCGTTCAGACGCGCTTACCTATTGGGACGATATCGAATTGTTATCGAGTACTTGTTATCGCTATTACCGAAAATCAATTCGATAATTATTGACGACCCACGTTTGTTATTAATAGTACAATATTCGCGAGATGGAGACGGAATTATAATGACAGTCAGCGATTATTACTACATACTCTTCGAATTTTAAAAATTTGTAAATTTTACGAATTAATTCCATATATATACATATATATATATATATATATAATCACAAATCGACTTTATAAAAAATCACGTCCCGTTTGTTATGTAATTTTGAATAAATTTTTTTTTTAGACAAAACATCAAAATAACGAGCATTTTCTTAAACATTATATCCTTCCGAAAAACGTATTTCCTAACCGATACACTCGGCTATTAATTTTTTTTTTTACAACGTGAATAAATAAATAATGTTTTTTAAAAAAAAAAAAAAAACAATTCCGAATAAAAAACGCCGCAATACAAACGTAAACAGAAATAATAATAATATTATTCGTATACAGATTTAAATATACACGCAATAATTGAACGTATTATTCGCAGCGGTAAATAATGTATTAAATTTAATGTGAAAAACTGGGTGGTGCAGCTGCGCAGTTGTGCAAAGCCGACAAATGTAAGAGACTGTCTAAAATAAAATTCGTCGTAACAAAGGCGCTTTGATACTTAGCAAACCCGATATCGTTATCGTTGGCCATGATTTAAACATTCCTTATGTATATGTGAGGTCGTACCAGAGTCATGTTGTGAGACTGGAAAATTATCCAATTAACCTTGCATAGGGTCTGTCGGATACGGCTGACAACGTAATACGTTTAAGACGTAGAAAACCTCCAGCACCTAATCTAAGGTTCGTACTCTAACTGTTATATGTTCTTCACTCGAATACTGTTAAATGATCTCGTTGGTCAGCTTGCGGTAATAAATAAGGGGAAAAAAAACATTGAACTCAATTTAGCGTTTAACGTTGAACGATATAATCACGCTAATATTATTAATAATAATAACAAGAATAATTGTATATAGTAAGACGAGTAGATTATGTCATTGTCTAATCGTATAAACAATTCGAGGGAAGATTTTGGAGAATTAGAAATGAAAACAACGGTTTAATGATCGGACGTAACTATAATAGCCGACGCGTGAAGAAGATATTGCCGGAATCTTTACAATAATAATACCGTAATCGATAATATAAGTCGAACCGGGTATTACTAGAACCGAATTTTTTTCTAAACTGTAATAAAATGATTGAATACTTTGATAGAGTAAATTTTGAACAGCTTTAAAACCTATTACTGCTAACAAATTTGTTACGAGATAATTTACGCATTAAATCTTTAACGATATAATGGGTTCGTTGTGTAAATTACATTCTCGGCCTTTATACGAAGTTCACAACGGACGAATGTTTTGTCGATAATTAATCAAATAGGCGGATAGTTTAGTTATTAGTACGTGCTGAAATTGTCTAGTGCGCCCTTTCGGTCGAACGGTGTGACTTTCGTCAGATGTGTACAATCGAACTGGACGAACTACGGTTAACTACAAAAAAAGATGATAACTAAAAAAAGAGATTAAGCGACTGAAAATAAACGTGTAGAAAATAGCTTACAAGTTAACATAATAGGGGAAAACCCGTTTTTTTCGGTGTTATTTTTTTTTTTTACTTTTTCGTTTTTGTTTTTTTTTTTTTTAAAGCGAGTAAAAGGAAAAAGAGGAACAATCCAAAGTTTAGATTAAAAAAAAAAAAAGTTTATGAGTAATTTGTGCTTCATTATTGTTACTGTTGTTATTATTAGTGTTACCGTTAATATTCTTGCAATATATCAGCCTACATTAAGTTATGGGGGTGGTATGGCTAAGTGTATTACATTGATCCCGTAGAAGTTCTTCGAAAATCCGTTTTAAAGGAAATGAGCCAAAACGAGAAGTAAAAAATTACAGCCTGATCTACTAAGCGTAATTTACATCTACTTCAATTTGTATTTTAAAAACACACACAACACGATCGAATGAGGAATACAGAGGCAACTAGTTAACAGGAGTAGAATGTTAATACGAGATTTATATGCGGGGCCCACTTATTTCAACTAAAAGTTGTGATCTTATTAATTTCAAACGACAACGAACAAAAAATTATTAGTCTAGTATTTCTTCGAAATATGTTATTTTCTTATATAATTATGTTTATCAAGTAAATATCGCATAGTATCTAAGATGTGTTATGTTTCGAGTTCATCTTATATGCGTATCTTAATAATTAATCCTCGTTCGATAAAATTATTTACACAGGATGGTGAGCCTGCAGATCGGCGAGATAAAATCTTGTTATTTATCTTCTCTACGTATTAATCGATTATATTTTTCGTTATTATAAAATTTAATATATGTACATATATACATATATCTTTTCTGTTTAATACATATTACAATACGCATATATATATATATATATATATATATATATATATATATATATAATAATAATAATACTAACAGGGGTATACACACCATCACGGGCATTAGTTGCTGTAGTCCATAGTGGTGACGACAGCGACTACGTCTACTTACACACCAATTTCATAACAATCGCTAGATGGCCCCTCGGCCAGTTGTAATAAAATATATATATATATATATATATATATATATATATATATCTCTAAGTATACGAACGGTACATTAACGGTATATATTTGAGGTTGTTTTATAATAAACACGGGTGTATCATTTAAGAATATTTCGTTATGTTTTAACTTCATATTATTTAGTTTTGTATTTATTTTAACCCTTTCGATCGTAAATGAAAAAATCTTATAAATTTTAACGGGGGAATTAATTATTTCAATACTATTTCTCGGTTGAACTGTAGATAATTTTTAATATATATTTATATAAATAATTTTAAAATTGTGACATTTCACGTATCGAAATTTTTTTTTTTAACATTAAAATTCCGCGTTCGATATAGTGGACATTACCGAAGGAAAGGGTTAAGTACGTTTATTATTTGATTGCACTTTGTACATTTATATTACGAAATACTTCGAAATAAATACTACTCGGGTGTACTTGTTATAGATCCTTATTTTCTATCTATTAGTAAAATAAAAAATTGTATTTACAAATTCATCCGATAGCGAATACGGTAAGCAACACAGTCTACAATCAGTAATATAAAATGTATACATAAACATAACATAAAAGTATAGAAATAAAAATGAATTCATCTGTCTAATGTAATCAAATTAAATAATTCGTAAATAAAAATTTTTCAATTAAATAAAACTCGAAATAAGTTTAAAAGCAACAAATTACGATTAAATTACCGATAAACTTGTAAAGTTTATACACGAAAGATTTCCGCTTTTTATTACAAGTTATACATACATATACTGTATATATGAATATATATATATATATATATATATATATATATATATATATATATATATATAGCAAAACAAAATAAAATCGAAGTTAATCACTAAAAAATGTATTACATAAACACCACGAAGCTTTTCGATTATTACATCATTTTCAAGCTAACAATAGCTTGAAAATGATGTGATCATCGAAAAGCTTCGTGTTTATGTAATACATTTTTTAGTGATTAACTTCGATTTTATTTTGTTTTGCTAAATTCATAAAATCACTACTCTCCAATACATCAACATTATATATATATATATATATATATATATATATACATATATAAGTATATGTGTACATATATGTAATTTACTCGGATAACGTAGTTTCTAAAGACCATAACGAGAAATAAATGTCATCATATTAGAAAAACCCGATGAAATCTTGACATTAAGTAATAAATTGCCATATACATATAACTATATGTGTACATATATATATATATATATATATATATATATATATATATATATATATATGTATATAAAATTTACTCGGATATCGTATTTTCTAAAGACCATTACGACAAATAAATGTCATCATATTACAAAAACCCGATGAAATCTTCATTGACATTAGGTAATAAATTGCCTGTATAGTAAATACATAAATAATAAATTACGACATATAGGCACAAATACATACATATTATATATATACACACACATATATATATATATATATATCGTATCGCCTCAGAATCAATAAATGTATTAACTTATTTGTTGAATTAAATAAAAACAATACTGATGGAGAATTAGGAGTAGGAAAAAAGTGAAATTTGAAAAAAATCGCAAAACACGTGTATTTTAAAATAGTTCCAGCCGTTTGCAATTAATTTATTTATTTTTGTTATCGCTTTTAATGTTTCGAAATAACGAATGTACTTTAGTTGTTGCTTAAGTAAACTTTACATTGCGTCTACAGTATGATCAAAATAAAGAAAGCAAATCAACTTTTTTCACACATTTGTTGTTGCGAAATCTTTACTCATCGTGTCGAAATATTGTAAACGTAATAATTTATATTTAAAATATTTTCTAGCGTCATTAATTTATACACATACGTCACCGTTTAAAAAACCCAATTTTCTCGATAGGTATTTAGTGTAAGAATACTACAATACCATCGTTAGATACGTATTTTATTGCCGCGTAACTTTCAGTTAAACTATTTTCCAACTTTCGAATTGTTCGCCAATGATTGCGAAAAATGTGAATTTTGAAAAAAATCGAAAGCCCCCTTTCGAAAATTTCAGGTTCGGTTTAAAAACTTTTTCGCGGTTTTTTCGCTTTATACGGTATATATATATATCTTATATGGAAACTGCTATTTCAAGAGGCGGAATCGTTTAAAAATATTTACAACGCGCGCTATGCCCTGCCAAAGGTAGCAAGTCGGCAAATTTTTAAAAATTCGTATTAATGAATAAATTGGAGCGAATTTTAAATCGAAACCATTCTCGAATCTACTTGAAGACACGCAAAACGTTTCATTAAAATCGGTCGAGCCGTTTAGGAGTTTAGTGATATACACAACGTATATAAGATTGGCGTTTTGGGTAAAACTGTGAAAAAGCATTTGACTCGGTTGAAATATGGTATGTAACCTTGGAGTCGAATAGATGTGAACATTATCAGAACAACGTACGAATTAGCTTCAAAGAAATTCAAGCTATGAAAACGAACTGCGAAAATGCCTCTAAAAAAAAAGGTAGACGGCGAGCTGGAACTTAAAGCTCTAAAAAAAGGTAGACGGCGAGCTGGAACTTAAAGTTATTTATTGCAGCCCTAGAAGGTGTATTCGGAAAACTAAACTAGAATTTAAGCGGCATAATAACGAAGTAAAAAAAAAAAAAACTTAACTAAGATTCGCAGATGACATCGTAATAATAATCCTTCGTTAAATAATAATAACTCTTTCTTCATATTTAACTCCGCATAAATTACGCTGAATTTTAAGGAACAAGTAAAATCTTTTATTAGCTTCATCCGGGAGAAATTTTACATGTTTATCAAATTTTAATTTTATCGTCTGAAATAATTCCTCGATATTTAAAAGATTTAACCGCAGTTAATGGTTTATTATAAATTAACTTTTAAATTTGGAAACCTGAATTACCATAATTTCCGACTTAGCAACAGAAACTTCGAGGCCAAGTTGATCCCCAAAGTAATTTGAAGCTTCTTACAAATATTTCTGATATTATAAATTTCTGAAAGGACTCTTAAGATGAATTATAGCGCACAAATCGTCCGCAAAACTAATAAATACGGCATTATATCCATTTTTAACGGTAAATATTTCTAAATTATTACGTACATACGAATATAAAAAACATTCTACAGAGTCGGCCCTAAAATATAACCTTCAGGTATTCCGCAGGAAATGTTTTTTGTACACGGCAAATTTATCGGACGGTATTCGAACTTTCCTATTGGTTGAATAATTAATAATTAGTATTTATTAAGTGAGGATTTACATAGTTACGTTTCAGAATGTCGATAATTTTAGAGTGATTACAATTGTCGAACGCACCACCCTTGACATCTTATCAAGTTGTTGTCTCGTTCAAAAAGAATAAAGTCGTAAAGTTTTCTAATTTCCGTCTCAGGAGAATAGTTAAGTCTAAAAAACCAAACTGATTTCGATACGGAATCTTTTTACGTTCGATTTCGTTGAATAATTTTACGTTAATGATCTTTTCAAATAATTTAATTAACAACGTTATTTGCATATTATATTTCGTGTAATCTTTATTAGGTTTATTGATAAGCTTAATATCCGTCAGATATCAGGGAAATATATGGAATTTTAAAAGGGATTCTCGCACATATATGCAAACGATTCAGGATTTTTACTATGAATGATTTTGAGACACCGGTGTTAGTAATTTTATCCGACGCTGGCGATAAATTATTCGTAATATCGATTAATTCGTCGCGTGAAATATTATAGTTAGGATTAAGATCATGACAGCCAGCAATGTAAATATACGAATTAACGAGATTTTCTTCTTTACCAGGAAAGAAATACTCAAAAAGAAGAACTCTGAATTTTTATCCATCGTTGGTTATAATTACGTTATTACGTAAACGGGAAATTCAAAAAGTTTTCCCGCCTACCAATTTATATGGTTTGCTCAAACCGATAGAATAAACGTTTTCCAACTATTTAACTTAGTTTCTTCTATTCATTTTTTATAAGCTTAATTAGGGCCAGAATAGTTTCAAAAATGATTTTTTACCTTATTAAACTTACGTCTGATTCTATTAAGACAAAAATTTCAAACACTTTCTAATTGAGCAGTCGACCAGTCGTTATATTTGATAAGCTTAATCATTCTACATTGATTAATTTTATTAGTTCAAAACGACTGAAATCTATTTACCATATTTTTAACCGCTGAAGACGAATTACCCAACAAATACATTATGATAACTCTGAACCGCTTATCATAGAGATACGACGAAGAATATCTTTCGTATGAATGCATTCGGGAAGTAATTTAACGCATTCCGGAACAAAGATATACGGAACAGTTTGAAGCGCAAACTTTATAATCAATGTGTCTCACCGATATTGACCAACGGAATAGAAACACGGAACTTCGCAAAAACGCAAACAACTCTCCCACAGGATAATACTAAATGTCATGTTAAAAGACAGAAAAACCGCTACTTGAATCAGAGAGCGAACAAAATTGACCGACCCGGTGTAGCGAATAGCAAAATTGAAATTGACGCGAGCTGGAAACGTCGCACGTAGAGACGATGACAGGTGGACAAAAAATATTCGGATGCCCATTGCATTCAAAAAGGAAAAAAGCAGACCAACAACACGGTGCGAGATAACATGGTGAAAAATGCAGGGATCAATTGGATCCGAGTTGTAGCAAACAGGAATTATTGGAATTGTCTGGGACATGACTACAACAACCAGCAGTGGGCTGATATAGCCATAAAGTGATAATGTAATGACCGTTGTAGTAAATAGTAGGTAATATTAATAGCGACTTATTATTAACTGTCGGTTAATACAGTCGCTATAACATTCTCTATTTTAATGTCTATTCCTAAATTAAAATGTACACAAGCAACACAGCTATTCATTTATACACCCATCGCCGATTATTAAAACACTACACTTTATTCCATAAATGACATATATACAAATGGGCTACAACTCAGGGCTTTACTTTCTCTACGTCGAAAACCAAACATATCTCTTTCCATAAAAAAAAAAAAAACCACATAAATCGCTCACTCCTTGTTTACAAATAAGCTCGACTAGGACTAATTTTAGACAGGAAGCCGTACTGGATAAAACACTTAAACCAGCTGAAAATAAGTTGTAGACGAAAATGAAATATGTCGAAAATGCTTAAGGACAACTCATGAAGAGCTGACAGAAAAACACTCACTCTTTTATACAAATCTTTTATATTAAGTAAATTAGATTACGCTAGGGTAATATTATGATAGCGCAGCACAGAGTACTATTACAAACCTGGATATCGTTCAAAATACAGCTCTTAGAATAGTACTAAAAGCTTTTCATACAAGCCCCATCCCATCATTAAATGTCGAATTCAACATACTGCCACTCGAATACAGAAGGAAAATACTCATTCTGAAATAATTCAGTAAAGTTTTTTCAACCTCCTCCAACCCAGCTTATCCAAATTTACAAACGAGTAAGTTCCAACATTTATTTCAAAACAAACCTCATGCATCCAAACCTACGTCAGAACGTGCAAGAAACATACTATGAAATCTTCAATATATGTTACCGAGTATTAAAATAAATAACCCTCCAATCACCTTGGATAAAATTCTCAATAACAATAAACACACAATTAAACGATTATACTAAAAACACTACCTCCGCTCGTATTTTAAAATCCAACTTCTATAAAATGCTCAAAGATACACGAACCACGTACATATATATATATATATATATATATATATATATATATATATAAGGAAATCTTTAAACCGAACTTCCGCCGCTTTCCTTGCAAACGAAGAAACTCACGTATACCAACTACCTGCAATAACTTTCGTTTATACAGCTGAGTTTATTGCAATTTATAAAAGTCTAAAATACATTCTAAAAAAACGGTTCCTAACAAATATGTTGTATGCACTGAATCAATTAGTGCATTGCAGTACATCCAAAATACGCTAACAAACTAAAATATATTATAAACAAATTAACCCTAACAGAATAATAAGTTGGGCTCCCTTTAGACACCAGCTCGTTCGGGAATTTAGGTAATGAAAATGCAGATAAAGCAGCACTCGAAGGAAACCCGAAAATAGTTAAAGCCACCCGCTTAACTGATTTACACACAACCATCAAACAGAAAATCACAGCACTGTATCAGAACTACTTGGAAACACATTGCACACGTACATACCTCTATCAAATAAAACCAACGTTAGGATATTGGATGACAGCGCACCAAAAAAAAAAAAAAAAACAGGCGTGAGGAAGTGGAGATTACGCCTAGGGCATACACTGCTCACGTCTCAACATTTATTGAACGGGGATCATCCACCTGTTTGCTCAACGTGTAACGACCAACTAAGCTTACAGCACATATTACCAGAGTGAAAAAATTACTAAAAGAAAGTTTAACCTACAAACTAACGGATTATACAATAGACACTCTACTACTACAGGACAATATGTCGAATATATATTAAAGTTTATTACAACCACCGGAATAATTAACGCCATATAAACTCAACAACAGACGCAAATGATCTTAGCAATCGAGCGTCTATAAATAAAAGAATGAAAAAAAATTATCAAATCAATGTTTAACTTTTTCTAATAAACTATAGGGTGACCCAGGGAAGATGGACAGTTATGTTGTTTTCTGAATAACCCAAAAACTATTCGACCAAAATTTTTCAATAAAATTTTGTATAAAAATAATCATTTGTGAAATAGAATTAAGATGACCGTCATTTGCAACAATACATTCGTTCGGTTTTTTTACAAAATTTTCTCGAACACTTTTTCGGGCATAGGTCGCTGAATATTTGAAATTTCATCGAAAATCCGAGTATTCAGTATCTCTTGGACGTGTTTCGTAAACGCGGCTCTTAACGTGTATCCTCAGGAAAAAAAATCGCGCAACTTTGAAATCTTTTCGAAACTTTCTTTGCACCGTCGTGATCGATTCACGCTGAAAATAACAATCCACGCGAAACGCGCGCTTCTTGTCGTTATAGGACGCTGAAGAAAAACGAATCTCTCTTGTTTACACTAAATGTGGAGTACGCGTTTAGCGTTATAGCAGTGTTACCAACTGCACTGTTAGAAAAAACAAAACCATCAGTCTTCTATGGGTCACCCTATATTAACCCCCCCGCCTGCTTCACGATATAGTGTAATGTAAACAATCTATAATATACGTCGTACTATCATCGCACACCTTTAAGATTTTCCGTCGCTATGAAATAATTTTAGAAAATAACTCGATAAGGCGAAAATTGTTTTTTTTTTTTTAGATGACTAGAAAATTGAATAATATTTAAAAAAGGTCGACCGAATGTTTGTTATTATGAAATAAAACAATTTTATAGCGGACATTTGGACAGAAACGATTAATTATGATTAATATCACTACCATTACGGTTGCCATCGTTATTGTTACCATTACGACTGTAGTAGTAATCCGAGCTTTCGCTAGGATTACACGAGTTGTTAGAAAAAAGGGTTCCAATTAAGTAAGGCAAAATTTTAGCCGTTAACAGCCTATGTAGGTACACACCACGACGTTTATAGATAATTACGGTTGTAAAAACTGTACCTTTGAACCACCTCATACTACACACACTTACACTCACGCGTAAAAAGGCAAAGGGGCACGATGTTTATTAATCGAAAAGTTGTTTTTCGGTTCGGCGACTTCTGGAGTGGTCCAGCATTTAGAGTGAGTGTTTTTGGTGGGTGGGAGCTTTTGATGTTCTGATATATATATATATATATATATAATATATAGTATATATATGTATATACGTGGCTCATGGTTATCTTAAAAACGGGGAAAAACGAAAAATTATAGGCCTACACGTTAAATTTGAATTCATTTCGACAACTAGCATCGGTCGATGCGACGTAACCCTGTACGCTATTATACACGTATGTATGTATGCAAGTATATATGCATTCAGACGCGGCTTCTTGCTAAGCAGGCGGACATTCATGTTTACATGTACCACTACTTCTCCTCCTGTTTCATGTGGTTGGTTAAACGTTAGGCACACTTAACTTAATATCGGTTTGGTGGTCCGGCCGTTCGGTCAAACGGTCCTATACAGGTTTTGGGTTTATTATTACGATAACAATGTAAGCATAGTCGACTTTTAAAAATAACGTACAATCGTTTAAGGATGAAAAACAGCGTAACGCTATAATGGTAACGCTAAGGTACACAAAAATCATGGTTAATTGTATTTACTTTATTAATCGTTTTATTTAATAAAGTTCACGTTACTATTAGCGTTTAAAACGGGGGGGCTCATTATTAGTATCGTATTCGTGTTTTAAAAAAACATATTTAATAATTGGCTATATATATTTTTATATATATATATACATATCTACGAATCTCTCTCTTTCTCTCTCTCTCTTTCTCTCTCTCTCTCTCTCTCTCTATATATATATATATATATATATATATATATATATATATATATATATATATATATATATATATATATATGTTGATGATGGTGAGTAGTGATTTTATGAATTAACAAAACAAAATAAAAACAATGTTAATCAGTATAAAATTTATTTTATTTTCGCAAAGCTTTTCGATTTTTACATCATTTTCAAGCTATACAAAAACTTTACATAGAAATGCTAAGGTAATCTAAATATCTGGGGGGGTGTAATTTTAAATGAAAATCTAAAGTGGAATAATCATATGGTTTTCGTCAACAGTACCGATGAATATATATGTTAAAAAAAAATTAGGCCAGTTGAAAAACCTTAGTTTATTACGCGCTGATACGTTCGTAATGAACATACGGCGTACAGTCTTGGGGTTGAAAATGAAATCTTACGTAATTTATACCGAACGATTAACAAAAAAATATCTATAGCTAATAACGAGCAGATTGTTTTGCGCTATATGAACTTTTTAAAAGGCAGGAAATTTTATGTTTGCAAGAAGATTGTGTTTAATGATTAAAACGACGGACTATCCTAAACAAAACAAAAAAATAACAAAAGGGAATATTAACTTAAGGATATAGTAAAGTCTCACCTAAGAACTACTCTAAAATGTCGAATACAAATACCTAGAAATAAGTGCATATATATATATATATATCGATATGCCTATATCAACCCACTGCTGGGTGTAGGCAGTCCCCAAACTTTTCCAACGACTCTTATCTTGTGCGGCTCGGATCCAATTGATTCCGGTCCATTTAACAATATCATCTCGCCATCTAGCCATAGGTCTTCCTCGTGGACGCCGGCTGCCAATGGGCCACCACTGTAATCCCGTTTAGTCCATCTTTCATCCTTTTGTCTTGCTAAATGCCCAGCCAATTCCCATTTTAGCCTGGTGATCCGCTCTACTGCGTCTACCAATTTCGTCTGTTCCCGAATCCATGTAACCGTCTTGCGATCTTTGAGCTTGATCGCGAGTATAATCCTCTCGTGAGCCGTTTGGGTTTTCCTAATACTTCTAGCTGTCCCTTTAGTAAGGCTCCATGTTGCAGCTCCATATGTCAAGACTGGCATCATACATTGATTATACAGCTTATTTTTTAGACTATTTGGTATTTCTTTATTTTTAAAAACGTTTCCTAATTTCCCAAATGCCATCCAGGCAAGCGATATTCTTCTTTTAGCTTCCAGTTGCATTATATTATTCTTATCTGTAGTAATTTCCTGTCCCAGGTATACGTATAGAATTACGCGTTCGATTTCTTCGTCATTTATAGTTACCGGCGTATCTTCCGCGGCATTCATTATTATTTTGGTTTTTTGTACATTTATTCTAAGTTCTATTTTCACAGAATGCGCGTCAAGTTCGTTTATCATTAGTTGTATTTCATCAGCACTATTACCGATTAGTACTATATCATCTGCGAAACGTAAGTGATTCAATCTTTTCCCATTTATTCTGATACCCATTGAGCTCCAGTTCAATTTCCTGAAGACACCTTCCAGTGCAGCAATGAACAGTTTCGGGGCTATATGGTATCATCAACTTGTCTGACTTCCCTCTTCAATTGTATATCGCTTGTGCTTTGCCATAACTTTATCATCATCGACGCGTGTTTATATAAATTTTTGATGACGCTAATATAATGTTCCTCCAACCCATGTCATATAATGACTTTAATATTGTCCATATTTCAACAGTATCGACGGCTTTTTCGTAATCCACAAATTCCGAACATACGTTAAGGTTATACTCTGCACAATTTTGTATTAATGTTCTTATAGTTAATACGTGATCGTTTTATGCTAAACCTTGATCGAAATCCAGCCTGCTCCCTTGGTTGATTATAATCTATAATTTGTGATATCCGGTTTGTAATTACTCGAGTAAACAATTTATACATTTGCGATAACATACTGTGATGGGTCTGTAGTTCTTCAGGGAGAGTACATCTCCTTTCTTACGGATTAAAATAACTTCTGCGCCATTTCCAAGCATCCGGTATTTTACTTTCTTTCAGGCATCCATTAAATAGATTACATAACGTGTATGTATCAAAATATTTCCGCCATATTGCATCATCTCTGGCAATATTCTGTCAGGACCAGGAGCCCTATTCTTCTTTAGTGATTTCAGAGCGTATTTGACTTCCTCTTTGGTTATGTCGGGAATTTCCTGGTTGTCCATTACATTATGATCGATATTTCGTATTTGTTCTTCCGACGGTACTTTGTTGCTATATATATTCGTGAAGTATCTCTCGACTTCAATTGTTATTTCATTTTTATGCTGTACAATTTTGTCCGTTATAGTTTTTTATCTTTGTTATTATTCTTGTACCATATGATGTTCCCTTTTTTAAATACCTTCGGTATTTCCTTCAATTGTTTTCTTTATTAGATGGGTGTTAAATTTCCGAATATCTATTCTCATTTGTTTTCTTAATAGTTTGTTCATATATATATATATATATATATATATATATATATATATATATATATATATATATATATATATATATATATATATAAACTCAAATGATTAACGTACAATAAATGAAAGTGTGGTATAAAATTTAATAATAATAATAATAATTAAATTTCATTAGTATTTATTTCAATAATAAATACAGCGAAATTAATTAAAAGTTACATTAGAATACAACAAAGTAAATTTGCAATTAATGAGTCATATAACTCGCAAGTTTACCCGAAAATAGACAACAGACATAATTAGTAGTAGGCATATCGTGTTTAGCGTGCTCGTACAAATCTCGGTTATAATTCACCACTTCTAATCCACCTTGCGTCTAGATAATAACAAAACATTCATCCACAGTTAGATATTCATTTTGACAGTAAATTTTAATGTAACAAATTTTTCTAAACTCGATATTTCACTCGTTACTTTTCGGTAAATTTTTTTTTTAAGCGCGTAAAACATATTTTAGTCATAAAAAGTTCTGTTTATTTTGCCTTTATGAATTCCTATAATGTGATTACGATGCGTGACTTCATTTATTCCTTGCATGGCAATATGCGCATGTGATTTGTGTTCGGTCGTTTTTTTCTTTTTTTTCGCACTTGCGAGTTAGTATGTGTTAATAATGTCCACGTCTTGAGGGAGATCTTGTTTACGTGGAAACACGGGTGTATGGAATTTATATTTCATGTTTTGTTCGATTATCAAGTTTTATTTTTATTCATATTTTTATTCTATATTGTACGCCGTAAATGTAAATAAACGAATAAATATGAAAAAAAAAAAGTAATACACAAAGTGGACTTAAGATATTGGCATTCTATATAAAAAAATAAAAAATAAAAAAAAAAATAAAAATACGATGAACATATTAAAAAAAAAATAATAATAATTTAAACAGAATATAATAAGAGAACGCATAAAATACAAATAATTAACGGTAAATTAAACGGTATTAAACGTAAAATGAACGTCCACGTGTTATCTGTACGTTGAAATTTCTAGAAATAAATTTTCTTTTTTTAACTTCCTACTAATCCGGAATTGATTTAAAAACGCAATCCGTCTACCGCATTTTATGTAGGTATATTTTAACGTAAAAAAACCAGAGTTTTACGACGATGACGCTAGTAATTACTTAAGTATCGTTTAGTAAATTGAGGAATTAAATCACCTTTCGCGCATAAACGGCTTGCATAAACGGCTTGCATACGACACGGCGTGCTTTAGGATAACGATACTTTTTCACAGTACCACCGGCGGTTCCTAGTTATCTTAATAATTACTAATAATAATAATAATAATAATAATAATTTCAAATTACACTTCCGTTAGAAACATACGTAAACGATGTATAAATATCGGTAAATAATGTTGCGCGAGTGTCCTTTTTAGTTAATAACGATACAATAAATCTTATTATTATCGACATCGATTCTAATGTATAATTAAAATCGAATTCCTTATGTTAAATTTAAATAAAAAGTAACACTCGAACTTAAAAAAAAGTAATACACCACTCGGACAAATCCGAATAGAGTAAAACTTCTTTTAACCGTGAGGTCGCGTCGGCCAGAAAAAGGTTCGCAAGTTTAGTCAGCTTTTTGTTCTGGTCGAATACAGCTGAAAAACACTAACAGATTGGTTAGAGTGTGATAAACAAGATGATTCGATATTTTTGACTGATGAAGATATTGTATCAGCTGTATCAGTAGTCTAACAATGGTGATTTTTTTTTTTAAATTTACGTGCCTTCTACTAAGGCCAGAGGCACGAAAGGATAATTAGATTAAAGGAATAAGATTAGATAATAAAAGGAAGGTTATTAGTTTAAATTCAGCGGATGGAGTGTACTGTAGGATTTCGGTTAGGGAAGAAGCAAGTCCAAGTGAGGATATGAAATTGACGACAATAGAAACAGAATATAACTAAAACTCAATAATCAGCTACTTGGAAACTGTAACAATGTTAACTAAATGCATCGATTGGTTTGAAATACCAAGAGGAGGTAAACTTTACACAGATCACCCCTCAAAAAAAAAAAAAAAAAAAAAAACGAACATTGCCGTGAAGAAAGCTGAAGCTGCGAGGAAACTAAAGAAATTACCGATTGATTTTTTAAAGATGTAAACAATTTTACGCGGACAGTTTTTCTAGGTAATTATAACTATATTGCACTAAGTTATACTAAGTTTCTAAATAAAAATAGACTAAATATTATCCATTTAAACACATATATATATATATATATATATATATATATATATATATATATATATATATATATATATATATATATGTATATTTTTAAAGTTCTTTCCTAAATCATTTACATCTGGTATAGTACTATATAATATGTAATTTATAATGGAATTTGTGTTATCCGTCTATTCAGCTGTCCGTCACAAGCTCGGTACTAGGGGGTGTAAAACAAGTTCTACTACATTTTTATTTTAACGGGTAAGCTCGCCTAAATGATAAGGCAAAAATTTTACTCCAAATACAAACAAATGAAATACGTCTTTTTTAATCTACATATTCACACATACGTGAATGCATACACACACGTTTGCAATTATGCTTATATGTATGTTGCATACATATATATATACACATTTATACGTGTATATTATGGATTACGATTAATACGGCATACATTAAGGTCTGTAGCCACAACATTAATTCCATTGTATACATTCGCAACATTCCTACGAAATTGAAAAATCGTCGTTTCTTTCACCGCAGTTATTATGACCATCTTATTCACTCGTTGAACATAATAATGTTAACAGTTTTTTCCTTCGACGACGCTTGTAATTCAATAGATGAATTTTCAATTCAGAAGTTAGATTATTGTATATCGCAGGCCCCCATATAATAACGTGACTGTATTCTCGTACGAATTTTATTAAAAACAAATATAACCGTTTCAGCAACTCCTCTAGATCTATTTTTCGCTTCATCGTGTATATTATATTAAATTTAGATCGGTTTTTCAATACAAAACTTCAAAGTTGCAATTTATATAAGTCATCGACTTCCCACGTTATTTCTTCATCATTATCAGTTATATATTTCAGTTTAATACAACCGCAATGTATTATGCCGTAAGAGAAAAGTGACTGACACAATAAAACGTTTCAAGCGCACCGACGGAAACAACTGTTTTCAGGTAATAACACAGGTAATTCAATTTGCGGAATTTTTAAACTATGTAACCCGATTGTCTAATCTACGATAATTCCGAGATATTTAATTTCATTAACGCCCTGTTATCAACTTGTTATCCCCAAATTTATTAAAACCTATCCCAAACTACTGCTGTTTGATCGGTAGAGATTGCGTTGCGTTTTTATTTACCATTAACTTATTATTATTTAGCCATCGTGATATTTCGTTGACATCGTCTTCAGTTAAATTCCGTAACAAATTTGGGTACGCTGAGACGACTGTTAAAACTGCGTCATCCGGCATAGCTAAATAAACGGCCGTTAATTTGTAAGATGCGCAGATCATTTATATAAATTTAATAAAGATACGGTCCTAAAACCTTCAGGTATATCAGATTTTCAAACCTCGCAATCACTATAATAACCATTTATTTCGACCGTGTTCTATTGTTCTATTTTCTACATAACTTTTAAATCAGTCGTTTATAATACATCTAAAACCGTGACTGTTTAATTTTTCAAGTAATATACGCCGTGATTTAAACCGTTAAAAACCTTACTTAAGTTAAAGTAAACAGAAGTAACCGACCTACCCCGAGACCGTTTGCAATATATAACACGTGTTCAAACACAGCGTTATCAATTTCCTTTGCTGACAAGAAACCGTAATTTGAACTAAAAAACTAAAGGAAAAAAGTTTAATTTACCTAAATAATTTAATATCGCATTTTTCGCATACATTTCTCAATAATTTTAGATACCGCTGCCACTAATGAGTCTGCATCTCCTTTTTTCTCGTATTGATAATTCCCCTTTTTAGTACGTTCGGCTCGGCTCGGCTGCAACTGATTCATATAAAAAGAAACGTCATCGGCTCGAGGAAATAGTATTTTCTTTTATTAACGCGCGCAGAAATTCGCCGTATTAAGGTTTTTTTTATTATTATTAAGGGAAAGTGCCTTGTTCGCGTTGTGCATGGATTTTTTTTTTTTTTTAATGATTTATAATACTGCGAGCTGTCCACCAAGGACATTTAGCAGTACGTTTAAGAGAATTGAGCATGAGGGGACAAGTATCCAGCGATACCTACCCGATTACGACGACCCTAAACGAGATCCTGCGGTTTCTGACGTTTTAGTCTCCTTATTTCACCGGTGGTATCAAGCAATCCCCTAGCAAAAGTATTCGGGTGGCTATCAAGTCTTCTTGCGTGTCTTTTAGCGTGAACTTTTATGACCTCGGCCACATAATCTATACGTAAATCTCGATGCAACGTTAGATTTGTTACATACCAGGGTGCTTTGGTTATCATCCGAAGAATTTTATTTTGTGACGTTTGTATTATTTTCAGGTTTGATGGTCTAGCACAACCCCAAAGTTGCACCCCATAGGTCCAGACAGGCCTTAGAATCACCGTATATATTAAACGTTTATTATCTGTCGTTAGTACACTGTTTCTCCCTATCAGCCAGTACATTTTTTTAACACGAATATCTAATTCTTTTTTCTTCATCTGTATGTGATGTTTCCATGTTAATCGGCTATCCAGGTGTAATCCTAAGTACTTGACCGTTGATCGCACTGACAGATCGGTGCTATTAATCCTGACGGGTGGGGGTGTAACTTTTCTGTTGGTAAAATGGATATTGACAGATTTGTTTTCATTAATTCCAATTTTCCATTTTTTAAACCATATCTCCGCCTTAGTAAGAGCTTTCTGTAGGTTACTGCTAGCTATCTTCGGATCCGTGTGTGTTGAGAGCAGTGCAGTGTCATCCGCAAATGTAGCCAGCTGTACATTTTCCATTGTAGGGAAATCAGCCGTGTATAACAAGTACAGCGTGGGGCCCAGCACAGAACCTTGGGGAACGCCTGCTAAAAGAGGATGTATTTCTGAATAGGTATGTTTATAACGCACTTGAAAGTGGCGATTTTCTATGTATGATTTCAACAACAGATAAAAATTTTTCGGCAATAGACATTTCAGTTTATATAATAGACCATCGTGCCAAACCTTATCAAAAGCTTGTTGAACATCGAGAAATGCCGCGGTACATACTTTTTTGGTTTCTAAGCTATTTTCAATTATACTAACCACCCTATGTAATTGATCAGTGGTGGAATGGTGTTTTATAAAACCGAATTGATGTTGCGGAATTATATCATTGGATTGTATGTAAGGCTGTAATCTTTTTAATATTAATTTTTCTACTACCTTCGACAAAACAGGCAACAAAGAGATCGGACGATAAGATGAAACAGAATACGGATCTTTGCCAGGTTTCGGAATCATTATAATTTGCGCGAATTTCCACTGTACTGGAAAATATTGTACGCGAAATATTGCATTACATATATAAGTCAGTAATACTATAGCTTTTCGCGGAAGTTCATTCAATAATTCAGCGCTTATTAAGTCGAAACCCGGACTTTTCTTCTTTTTCAACGTTTTAAGTAAACATTTCACCTCAGAAGGTGAGGCTAACTTAATCGAAGAAGATGATTCATATGGACTATTTATATAGTCGTATATTTCCCTGTCCGTGCTAGCCGTTATGTTTGGCTGAAACACGGTTACCAGGTGCTGAGCAAATAAATCTGACTTCTGTTTATCATCTCTCGCCCATAATCCGTTGCCATGTCTTATCGGAGGAATATGTGTATTGGACCGTTTAATATTTTTGGTGCACTTCCACAAGGAATAGTCATCTATTGCTAGGGGCGAAAGTTTATTTAAATAGCTATTAAAGGTTTTGTTTTTAATTTCTGCTAATAACATTTTTAATTCTTTTACTTTATTGTTGAACAATTTTTTATCCCAAGGATTCCCTGTTTGGAACCACCTTCGTCTAAACTTTCTCTTTTCCAAGACTAGCTTTCGGACTGATAGCGGATAATTATTACATTTTTTGTAAGTATTAACTGGAGTATTCAGCGTGGCTGCTGTTTGTATCTCCCTAGTTAGATACCGTACGGCATTCTCGATGTCAATTTCGCTTTTTAATGGAATTTTTAGATTTAATTTGGTATCTAAGTATTCCCTAAATGATTCCCAATCTGTTTTGTTGTTACACAAATATATTTTTTCCTCGCGACATATAACCGAATCGCCAAACGTTAGAATGATACAAGAGTGGTCCGAAAAAAGATCGAAAGAAGAATTTATTTCTGAGTAATAACTAGCAGTTCCTTTTGTAATGAAAAAATCCAGCAGATCCGGTATTTTACCATTGTCGGTTGGCCAATATGTCGGTTCCCCCGTTGATATGTATTTAACATTATGACTTTCCAGCGCTTGTTTCAGCATACGCCCCCTTGTTGCCGTTAACCTGGAGCCCCACGCTGTGTGTTTGGCGTTCCAATCAGCTCCAGAAACGAATTTACTACCCAAATATTTTATGTATTTGCTAAATTCGATTGTTGTTGTCTTGTGTCGTGGCGGACAATAAGCAGCTGATAACACAAGCTGGCCACCCATCATCTGTATGCTAATACTAGCTCCCTGTAGATACTCCTCTTTAAACTGATTTAATTCATGATGTACAATGTCAGTTTTTATTAGTATTGCTGAACCACCATGCGATTTTCCCGAGGGGTGTGTACACGAATATGTGTTATAATTATTTATTTTGAAATTATCCTTATCAGTAAGGTGAGTTTCAGAAACTAAAATTACATCGATTGAATTAATATTTAAGAACAATTCAACTTCGGCTTTATGATTTTTCAAGCCATTCGCGTTCCACTGAGCAACCCTTAGATACCTGGGCATTATTTGATTAGTTTTTGAACTAACGTGGTAAGCATGGATAACATCATGCTATTTTGCTCAGCTAATTGGCGGAATATTGCCTTAAATTCGTTCAGAAACTCCGCCAAGTTCACCGTAGGCACATTTTGTCCCTCTACATTTAGATTACTCGACGATCTATTACTGTCGGAGATTTGCCCGGAAATTCCTACGTGGTTCATATTTGCTGTAGTATTATTCATCTGACCTGAGGTGTTAGCATTAATAACTTGTGAATAGCTTACAGATGGTCGTCGATAATTTTGTTTGATAGGTTGACTCGCTCTAAGTTTGAGATTTGTTTTATTTTGTACTAATTTTTGATATATCTCACAACCTTTATAATTCGCGGGATGAGATCCACCGCACAGTCCGCATGTAGGAGGTGATTGTGGGTCCTTTTTGCATTCGTAGGTTCGATGTCCATCTCCACATTTCACGCATACTGGCGCTCGCGTACAGTAGGCTTTCGTATGTCCCCATTGTTGACAGTTCAGACACTGAGGCATTGATGCTTTCTTTTTAGGCGATTCTATTTTAATAATTGTATTACACAGTGATTTTAAATTATATATCTCTCGACAGTTTGTTGTTGGTTCTAGGTCTATGAAGAATAATGGCAACGGTTTTTTTGTCTGATACTGCCTCACATTATGAACATTGCGAACTTTAAACCCATGCGATTCTAATTCTTCTTTTATGACCATTGGATCGATTGAAAAGTGTAAATGCCTGATCACAACTTTGTAAGCTCTATCTTGTTTCATTTGGTAGGTGTGAAAAATAATATTTTCTTCTCTAAAGACTCGCGTTAACTTGCGGTATTCTTCCGGAGAGCGTACATTAATTTTAACCACCCGATCTGTCAGCGCTTTTGCATAGTAATCAGCTTTGTTTATTACTAGTTCTATTTTTTCCTGCATTTTTTTGAAATTTTGCACTCCATGTACGAAAATAGGAGGTGGTTTAGGAATAGATGGAGTAGGAATATTTGTTGAATTTGTTTGTATAGCCGCATTGCTTTCTTCATCGGTATCATTTTCATCGTCAGTTGGAAGGGCCTCGTATCTATTGCGTGTCATTTTAGCATGTTTCTTATTATCATCCTTAACAATAACTGACTGCCGTTTTTTCCCTCTTTTCACTTTAACTTTTTGCCAATCATTCTCGTGATTATTCTCACTCATAACGATTTCTTCGCCACTGGCATTTTCACTTTCCCCTTTGGAACTGTTTTCGTGTAGGAGAGGGAAATATTGGTTGTTGATACTATTTTGATTATCTACGTAATTATAACTTGGCTGTAAGTATTGTAAATTTTTGTCAGACTGTGGTTCTCATGTTATCTCTAATGGTCGTCGACGTTCGTGTTTTGTGTTCCGTAATTATTCATTAAATCGTTAATATATTTCTCGTAATATGTAGATATACTCGGAGGCATCGCTTTTTCATCGAATCATATCAGATCGGTGAGATAATACCATTTTATTTTATTTATCTTTATTACATATTATTGTTGTTGTCGTTACTATTACTATATTATTTCGTATCATAATTTTCTGTATTACGCTACGTTTAGGTTTATTAAAGTATAGTCTATATATATTTACACATATATACAAGCGCGGGCTACTGTTGTCGATATGAAGACGACGGTAGCTACGCAAACTCATACACAAGAACCGGTTTATACGTCGACTGGTACACGCATACAACACAATGAAATGTCACAAATTTATACTAACCAAATCATGCAACCGGCTAGATTTACTCCGTCATTTATAAGTCCGCACGATATGGCAGGACCACCAACGGGTATTCCCACCACGCAGCCCGTGCATGGATAACCGCGTAAAAATGTCGCGTCCATTGTAGGAAATATTCTATCGTCGTGTTCTAGTTTAAAATTACTTTTCGCGAACAATTGTATCCGCACAATCGCGAAAGGTAAACGTTAAAGTAATTAAGTACTTTCGAATATTGCCAAATTTTATTTCTTCGATATCACGCGTTCTTCTTCCGATAGGTTGTTTTACCATTTTCCAAGAATTTTTTTAATATCATCTTACACTCATCTAGGATCTTCAGTCGACCAACTTATGTTCCAAAAGAATTGCATACAAAATTCATGCATCAATAAACACCACGTTTTAGCCGTCTTCTTCGGTTTAGTAAAGGCTTTCGATCGGATTCCTATATACAAGATTTTATCTGCCTTTCGAAACTGGAATATTCGTGGACGACTTGCTATTTTCATTCAGAACTTTCTTACTGAGCGCCAATTCCGCGTTAGATTAAACGATACGGTGTCATCGTTTTATAATCTGTCCACACACGGCTTCCTCAAGGGTCAGTTTTAAGTCGTACATTATTTAATATAGCCTTTAATTGTAAATGAAATCGTTCCACCGGTCAAATACGTATGCCGATGACCTTGCAATATTTAGCTCGGTTCTTCATCATGTGAGGCTTGGTGAAGATTCCTTACAAGAAGCTATAAATAAACTGACTTCCTAATCTATAAAACATATATCATTCATACACCGAGAGTATTAGTCAATCGCTTGTCACCTATTACTATCAACGTCAACCGTCACTCCCCAAACTTACGTAGTTCTATTTATTTCAGATAGTTCATCGCAAAGGAATTGCACTCATCAATAGATTACGATTTTGACGTCAGTTTTTTCCGCGTTGATTCCTCCATCTCGAACAGGCATCTGCTATTACGATTATGTTCTATTTTAATGCTCTGCTGTACGCCGTTACGTTCTAAACTTTACCTTATCTCAATACGTTCCCCATATATTACACCTCCGTATAATATATCATCCCTTCACAATCTGAATAATCTACAATTATTACCTCGCATAGTAACATTTCTAGAGAAATTAGCATATTTGATTAAAATGTAAACAGTTTCCCGCAGTATTACGGTGAGTAAGCCGTACTGGCATCCCTAATATATATATATATATATATATATATATATATATATATATATATATATATATATATATATATAACTTTTATGTCAAGTTGTATCGAAAGTGTTCGCTACATCTAGCAGCCTCATACCAGTATGTTTACTACTTATGCGTAATTAGACAGGATAGTTTTTCGCACTGCGATTACTCAATAAACTAATAGCACGTATGTTAATTACATGCGAGACATCCTATTAATTTTGGCTATCTTACAACTGTTTAGATAATACTGAAATCTAAAAATGGTTTTTGTTACATTTATATGTTCAATTACAGCTTTTAGTGACAATTTCTTAATAACGGTAAAGAAGTTGTATAGTTTTAAAAATTTCATTCGGTGTGACAAGAGGGAAATTATCGGTTAGTTGACTACCGATTAGGTAATTTTTAACGGTAGAGTGAATTTTTTTCAGTTAATAGCCCGAAATAAAATTAAAATTTCGATGTTGGAATATTCTGACGTTGATAATTCAGCTTTCGCTTCATTTTTCTAGACGTACTTATTTAAGTATGAATCGTAGCGTAGTGAAAGAGCTGTATGCTGCCTCGTGTATTGCCTGCAAACTTTTAAACGGATATCATTATGCTTAAGCTTTGAGAATGTAGAATTAAGATGGTAAATTTTAAATTTACGCCGTAGAAAACTAATAAATATTTAAATAATCGAAATGTTTTTCAAATTTCGAGCACGATTAATAAAATGCTAATATAATTTTTAAATTTGATACGATGCAAGTCGATAAAGTTGAGTGCGAATAATTATCGAGTGGTTGGTTCGGAATGAAAAGTTTCGAGAAAGAAGTAATTAACTTCGTAACAGTTTATAAGTGAGATGGTCGATACCAGATGAAATACCTTCAGCAGCGGATTTATATTATTGGTAATATATTTTCTAAAATTTGCATTCCGGAAATCGGGGAAAAATATATTGGCTATATATATCTCCAGTAATAGAGGTGAAAATTGCGTTGCGATTGGAAGATGAACAGTTAATTTGAATCGAAATTTTAATTGTAACATTTTTAACCGAAACAAAACGCCTAAAAAGCTATTTCTCTATATTGTACGGTTCTTTAGAGATACAGATAAAAAAAAAAAAACAGAAAAAAACAAATTCGAACATCAGCTTCGCAGAGGATATCACCATGCCGATTATTATAAAAGCAATAACTAGTTGTTCGCATTAAAATCTTCAATTAGAATAACTTTGTTATTTACACTCATCGAAGATTGAAGATCGTTCATTTTCGAATCTAGGTAATCTATAAACTGCAAATATGCTAATAATACGATCGTTATTATTAATATATGTACTTACGCCTGTTGCCTATACACGGTATATCATGCGGCACGGGCGATAGATCAAATTTTAAAAGGTTTATTAATGAGAAAAGCGCTCCCCATATATATTAGTCTCCTTTCAAACGTCTATCGATAGCCTCCCAGTCAAGGTACAAATTGGCAAGTAAAAAAGGGGAAAAAACAAATTGAGGAAAGCAACCTTAACCTCTACGAATCGTATCATTTCGACGGACAAAATAGCCGGCAAATTTTAACTTGTACGTTTTGTCCGGCTTAATTTCAGACAACGCGATGATATCTGTTTTTATTACGGATAGTTATGTAGCTCATTTTTACACTTATTAACGATCGAATAGCAATTCCCCGGGAAACTATACGGGTTTCAAGACTTTATTTAAAATAAATTAACTACGACGTCTAAAATTACTCGTAACTTAGTAATGAGTCTGAAAGATCCTTTTCTTCGGAAGATAACAGAAGGTTTCATTAACATAACTTTCGTTGGTCTACGTCATTTTCGATCGTATGACTACTGCGCGAGAAGGATCCAAAAGACGGTTTCCTATTCCTTAAACTGGAGTGAAAATAATTAAGTTAAAAATCCTACGGGCTTTCATTGTGGGGATGCCCTGCCAAGTCTAACGGGAATCTTGTAGAACATCATTTGACGCGCAATTGTGGTTGCCTACACCGGTACTCGCGAAAAGATAACATAAGGATTTACATATGAATGTTTGCCGATGATGTTATTCAAGAGTTTGCTGCAGCTCATGAACAGCGATTGCTTATGCATGCGAATACAGAAACTCGTCAAGTTTTTGAGATACCAGAAACGATATCAGACGACTTCGCCATTCAGCTGATCTTGTCCGAAAACAGTATTACTAACTTAGTAATTAAAGGAGTTCTACTCGCGGGAGTATAACTCCATAATTGTTCAATATTTTTCTATCGCTAACAGATGTACTTGTTTAGTTTATAGTAATAATATTAAAATCGTACATAATGATGTATTAAAAAAAAAACGTAGAAATTTAAAATTAAAGAGTTTATAAGTAATATCATTGGACCAAGCCGAATTGAAGAATTTTTCAATATAAACCTGTATACATATTAGAATTAAGATTATCGTTTTTGTATAATCCGCTAGTCTGGTCACTTGTTACGCAGTGGAATACCCAGCTCTAAATCTAAACTGTTCGTATATATATATATATATATATATATATATATATATATATATATATATATATATATTGCAATCTTGCTGGTGTAACAAATAAGCAACTGGGATATGGGTCATGGAAGTTTACGATATGACATTCATAAATGACACTCCGAACTATCTCTCCAATCATTCAAACCGGTGGGGAATGTCTAAGGGTGCGCAATAGTTTAATCTGCGAGATTCATCGATAGGATCTAATAAATCTAGCGCCAGCTGATTTGGGGCGACCTTCTAACCTGTACAGGTAACCTCCTTTACTGCTATCCCGAACTACTTTGCGCATGTTTGTTAGTACTTTTAGGACTAGATGCAAATTATCATTTCGTATATACCAAGGAGCACCGGCTATTATCCTTAGTATTTTTGATTGGGATCGCTGCACCATTCTGATATTCGACATTGATGTTACCCCTCCCCCGTACACCAGTTTATTTGGTGACTGCGGTCGATATAACTTTTTCAGTTATTTTACTAACATTTAGCAAACTAATCGGTCGACATTAAAAGGATCTTTGCCGGGTTTAGATATAATTATAATTTTAGCAGTTTTCCACTGCGTTAGAAAGTAACCTGTTTTACGAGGTACGCAGTGTTTCTCAAATATACGACATACGAGAAGAATGAACCAAAATAATTGAATGAAAATATCACAGTAAACGGAATGGCTAAATAAACAATAATAGTAACGAAGAAATGGATAAGGCGCAGAATGCGTATAGAAAAACAGAGCATGCAAAGAGAGAATTGCTCCGAGGCTACTAATTAGCGTATACGTGATCCTATTATCAGCCTGCGGTATAAATATTTAATAAGACATATCGTCCGTTTACTCTGGATGGCGTCGCTAATAATGTCCATTTAAAAAATGCGAGTGAAGCGTAAATGTACTATAAAATAAAACTGAATATGCACCCGTTTATTAGAAATATGCGTATGTCTGTATAATATAGTTGTTAATAATTTAACAAAAAACAAAATGAAAATGAAGTTAATCGCTATACAAATTATTTTATTAACGCAGAACTTTTCGACAATCACCTCATTTTCGAGCACATACAAAAAACGTTACATATAAATTAACAGTAATATTGATATAACGAAAACTTAAAATATATATATGGATTTAAATTAACTAGCCAGAAGCACTGTAGTGAAGAAAAACATATTATAGAAAATATAACAGATAATATAGAAATTTTACACATAGAATATAAATTGAAAAAAAAAAAATTATTTTCGAAAAACTACAAATTATAAAATATAGCAGTAGTAATAATTTATTAAATAATATGATCAATTTTGATGAAGAATTAATTTTAAAATCGGTTTTATAAGTAAATGTTATTGTTAATTTTTTTTTTTAGTAAATTAAATTATATCTGGCTAGTTAATGTAAATATATATATATATATATATATATATATATATATATATATATATATATATATATATATATGTATATATAAAAGTTTAGGTTATATTAATATTAATGTTAATTTAAATATACGTGTTTTTTGTATACGCTTGAAAATGACGTCAATGTCGAAAAAGCTCTCTGCGTTAATAAAATAATTTTTACAGTGATTAACTATGTTTTCATTTTGTTTTGTAAATTCGTCAAATAACAACTTCTTCCCGATACGATAACATTTCGTAATTCAATATCAAGATAAAATGTAATCAAATAAAAAAAAGTTAGAAAAATAAAAAACGATCAACCGAAAATAAAGTTACAAAAGTAAACATATTTAGACGTCGAACGAGCATTACAAATATTGCAAATCAGATGTAAATTTAAATTAGTCGGAGTTCTATAAGAAAATATTAAAAAACGATATTTCAAACGTAAATTATAAACGTAACATTTTCTTACGGTAAAATTTGCGAGAGAAACTCATTTTTTAAACTGGCGTAATAATGTAAACAATAATAAATCTACATACGATATATAAATGCGACGTACGAATTTAATATACGCAAGCCAATTTTTCGTAATAAGCTATTCTTGTATTATAAATGTTTTACATAATAAGTTCTTTCTTTATTGAATAAGATTAATTTCGATTATATATCAATGCCTTTTTCTAGAGAGAATGGTTATAACATTCGGTAACGAAAATATTTATAATATTTCTATTTTCGCTGTAACGTAAAATTAATCATAAATTGAAATTCAGTTTAAAAGTGAACGAATATAAAAGTAAAATAGTAAATATAAAAAAAAAAAATTAAAAGAACTTCAAAGAGCAAATCCTTCGACAAGCGGATTGCCGGAGTTAGTAATAAAAAGATACGCTTGAAAAATAGTAGTAGCGGTAGTACTAATAGTAATAAAATGAAAACGTGTGTTGCCCTAGAGGGGAAAACAGTTAAAGAATAACCTTTCGCTCTTAAGACTTTTACTTTAGAATTTTCGCGACGGTATTTGAAATTGTCGGTCGTTACGGGACACGGTGGTAAGACGTTAAATTTAGGGAGATAATGGAATGTAGGTGTTTAGGACGATACTCGATGTCGTCATCGTAGTTCTTGTTGGTCAACATGTTAGTGGTAAAACTTAAGCGGTAATGACATCGAAATGTGGTCTGCACAGACCGACCGACTCATTTCCCCTCTCGGACTAAAGTTAAAAATACGGTTTATGGCGTTGTTTGACTGGATTCGAACAAAACGAAGGATTTTAAACCTACGATACTTTTGGTGGGGACTAGATACATACATACATATATATATATATATATATATATATATATATATGTGTGTGTGTGTTATCTTCGGTACGAGTTTTTGGGTACCTTTAATAGCCGGAACAAAACCACGCCCTCCGAACAAAACGGTGCCGAACAACAGACGACCAATAGTCTGGTAGGCCGTACTCAGGTTATGTGCGTCTGTATAAGATGTCCTATCACCAGGTCGCGTGCACTCGCCTATAATTCTTTCAACTTCACAGTTTATTTCGGTCGAAATACCAACTCTGGAACGTCGGCACGTTTATCCAATGATGCAGCACAAGACGGCCTATCGTAGAATATTAATCGATGATTAGTTTACGTAATCGGTGATAGTAAGAATTGTTTTTTTTTTTTTATATTCGGCAACCGGTTTCTTTTTTACGGCGGTCGCGTTTCGATTAATTTGACGATTTTAAAAATTGTTCATTTTCGTACTTTTGTTTACCTTCGATTTGCAATATTACCGATAAAAGTAAACGTAATAATTATAATCGTAATATTAATAATTGAAGAATTTCTTCCGTTCGGAGACGCAATATTGGCTGGTTACAAAGGAAATCCAGCAACGAATTTCCTCATTCGTGGAAATCGGAAAATTTTTAAACACTCCGAGTACGTATATACATTATTCGTACGAAAATACACACATTTATTTTAAATTAGTTACAAACCAGTATATTAAGTATCTGCATGCATTTCATTATTCACCTCCCCCCCCCCAAATAATAAAATCACTAGTAATGTACAGATTCTCATATATATGACTCGGAAACATGGCCATATACAATAACAAATATGAAAAAAGCTCAGACAGGACATGAGAGAATAATGATGCTGGTTATAAGATTGAACAAATACTGTTGGATGACGCAGTGGATCGGATGTCTATAAGAAAATAGAATTAGAAAATAATAGATGGTCAAAGCGGATGTTACAGTGGTGATCAATGGACAGAAAAAGGAAATAGGGAAGGCCAATGACGCGGTGGCACAATGATATAGCAAACGTAGCTGGAAAAAATTATTTGAGGAAGGCGCAGGACAGAAATGGGTGGAAGACATTGGGGAAAGCCTTCATCCAGGAGTGGATAGACAGATGCTTACCGTGATCGTGATATATATATATATCAATGAGTGTTTCAGTAATTTGACCGGTACGTATCCGCTGTCCGCCTTTTTAGTTCCGCTTAGGTCTTATTATTTGCTTCTTTCTTCGATTGCGTTGCTGTTCTTTTCGGTCGGCGCATGGGTACTTTTCCTTCTACAATATCTTTTAGTAGGCTATTATGTCTTAACACATGACCTATCTCCATTTTAGCTTTGTTTTCCTGGTCGTCTTCAAAAGTGATGATCTTTTTTCTTGCGCTCTACTGAAAATTTCCTCGTTAGATACTCTATCGATCCATGATATTTATAATAAACGTCGGTTTCAAAAGCTTCTGTTTATCCCTTTTATTTATCGTCCGTGTTTCTGCCGCGTAAACATAATACGACTTAACAATACGTTTACCCAGCTCAATGGAGTGCGTGTTCTGCGTTGCATTTTTCTCACGGACGCCGCTTTTGTCATTACAATCCTTCGTCGGATTCATTCGGTGGTGGTGCAATATACATCATCGGTTATTATATGTCCTAGATACTTGAAAAACTTCACTTGTTCTCATTTGTTTTTTTTTCTGATTGACTGATGCGTTAATTTCCACTAACTTTTTGCTGATACATATTATCTTTGTGTTATGACTACTAATGAACGTCGAATTAGACTTTTTATTCGTTATTCTCGTCCACATTAATATTAAATATTGTTCCTTATATAATTTATATATCTAACGTTTGTGTCGAGCGATATCACGAAGCCTAATTAATTATTTATATACAAATAAATTTAATTTTATATATATATATATATATATATATATATATATATATATATAATTAAATTCCTAACTTTTATTATTATTTTTACTTCGACGTGAACATACGCCGATCGTCGTACGACCTCGCCGCCTTCACAATAAGTAAACCTCAAATTTATTCGATGTTTACTTATTCTATGTATTTCTAAGCGCTCCATACTGAAAAAAAAATTAGCCTTATATTCGAATGCCTCGGTATGTGTCCGTTGAAGCTATACATCAGGATTTATCAAAGGTCGATATCGTTGAAGAAACTATCCGTAAGCGGGCTCGGAAGCATTTTAGCCGATTCCAAATCACAGTTAGCGGCATCACGCTTGTACATATCTATAGGATGATTAAAAAGAACCAAGATAAATGATTTAGTATTACAGTTTCATAGTTTAAGCATCGTTAGATGTACTTTCAACTAGCGATTATTACTAAATACAATTTATCATCGGATAGCCTCTCAACTGGCTAGTTATAAATTAGCGTTTGACGTGATAAGAAAAAAAAAAGAATTAATCACCAAAACCGGTTTTATATAATTCTTTAACGTTAATAAAATACTAAAACCCGGGAATTATGAAGTCCAGTTATTGATCGTAATCGAGTAAAAAAGATTCTACAATGACGCTTATAGATTAAAATCGAAATATCGTACGTATTCGATGATTGTTCTGGAGTAATCGATTTAAACGAAATACGAAATATTTACGCGATATTGTGTAGGATAACCTCTTTTTGAACGAAATTTTTCGTAAACATATTTACGAGATTTACGTATAAATTTTGCATCGAGCAAACAAAATACGAAACGTATATATATATATATATATATATATTATATAAATTTACGATATAAATTTCTTACCAGCGTAAACCGATTTCGAACGAGATATGAAATGTTTACTAGGCTAAAACGAGAAAGTTCCCCCGAACTTAATTACGTACTTTACATTACGAGTTTGTGACGAAAGAGGTTTTTTTTAAAAATAAGAATAGTACGTACGAGAATTTATTCGATAGATAAATGCGAAAAATAATTTATTTACATCTCATTTGCGAACGAGCATAGTAGACGGTTTCATCGTGGGTTTTTTTTGTTTTTGTTATTTTATTTTATTTTGTGGACAATAGGCGAATTTTATTTGACATTCCATCCTGGGAGTAGATACCAGCCAGTGGCAGCTCCCCTCGAGATTTGTGTTTTTATTTTATTCGCTAGAACCTTGTGCTTAGGATTTTTTCAATTAGTCTTTGCCACGGTGTTGTAACTCTGTCGCCATTTGAATTATAGTTGTCGCTGCGCCTGCCAGCGACTTCAACAAGACATCTGAAAGTTTGATTTTTTTCTTTTTTAATTTTCTTAAAACTATATATTACCACATATGGCTCGGCTGAAGCTCAGATCGGGTCATCTCATGATGGTTCTTTTCGTTCACTTTTACCGTGTCGAAATATGATCTAATTTGTCGTTGATGTTTCGCGAACATTAAAATTCGACGAGTGCTTTTTACGATAACGTCGTATGTTCGAGCGTGTATTAACGGATTTCGGCGATTTTAAACTCGATGATGGCCTATTGTCAATAGTTGAACTACGTTTCGTATCGTATCGTATCGGGTCAACGACCGATTTCACTTATTATATTCTCCATAATTCTGAGATGTATACGTTGACCATTCTCGAACGTTGATGTTATAGAAAAAAATAAAATAAAAAAATAAAAAAAATCGAATTTTCTATCAAACAACGATTTTTGTAATTACTGAACGGATCGGCATTTTCGAAAATGAAAAAAGATTTTTCATAGAGACGATCTTCTCATCGGGCGATTATTTTTAGGCGATTCCCTTTCGCGACTGTGCTGTGCTGAATCGCCCGTTCTATATGTTACGTTCTATCGACTCCGCGCTTGTTACGTAACGTTTTTGCTTATCGAAGATATTTGGTTTTTCCGTAAGCTTCATCTCGAGGCATAGCGGGATAATATACTAATTAACATATACATTAATATCATTTAGTACCATACACGCGTCACGCATTCTGAGAGTTTTGCGGACGACCTGTGCGCCGTAATTAGTGTTAAGAGCCCTTTAGAAATTTATGACATAAATTACTTTTCATCAACTTTGACCTCGAATTTTCTGTCGAATTACGGTAATTATTAACAGGTAGATTTCTAAATTTAAAAGTAAACTTAAAAAAAATCAATTTAATTTATAACGAATTACTTAAATCCTTTAAATATCGAGGAATTATTTCAGACGAAGAATTAAAATTTGATAAACACGTAAAATTCCTTCCGGATAAAGCTAATAAAAGATTTTACATGCTCCTTAAAATTGAGCCAAATTTTGGCCGGAATTAAATATAAAGGGGAAGAGTTATTATTTACAAACGAAGTAATCAATGTTTAATTATCGCTCGAGCATATATAAACTAAATTCAAATATGTTCAATAAAACGCTGGCTAAAGGAAACTTCTGCTTAGTGTTGGTTCGTTATATAGAACTGTGTGTGCCCACTATGGCAGCTCCAGTTATTTAAACTTAGTTAAAACTAACGTATTAGAATCGTTTATATCTCAATATTAAACTATAATATATTTAATAGCGAGAATTCCCTTTCATTAAGGAAATTAACGTAATTATATTTGATAAAAAGATGAGCAATGGTTTTAGAACAACTTTCAAGTTAGCATAGAAAATAGATTTAACGTTACAGACCAGTTAGAGATCAAATTCCAGTCAAGCGCTGTCTGGACACGGCAAGTTCGTATTGTAAACGTTTTAATATAAGATCGTCGGATGTTTGTTTATTTTTCGATTCCGGCGTCGATTTTTCTATTTGAATGCGCCTTTGATGTTCGTAGAATTCGTAGTTTTTGTGGCTCGCTTGTGAATGGTCAAATAGTAATAAATAACTCGGCCGGTTTAAATATTCATCATGTTAAGTCGTTTAATCGTTATATGTCAATATAGATGTATAAGTTAAATATAAGTTAAATAACGCTAAGGTGTCTCGCAACTAGATAACAAACATACAATATATGGTAACACAGGTACCGTTTTAATATTAGAAAGTGAAATAGTTTTTCGGACGAATAAAATTAAAATTTATTTACAAAACGATAATAATTTCGAACTGAACGATTTTAATTTGAAAACTATAATAAAACGTTTACTAATATAACCGTTGGAGGAATTATCAAACCTCGGGTATGCAGACGAGGAAACGCTCATAACTAATAGCTTAAGTAGTATGGCGCCGACGCTAATTCGTCTGGAAAAATACAGCAGTGAATACGATTTAATAATTAACAAAGATAAGACACGATAATCACGATCGCCGACAGACAGAACGATAATTGCACGAGTGTTTGCGTGATGTTAACGGTGTGGAAATTGTGAAACAATGTGAATATCTAGTTTCGACAGTGGGTTTAAAACGTACACGGGCTGATGCTGCGGTATCGAAAAAAGTGAAAATAAAACTAGTCAATAGTCTCGTCTTCTCGGTGTTTCTCTACGGCGCATAAACGCGGACACATTACGGAAATGTGATCGACTTAGGATAAGTGCGCTATGTTAGAGGCGAATATGTTTAGAATTCCACGGACGGACACAAGAAGTTGAAGCAATATGATTATCCTCGGTAGCAATCAGTACCTACATACTTCGGCCATATAATAAGAGCAGACGGACTTCAAGCGAGAATTCTTGAAGGAATACTAGAAGGAAAAATTGTATAACAATTTATGTTGCCTGTTCCTATTCACGATGTTGTATTACTAACGCTATATCGTACGTTTCATATTTTCACATTTAACGCGTAAAATACGAATTTCACATCTTATTCAGGGGGTTATTTATTGGTTCGACATCGCTATTGCCGTATGTCACAGTACACGGACTGACGTCATAGACACCTATACTCTTGTTTCTTATTTTATAGCGTCGATTAACTTGGGTCTACCTTTCGGTTTTTAGCCGTCATCGTACGCTACATGTAGATCTAAATATAAAGTACATAAACGAGGTAATTCAAGAAGCGATTCAAAAACATATATGGAGACTACAGTACCACACAAACCCGCTAGCAGATAGTTTGTTGAAGAAACCAACAAAGGCCAAAAGATTGAAAAGAAGAACGATGATGGATTGGATATAGCCTATAGCAATTTCAAAATAAATTGAGACCTTGCTAATGGGCATATTCTCAAGAAATCAAGTGCGTTCTCAAGAGACAACATCCGGTTGATGACATAAAATTGTCGGTACCTGATAAGAAGAGGATTAAAAAAAAAAAAATTTTTTTTGCTCTAGCATACCTCCATGTCTTAGTATGTATCCGATCCATTCCAAATTCATGTTTTTTTTTTGCACTTGGCAAAATGGAACACCGTTCTCGATAAAATATATTTCGGATTGTCACCTTGTCAGTCCATGAGACATTAAGTAGGCGCAGTCAACACCAAGTTCTTAATTTAATTTTTGTTTATTCTTTACAGACATGGTCTAAGTTTCGACTTCGTACGAAGCCACTAGCACGTACGTTGTAATTATTTCTTTCGTCATATACGGACATCGCTGTGTTACCGCGATGATCTCTCGTTCATGGATATTTATTAAACAATTACAATTTTGACTGATTTTCCTTTCGACACGATATATTGTTTGTAATGTATTGTACCAAATATTTTTCTCGCAGTCTTCATGTTTTGTTTTTTTTTTTTAACTAAAGCGCATCAATTTTGTATTTTCTGTGTACTCATTCCATATTTCTTCGTAGTGTACGTAGCTTAGCTAACATTTTGTCCGAACTTTCTGGCTTTGTAAACAGCAACGTTCGATTATCAAAAAATCTTCGTCGACAATAATTTCGGCGCATTAAATAGCAAACGAGAAATGGATCAGTCCTGTCTGACCAATTTGGTAATAATTATCGTTTAGGTGTCTTCCGGTTCTCCACCTTGCGACTGCCGTTTGACATAATTATGTGGGCATACTTTTGACTCTATCAATTAGTTATTTCGGTCAGCCTGTTTTTTCGAGTGATACATTTGACTCAGTGGAGCCTATCTGAACGCTTTCTCTTAATCAACGATATAGATTATGCGTTTTACAGTCGTCGTTTTTTCTCTACAATTCCTGAGTGTAGCGATTGCGTTTCTCGTGCACGTCTATTTTCAGAACCGCATTGTGTATCATGTCCCCGTATTACGTATATTTCATGTCTCCGAGGAAGGATTTTCGATACGTCCGTCACTAGACCCGATATATAAGAAAATTTAGAAATAATTATTTCCAAGGCAAACAAATATAATTCTCGATAACCACTTACCGTTATTATTATTATTATTATTATTATTATTATTATTATTATTATTATTATTATTATTATTATTATTATTGGTGTTATGAAATCATACTTATATAAGAAACACGCTAACACATACACAGATATTTGCTAAAATCGAGATATTTACTTGTCGTCGAACAATTTATAAAACTTGCGTGTAAAAATTAATTTCACAACATGAAGCGTCTGTTATACACACACACACATATATATATATATATTATATATATATATATAATTCGTTTATTTACAAATCGTACAGTAGTATAATTGTTAGTATAGATTAATATTTGAACGGAAACACTGATTTATTAAGGCGAACGAATTATATGATTTTACGTTTTGTAGCTGATTTTATTTATTATATGTATAATACTAAAAAATATTATTACTAAAACTGTGTTGATAACCGGAGAGAATAGTAGTTTTATTTATTCATTATCATATTTATTATTATATTTTTATTTTAGGACGGAAATTAGATACAATAAATTACAGAAAAATTATTTACTATAGTTTCTTTTTAATTCAGTTATTTTTAGAAAGTATATTACTCGCTCTATTACATCTTCATTGTAATGCTTTAATTATATGTAGTCCAATTATTCACGATTGATTACATTGTTTTCGAACATCGGACATATTCTGTAATGACATGTTCCACGGTGTAGGCGCTGAACCTTGACAAAACTTGCATGTCACTAAGCACGCATTCTGCTCGATTTATGGGCGATTCGTAACTTCGTGTCTGTTCGCTCGGTGTGACGTCGTCCACTAATTCGCGGTTTGATATTCCGTAATTTGTTCTGTGTTAATCTCGACCACGACTCTCGTCGAACAAGATTTATCGCGAATTTTAATTGTTTGCTTATCCGCGAGCCGTGATTTCTAATCCGTGGAGTTGGCTTCTGCCATGGTGGGTACAAGGAGGTCTGTATAGTACAATCGACCGTTGTTAAACTACGGTACCGTGTGAAATGTTTACAACGTAATCCAAACGCTTCGTTATTTTTACTTTATTTGTTTTCTAGGTTTGAATGAAAGATTTTGTAATAGTTTGGATGGGTTTTCTTCATACTCAATTCGAAATAATATTTCAATGCTAACAGGACTTGTTATATTAGTTTCGGCCTGTAGGCTTGATACAGGACTAAGAAGGCTAATACGAAGTGCCGGATTTTGTATTACATCTAATTTATGTATCACTTTTGGCGATGCCGTACCATATACAATCGAACCGTAGCCTAGTGAAGATCTAACGTGTGTACCATATAGACGCAATAACGTTCTTCTGTCGGAGCCTCACGATTTGTGGTGTAGAGTTTTCGGTAAATTAAGAGCCCTTGCGCATCTAGCTTTTACTTAATCTACATGCGCGTTCCAGTTTAATTTTTTTATCCGTGATTAATCGCAGGAATTTAGTTTTGATCGGTGTGTCGTATAGTAGTACTGTTCAATTTTAGTTGAACAAGACGAGTATACGACGTTTTTCTGCTGAAATAGTAGTTTTAAATTAATAAAAAAATCACATTTCCTAAAACATTAATACATTCTAGTAGTTACGTCGTTATTTATGTTTATATATACATACATACATACATACATACCTACATACATACATACATGTGTGTGTGTCTGTGTGTATATATTCCATGTTTTAAAGAGCTCTTTGTCTCGTTGCTGGCAAACCATATTCTTCTAGTTCATCCTGTTGCCTATAATGTCATTAATCTTTTTATAGGTTATCTGCATTCTTATTCATATTCGGTCCATCCATATTGTCCTAGGACTATCCATTTTTTTTTCTTCCCTCCAATTTTCTCTCCATTATGATTGTCATAAAGGCATTATGGCGCGGCAACATAATATGTACTAAAAACCTTTTTGGCCATTGCCGTATTATTTCTACTAATTTCCTTTTTTCATTTATCATTGGATATTGTTGTAACTGTATGGTTGTTTACGTCCGTGTTGCGTCGATTTGTCTACCTCGCAACTGATAAGAAGTAGATAAAGGTGAGATTGTTTTATTTTATTTTATCGTTTAATAATAACGAAACCTTCTTATTATATTTTCTCGCTTAATAATAACATCTGTCGATATCGATATATATATACTCATTGCTATAGTCGTACCGTCTTAAACGACTGCGCGCACTTTTTTCCCATCAGTGTGGCCATTTGTGCCGCACATAATTATCTTATGATGAAAAAAGTTAAACCACCTCCCATGCCGTCAAAAAATATTAAGTCCAATAATAAGACCAAAACCCCTATTACGCTTCCAATTCGTCAGTTTCAAATGCTACTGGAAACAAATAAAAGAAGCAAGTTACTCAAATGTTGCCAAATCGACGAAAACTGAAAAAGTCTTCAGCTTCCCCGCAAAAGAGCTAGCAATTATCTTCCCAATAATGGAAAACACCACTAATGAAGAATACTTATTAGAATTAAGCAAACTAGTTCCGCCATCCAAGATGACATTTTTATCCCGAATGTCAAATAGCAGGATGTGTTTTTTTTTTATCTGGATTCGGTCAAAACTGCCGACGAATTTACTACCAACCATGCTGAAATCAATATTAAAAGCGGAAATGTAAAAGCTCGACCGTTAATTAACCCAGTCAGGATTCGCCAATAATTCTTCACCAAGTAACCGAGAGCGTGCTTACGGAGCAAATCGGACTAAAACTGTCATCACCATTATCATTCGTCAAAGCTGGACACACACAACCACCATTTTAACACATCCGCATCGTTCGACACACAGTACTACGTGCACAGGAAAATGATCATATCCCAGACTCTCTAATAATAAACTACAAAGAAAAAGATTACAGAATATTCTTGAGAACAGATAAAAACATGTTTTATTTCATCTGCAAAAACGCCGGGCATCTGGCGAAAAAATGTCTAACATAAATCAAAAGCGCAGAATTAGAAACCTTAATGAGCTATGTATCCATCTACATCAAGAGAACCCACAACAAGTAATGAATTAACGCCAGATAAAGCAACCAAGCAGATCATAACTGAAAAGACAGGCGTCCTCAACTAATGGAGAACACACTCTGATTCTGAAAATCTCCAAATTGAACTAGAAATAATACCACCGTCCGTCACTGATCGTACAGCTGTACAGAAAGACAACTGCTTAAATATGTAAATTAAATATAAGGTCAGCAGTCGGAAGAAAAATACTGAATTAGGAAACGAAATTAATAAATTGAACTTAGAGAATGATAAACTAAAGATGATTAAGGAGCGACTTGAATCATTAAGGTTATCTGATCCCAATACACACCCAATTACTAGTACCGGCTTTGCAAAAATGATACAGGATTTTAAAATTAAAAAAGATAAAATCGAATACGTCAAATACTCCTCACCTTACAAGAATCATCTTTATGGTAGATAAAAAGGAAAAACTTTGCAACTGCAGGAAATTCAAAAGGAGACGTGTTAGTTGCTGTACACTTGTTGAAAGTGAAGAAATAAGCATCCGGACTCAATATCAAACGATCTCAGTGAAACTACTTACTAATACTCCTGTAATCATACGCACGATCTGTTTACACGAAAACGACCCTATACTCCAAAAGAGATAGTTGACCAACTCCCAAAACCATATAGAATAACAGGAGACGTCAATTGTTACAACATCATCTGGAGATCTAGATCTACAAACAGCAGAGGTCAAATCATAGAAAAGCTCCTTACAAATTCGAACATAAGTCTTTTAAACACTGGAGATGCAACAAGATTCAACGTATACAATGGCTCCACATCAGCTATAGATTTAACATTATCTAGTTCTACAATTAATCATTTACTACGGTGGCACGTTAGCAAAAAATTATACGGAAGCGATCACTTTCCCCAAATTATAAACTATTTTACAAATTATCGCAGATGACACGATTGGTACCCCAACTGGATAGTCAATAAAGCTGATTGGAGTAGTTTTAATAACAACATAAACTTTGCAGACATAGAAAATACCTCCAACCCAATTGCGCTTAATAATGAAATATCTGAAAACATCGTATCATCGGCCGATTTACATATACCAAAAAGCAATTCAAATCATAAAAACGGCGAGTCTCGTGGTGGAACGAATCATGCGAATGCACGATACAAAGAAAGAATAAATTATTAAATAGATATAAACGATTTCGGACTTATGAAAATCTCGTACTGTTTAAAAAAGCTAGATCTCCGGTCAGACGAACAGTAATACAATGGAAAAAAAGAGCACGGCAAAACTTTGTCTCCAGTATAAACTCGAATATTTCAACGACATTACTGTGGGATAAGATCGAGAAAATAACGAATAATAATAATAATAATAATAATAATAATAATAATAATAATAATATTAGTTACATAAATACAATTAGAACTGCAGCTGGTGAACTGGTATACGGTAGTTACAGAATAGCTGAAATAATGGCAGACCATTTCTACGAAACGAACAACGTAAAAATACACATCGAAATCCCGCAAGTTAACCTAACTTAAAGTTCAGCAGCTAGTCCAGACCAGGTACACCCACAGATTAAAACACCTAGAGAAATCTAAAAAATACATACGTGATTTATTTAACAAAATTTGGACGTCGAACATGATTCCAGATGTATGGAAGGAAGCAAACATCATACAAATCCTGAAACACAACATGAATCAATATGACCCAGCGAGTTACGATATCTTTGACATGCGTCTTGTACAAGATAATGGAGAGAATAGTTGGCAGCAGATTGATGTGGATCGCAGAACACAATCAATTTATAGACAATCTACAAAACGGCTTCAGGAAAGGACGTTCGACTGTCGACAGCTTAATACACTTACAACAGGAAATCCAGGATGGATTTGCTACACGTCAATAGATCGATCAGTTCCATACTAAGCGCACTTCATACACGCGGTTTTCGAGACAACCTACCGAAAGTTATCCGTTCATTTCTAACGGAGAGGAAATTTTGAAAATCCGAATAGGTAATTAATTCACTGTCTTCCAGAAAAAGTCAAATAACAGACGTACCCTTAAAGTTCCGTATTAAGCCGGCATTACTTGAATTATCGGACTTGAAAGAACATATCATCGCACCTATGAAATATTCTACATACGCAGATGACTTGGTTATTTACATTAGAGGTAGTAATATAACAGAGTTAGAAGCACAACAAAACATCGAGCAAAGTGAAAATTGCTGTAAAAAACATTCGTTTTTCCTCGCAAAAAAACGGTCGCAGTACGCTTCTCCAGAAACTAGTCAAATTCTCGTCCTATCCTACTAAAACTGAATCATAACTATATTCAGAATAAGGAGCAAACATAATTTCTTGAGCTAATATTTGACAAAAAACTTAGCTGGAAATCTTACACATAGAACATATAACATCAAGATGTACGAGCGCACTAAAACCGCTAAAGATTGTGCACTACAAATTCTGAAGCTCAGACAGACGAACACTATTATACTCACGTTCGATCAATAATAGACTACGGTGCTATTATATACGGGACAGTATCGTGCAAAGTCATAAAAAAATTTGATACGATACAAAACCATTACGCATATGTTTGTCCGATCATAAGCTTACACACATCGAAAGTAACATACCAACGTTAAAAGACCGTCGAATAAATTCGAGTATTACTTCAAACTCAGCATGAACAATGCGCATTCAAATTACTATAAAACGTTTTGTTCAAACTTTGAAACGTCGTACACCAAAAAAAAAAAAAATGAAGCATTTAGTCGACGATGCAAGAATTATATTCGCCCAGCTCAACATAGGACCGCTAACACCGGAACTGCCTAATCTACTAAGCCCGCCATGACAAAAAGCCAAACCTGCAGCTGATAAACACCTAAAAGCTATCAATTAAAATGCTCATTAGAGCGTTTCAAAAAAAAAGGCACTGGTCGTGCTTACGCAACAACAAGTTGAAGCCGCAAATTGATAACAAATAGACGGAAGTAAGTAGCCTTAGCGAGGATACGAATCGATCACACTAGGCTAACGCACGGCCCATGGATATATTCTCGTATACCTCGTTAAAAAGTCTATCACCATTTTAGTATAAGTCGATAAAGTTACTTATACCGTTTTCATTCTCGAAATAAATGGACGAAATTTGTTACACAATCTAAGTCTTATCACCGATCTAGACGTTTTCAATCAACGTAATCGATCGATTGTTGCTCTTTTTTTAATTTTAAATAAAATTTATTAAACAACTTCAATCAACGTTGTTACCGCTGGTGATCATTTTTATATCGATTGTCCTTCTATCACGCTATATAGTTCTACCATTGTACCTAGCTCTCGAAAACGAAACCCGTTTAGTAAACAGGTTAGTTTTGATTTTTGCATTTGATTGTCCATTTTGAAAATTAAACAAGAACAAAAGATTTTAATTTATAACAGTTTCTGAAGTTCATTACTACGATTACATCGGGCTAACGTTGAAAACCGCCCGACAAAATAAACGCCTCTTAAGATGCGTCGGTGGAAAGTTAGTAAACGGCGAATATAATAACGAACAAAAAAATCTGCAAGATAATCAGTGAAATACGGTAAAAAAGTAAAACAAAAATATACGAGGTTCATATGCGCATACACATACGCACGTACATATGCGCACACATATACACAAAATAAATAATTGACGTAGACACGGAATTAAATTAATTCTACGAGATGTTTTTACCTAGTATGATAACGCGTACGCTTAATCGTAGTCACCTATATGAAATTTAAATCTATTTTAGTTGTATTCTACACCTATCGTATTAAACTTTTTCCATAATTTACTAATATCAGATTATAGGTATATAAGATGTTTAATTCCGAGTGCGTATAGGTAATTTTTGCATATACCCGCGACGATTTAGTCTAATTTCGCAACAACGTGATTTTGTTTGAAATTCATAGCCGAACAATACGTAGGTTATAATCTGGGTCGAATAATCGAATCGAGCTCTTTATTTTCACTTCCTTATATATAACAGTTTACAATAACACGAATGCGCGATAAAGCGCGAGTAGCAACGTAAACGATAGAATTATATTCTTAAATTTACTACGGTGTTTATTAGGAGAAAAAATAAATTAAACGAGCTTATAAAATAATCATGCGATTGTTGATAAAAAATCAAAATAATAAATAGGTTATAAATGTTGCGTAAGTCTAATATAACTTAGAATACGGGTGTACGTGCCTATAATAATAGGTTAATGCCTTATTAACGACAGATAAATACGACGCTTAAAGATGAATTACGTAATTAATGTTATTATTAAAGGATGAACGGAAATCCGGCACGACGAACTTGATTTTCGCCAGTGAATACTTTTGCAAAGTATTTTAATTTTCGCTGAAAATAATTGACGTCGCCTCGTGAGGAGTATAGCTTCTTCAGTTTTATCAGGAAACACGTACACTTATGCACAAATTTTGTGTACAAACAATAATAAAATATGAATAATAATAATTATTACGGTTATTATGACCTTAATTATAATTATTTAATTAATTAATAGTTATCATCAGATACGTTATTATAATCATGATAATAATAATAATAATTATTATTATTATTATTATTTTTAATGGTGTTAATATCATTTTTTGATCTTTACATACTGTTTGCAAAATGCAAACATCATGCAAAACCAATTACTGTCTAAGGGTAAAGAACTGCAAGCCACTGTGATCGTGTAAAATACCTAAGAATGCACCTAGATAAAGGGCTAAACTTGTCAAAGACGTATTAATATAAAGCGAAAGCAATTAGACGTTAAATTTCGTAAATAGCACCGGCTTATTGGAAGACGCCATTATCGGTACAAAATAAATTTCTATTGTAAAAAACTATCTTTAAGATGGTCGTACGGTATATTAAATTATGCATTACGGCATCCAACTCAAATATTTCTAAGATGAAAAGGTTCCAATCAAAATCTGTATGTATATCATGATCGATGCACCTTGGTACATTATAGAAATAAAGACATATATAGAAACCTAAAAATAGAAACTGCGAAAAATCTAATAAGAATATACAGTGAAACATACAGCGTCTAAGATCGCAGTCCGCTAGCGGCAGTCTTAATTAATGATAAGAAAATACCATTAAACATAATGTAACAATTAAATCTGAGTTTCATTGTAGAACACATTACTATTAAATGAACACATATATACTCTGTCATGCACGATGTTTAACGCTAACTTTAGCAGATTACCTAAAAAAAAATTAAATAAATATATATATATATATATATATATATATATATATATATATATAGACAACGCGTGAAAACGATTTGTACCGTATCGAAAAAAATGAATTTCCCCTCTCACGATCGTGGGATGAGAAAATCGCAATAATCTTCCCGCGCAATCGTCAGCAACTGGTACAACAAATAAGATAAATCTTTCGATGTTGTTATCAAAACACGAAAAGAAATGAGTGTTCCGATGTAAATAATACCAGCAACAACCGTTGGGTTAAACTAGCTGAAAATCTTCAGTCAGTCTACATGGATAAGTATCACATACACATATGCGCGTTGTATACGTGTCTGTACACGCATAATACATATTTTTGTGCGTCACATACACGTAATGTTTATCCAGTTATATTATATATGTATATGTATGTATGTATGTATGTATGCATCTATGCATGGATATGTACGTATGTATTAAGACGAACCAAACAAATAATGTGAACTGAAAATAAATCACGAAGAACTGATGAGAATTGACATATGCGAGTAAAAAATTGGAGAGTTGTCAATGTTAAATAAAAAATAACAATAATGATAATAACGATAATAATAAGCGAGTCTATCTTATTTACAAGTGACGAAGTACGGGGTGCGCAAATTCAATACGTACTTATAAGGTTAGGAAAACAAAGGGCTCTTTTAAATGTATATCACCCCTCTATTATTAACGACAATATTTCAGTGTTATCAAAAGAACTTTTAAAGTTTTTCATCATCCCTACAGAGCGCGCGACACGCGCTGCTACGAGTGTTTGTTTTAAATCGAAAGCGTATGTTACACTGCGAAAGTGTTCGGTTTAAATTAAATATTCAACGAAATAAAAAAAAAAAACAAAAAAAAAACGATGTCTTAATTGTAGACCAATTCCCGACCTGTACCTACACGCCTATTGGCGCGTAATACATACACACATACATACATAGATATACGTACATATACACACCGACATACATACACAGATATACATGTGTCCATCACATATGTACGTACATATATATGTTTAACGGGTCGTTGGTTCTGGTTTTTTTAAAGTATGAGATATTTAAATATTAACCGCAAAGTAGTATGGAAAAAACGTACAGTTCAACATCAAACCGTGTAACTAAACGACTTTAGGATTATTTTGTATACTAGAATTCCGTTGATGTCGTTGAAAATTTCACTTTTAATATTTTTAAGTAACGTCTTTAGTTCTTTTAATTTCTTATTCGAAGGATGTTTTATAGTAAGGATTCCGCTAAAATATCACATTTTAAGAATAGTTCTTTTTCATTTAGTATGCCATGATACGTTGTTTATACCTCCCTCTTTACTAATTATAGACTTTGTTCGTTGATAATGTTAAATCAATGACCGATAAATTGCCGTTGAAGGAGTTGAGTCTGAGTCTAATCGACTGTTTATTATTTTAGTAATGATATGTTATAAATTTTCACGAAGCCACGTTTGCAAATATTTTTCGTTTTCTGTTAGTTTTATTAGATCTCTACAACGAGTCGTGTGCATTCATATCCCCGAGTAGGAGAAACGATTTAGGTAATTGTGATTATTCCCTGAAATGACGTTTCGGTGTCGGGGAGAACATATACATGTTACAGATAGTTTTACAGAGTTGAATATTGAGAGCAACGTTATGGTTTACCGTATTTTTTCGCAGCTCTTTTATTATTGGTATTGATTCGTGGATAAAAGTTTCCACACCCATCGGACGCAAGTAACTCTGACGTATGGTTATAACGGAAATTATTGTAGTATTTCTGAGCCGGTTGAAGATGTGTGCTTGCAAACAGATTATAGTAGGTTGTTTTTTTTTTCAGCAATTAGCTGTTGAAGTTCTGTAAAATTATTTTGCAAGCCGTCGATATTCCATTGAAGAAGGAGGTTTTCAAAAATTTCATGTAATTATTGAGGAAATAGAAAATAAATATCAAATACTAGTACCATTAGGATTTGATTTTTTTTTTTTAATATTTTAATGGTTCCCCAATCCGTACTTACGCGTTGGGGCAAATGTATGAAATAATTTGTGATAAAGGTGCACGTTACTAGTTTACTTAATAAATAACTGTGTGTAATTATCGTGTAGCTAAAAGAAAAAGAAAAACAACTAGTATAATACAAAAGATGAATAGGTGTGTGTGTGTGTGTGATAGTTCCTGAAATTTCTATAACTGAAACAAAAAAAAAAAAATAGGATGATTAGGAATATAGTCCCATAAACCATCAATAGTGTATTATGAGAGTTTGTGTCTTAATAATAATAATAATAATAATAGTATAATAACGATAATAAACTAATTTTTTTTTAAATAAAGGAAAGCTGACTGCTCAAAATGTAACTTATACTTAATGTACAATATAAATATTGCATGCAGATTAAATATGTAACAATATAAAATGATGCAAAAAACTACTAATAAAGGTCATATTTAATTTAGGCTAAGATAAAAGTAACATGCAAACTATAATGGATTAACGGTTGGATTCGTCAATCAATTGCCTAATTTAAACTTACGATGCATAGTTTTCTCCATATAAAAGAGCAGCAACATGTTTGGAAGAAATAGGAAAAATATTATCATGTTGCAAGTTAAAAGTGAATCCGATGGCAGATACAGCAGAGCAATCAAACAATATGCGTTCGATATCATCGTCAGCACTAAAGGAACAACAAGGACTCAACAAGCTTGAACCGAAATAAATAGAAACCAAACTTTGTTCAGTAAACACTTGAGCATTATAAAAATTAACACGTAAATTCTTCAATATAAACCTAGCAAATATACAAAGGAAAAATTCATAAGTTTTTGTGCCAGTTATTGAGGGGCATTCCACCTTTCATGTCACAGATTGACCAGTTGAAGAAATACAAATTTTCTGAATTAAACAGGAGTTAAAGGAATAGAAGGAAACTCGAAAGACGTAAATAATAAATTCTGACTCTTCAGTAAAGAAGAGTCTTCTGCAAGCAACCTGTACTCAAGGAAGTTATCTATCATCATTATTTCTTAACTATTAAATCCTCTGCTAATTTGTTTAGTTTCGTTATTTGTGTTTTTTTTTTTATAATGATCGTTAAAGGCAGAATAGGCTGACCTCAGTTAGTTAAATACAGTTATTCGCGAAGTATTGAGTACCTTCGTTTAATTCAAACTACGCGCTACGAGTAATAACGGGACTGGTTAGCACCTAAGCTCGATTTATTTATTTATTTGCAAAAAACATTTTGGGCGTACACAACAGTAAAACGCCAATTACAGTGTACGCGCTTACAGAATAATTATAAAATAAAACTATGAACAAAAATAAAACTAGACCGCACTCGCACAACACACGAATTTCTATAAATCACATTATAAACGGAAAAATTAATCACTAATACCCGATTAAATAATAATAATGTTTTTAACGAAATACTATAATACAAGCACATATCCGAACGGAACAAAAAGTACCAATCATGTATTCCCATATAGACAAACTCTCCCTCGAGATACGCGCATAAGCACATACTGATTCATAACTAGAAAAAACATGACTAAATACAAATCGTATGCGCATATTCCCGTACAAGGTAACAAAGCAATAAGTAGGACTTTTTACGACTAAAATATGTTTTACAACACATAAAACACGAACTTACTAAAAATTAACAACTGAAATATAGAATTAAAAAAAAAGAATTATTATATAAAAATTTACTATCGAAATAAATATCTAATCGTGGATGAATGTCTAGTATGTTATTGTATTGACGTATGGTGGATAGAAGTGGTAAATTTTAACCTAGATTTTTGTACACGAGCATGTGGTTCGCAGAAAACACGATGTAACCTACTACTAACACTGGGGACCACCATAAATAAAATTATAGATAATAAATAATTGTCATCTACGCGAGCGTTACAAAAATCAGGAACCTCGGCTTACTTATTATTCTTCTAGCACTCGAGGATTTAATATTTAGGAAATCATATAAAATATTACAATTCAAGAGTGTATGATCGACACTATATTTATTATATATTTTCAAGAAAGAAATAATAATTCGATATTCGAGTTAAAAATTAAAAACCCCGTTTTGAGGAAAATAAGCGAATATTATACAGTCCAAGTTTTTATTTATTTATTTATCGTATCTGCCGAATATGAATTGTTATTTATACAAGACGAGAGGCAATAAAAAGGAAATATGTATTTTCGAAAATCGAAAAATAATTAAGTATATACACGAATTATATATATATATATATATATATATATATATATATATATATATATATATATATATATATATATATATATATATATATATATATATATATATATATATATATATATATATATATATATATATATATATATATATATATATATATATATATATATATATATATATAGTATACAACACAAATGATGAAAATGTGATTGCTCCAAGAATATAATCGAGGTTATGTTTGTAATTTGATGGTATATTTAATTTAGTACAAAAGACGACCTTCTGTGATCTATAAAAACTTCCCTAGAAAGCCATAGTGCTAATTACATATCTGTTCAGTGAAATCCTCCGGACATCGTACTTCCCAATGCAATGGAAATTCGCAGTAGTAAAAGCGTTTCATTAAACTGGGAAGTTAACGGAGAAAATGACATCTTATGGACCCATTAGCTTACTCCCGATACTAGCTAAACTGTTTGAAACGTTGCTATTGAAAAGATGAAATTATTTACTCATCGAATATTCAATACTTCCAGATTTCCAGGTCGGATTCAGAAATAACCATTGTACCACAAATCAGATTCATAGAGTAGTCGATGTCATAGATATATGTTTTGAGGGAGGGGGAAAGTATCGTTCTGCAGCGTTTTTGGAAATTTAGAATGCTTTTGATAAAGTCTGACACAAAGGTATTCTATACAAATTAAAACTTAAGCTGCTTTACCACCAGTATCTAGTGATACAGATCATACCTCACAGGGAGATATTTTCAAGTCAATTTTAACTGTTTACTGTCATCCATATTTCCGATCAAGGCGCGAGTTCCGCAAGGCAGTGTCCTAGCTTCTACATTATATCAGATTTACACCAGCGACTTCTCGGTAAATGATATTAATCGCCGATGATACTGCAATTTTAGCAGTACACGATGACGTTGGTACTGCAGCCAGTTACGTTTTAAAATATTTGAACTATCTTGCAAATCGTTTCAAACAGTGCAGAATAAAAATTAACGAAAATAAGCGTCTCGATGTATTATTTACATCGAAAATCGAAACGGCCAGTCCGATATAACTCAACAGGACGCCAATTCCAACAGCAAGTAGTGCGAAATAGCTTGATCTACATCTCGACCAGAGATTGACTCGGAATAAACGCGTAATCTCCAAACGTACACAGTTCAAATTGAAACTGAGAAATATGAACTGAACGGTTGGAAGAAATTCAGTTCTTCCACTAGAAAATAAAGTTCCGCTTTATAAATCAATAATAAAGCCAATTTGGACATATGGCATTCAGCTATGGGTTACAGCATCTATAGCTCCTTATGGAGAGGACACAAGAAAACGTATTATAGTTAACGCACCCTGTTTTATACGAAATGACGACATCTTGAACGACTTGAAGATAAGTTATGTTAAAGAAGAGATCCGTAAGTTCAAGCGCAAGATATAAGGGCTCAACCAACACTTAAATATATTAGCAACTGCTAACAGACTGTGTAAATTTCAATCGAATACAAAGATTGAATCCTCTCCAGCTTCAACATCGATAGAAGTTACATTATTTATGTAAACTACAAAAAAATCTGAAAATATTATTATTATATTATAGCCTTATTAACATTATATATACTTAAATAAAATAAATAATTTAACTGAAAAACTAAAAACTAAAAGCCCTTACCTTGGGCAAAGGCTTCCCTCAACCTTGCCCATTCCCTACGGTCCTGAGCAATTCTCTCATATTGTTTATTATGAATAAACTCTGATCTTAGAAACTGTCACCCTCTTCTTCTTTTTGTCCTCAATATACCAATTTTTTATCCTATATGGCCACCTATTATCCAATAGCCTGGCAACATATTCCGCCCAATCCCACTTTTTCCTTTTATATTCATTGACTAAATTTATTACATTTTTAAATTTTCGTTTTATAAGTTAGTTCCTAATCCTATCTCTGCGCCTAATATTTAAAATGGACCTAAGCATACTGTTTTGGCTACTCTCTATTTTAATTTCATCCATTTTGGTTGTTGATCATATTATGTCAACGATGGAACAATACAGCTATTTAAATACATCACTTTTATTTTTGATCCCAAACGGTCCCTTAAATATACCCTTTTAAGCGACCAATACTTCCTCCAAGCTAGTGCTATCCTTCTATGAACCTCACCTTTCGTTATATTTCTAAGTTATATTCTCCGTCCTAAATAAATTATTTCGTCTATCTACTCTTTGTCCGCCTATTTCGATTTCTATTTTTTCATTAACGTTCGTAATAATTTATGTTTTTTCCATATTTATATATAGACCTGTTTCATTACCAACCTCGTTTAATTCCGTTAACATATTTTTTTTTTTTTTTTATTGGGCTTCCGTATCAGTTTACCCATTAAACTATATTATATAAACAAGAAAAAATAAAAAAGAATTATCTTAATTTTAACTATATGGGTATGTTACAATTAACAATAAACCTATATAAACATATGTATATGTGCATGTTACGTGTGGAGAGTAAGAAAGGAATATTGACAGGAAAAGGAACATTTAGAGATATGAGGTGATTATAGAAGGAGTCACGAGTGGAGCGGTAATATGAGCACTCCAGGAAAATGTGATTTGCGTCTGCGATACAGTGGATATCTGAAGGATGTGAACAGAACGGAGAAGCAACAAGATGCATTTGAAAAAGTGTAGCCGGTAGACGATTCTTTCCAAAACGTAGTCGACATAAAGTGACAATAAAACCACGGAGCAGACTCGCTTGTATTTCGATATTATAGAACCATGGTAGACAAGGAAGATCAGGTTGAAGCAGTTTATATTTTGTAACATTATAAGGATTATTCCAAGTAGCTTTCCAGTATTCTTTATGAGCTGTCTTAATGATAGACAGGAGATCAATGCACGGCGTGTAAGCAATAAATAAACCAAGGTACGTTGTACATTTAGCATAATGATCAGCGAGTAAATTCCCTTTAATAATCCATGCAAACTTAACAGAGATACCGGCATCCCGTAAAAGGGTAATGTGATTACGAATTTTAAGTATTATGGGAGAGGAATGAGGATTATAAAGTGAGAACTTTAAGGCCAAGAGACAACTTTTAGAATCTGAAAAAATTATTACCTTTTGAGTTACCCGATTCAACAGAATGAAACGCAGAGCTTGAAAATAGCCACAGACTCTGCTGTAAAAATGGAAGAAACTCGCAAAAGGGAAAATTTTTTAACTATGTCTAAGGAAGGAATTATAAAAGCTGCTCCTACATGATTCTTTGATTTAGAACCGTCTGTATATATAGCGAGAAATTCTGACCAGTTATCACAAATATGGGATGTAAAGAGAATATTGGCGATAGAAGGGGGTGTAGAAGTTTTGAACGTTTTAAAAGAATTTAAATCTATATCTAACACAAGATCATTATTAAGAAAGGGAAATGAAAAATAAACGGAAGGTGAAGAAGGAAGTATTAATTCACTGTACATAGAAAGGTGATGTGCAGAAAGACATAAAATAGGACGACGATTAAAAGAAAATCTCCAGTTCTAAAAAATTTCGAGGAATGAGAGAAATATCGAGTATGAAGTAACTGGGAAAGAGCTAATCAAAAATTTATCAGCCAAATAAGACCGCCGCAGAGATAAAGTTGGGACTTTTGCCTCTACTTCTAGACTGGCTATGGAAGTAGAGACAAAAGCTCCAAGGGCCAAACGTAGACATGTATTTTGAAGTTTGTCTAAAGTTGAAATATACCTAGATGGTGCATTGGCAAAGAGAAAGCTACCATAATCTATGACACTACGAATAAACGATTTATACAAAAGAAGTAAAATTAGAGGATCACCCCCAAAAGTTGTATGCGAAAGTGTTTTTAAGAGATTTATTCGTTTGGAAGCTTTGGAATAAATGGCCTCAATGTGATTACGCCAATTGAGTCTATAATCTAGGACAAAGCCTAAATACTTGCAACATGTGGTAAATGGAACACAATAATTGTCAACCATTAAACCGGGTATCGAATGGTTAACACGTCTATAAGAAAATATGATAGAGTCACATTTATGAGATGAAAGAGTGAAACCCATGTTGTTTAATAACTTACAGATCAATTCTAAAGTACTATTTAGTAATTGAATACCTTCTGAAAGATCAGAGTTGGTTTTATAAAGTACAATGTCATCAGCATAGGATAAGATATTAATGCTATTACGAGGGCAGGCTTGAAATAATTTAAACATATCGATATTGAATAAAACCGGGCTTAAAACAGATCCCTGAGGTAGTCTCAAATGTACAACCCTGATGTAAGGATTAGCGATAGACGAATGTTTAAAAATGAGAATCCGATTTGTAAATAATTTACATACGCCATAGATGAAGGAAGGAGGAATTCCTAGTGAGGCAAGTGTATCACAAAGCATAGGAATTGAAATGGAATTAAAAGCATTGCTTATATCTAGAAAGCACGCAATTAGATATTTACTTGCTATCAAAGACTTGTAAATGTCAGCTACCAGATGAAAGACGCAATTTAGTGAGATAATATTATTACGGAAGCCATACATTCCAGAAGGGAACATATCGTTATTTTCCAACCACCAAACAATTCTGTTCTTCAATATTCTTTCATATGTTTTTCGAATACAGGAAGCAAGAGATATAGGTCGATATGATGTATTACTCACAGGAGAGTTAGATTTTTTAACAGGAACCACTAGAAAGTGTAACCAGCTTTCAGGATAGGAGCCAGTATTGAGGAAATGGTTAAAACAATTTAAGAAGATGGTAACAGAAGAGAAGGGAAGGTTGTTTAGTATTCTATAGGTAATACCGTCACAACCAGGAGAAGAGTTTTTTTTGTAAGAAAGAGAGTGTAAAATTTCAGACAAATTTATAGGAGAACATGGAAAATTGGAGTCGTGGACGGTATGTTGTATGGGCATAGGAAAAAGACATTCGGCTTGATTAGGGACATAACTAGGAGCTACAGAATCTACAAAGTGTATGAAAGCTTCAGAGTTGAAGTTGAGATTATAAGTTGAGGAAACTGTTTTACCAGCAAATAATTTAGCTTTATTCCAAATGTAAGATGAGGGTTGAGTACGATTTATAGAAGAAACAAAGTTCTTCCAGGCCTCCCTTTTTTACTAAGTAAAAAACGACGGGTAATGGCTTCCTGCTTTTTGAATAGAAGGTAATCTCTAATAGAGCGACTCCGTCGAAATTGTTTAAAGTAACTGCTTAAGATATTTTGCTGACTGTAGCAAGAAGAGTCACGCCAAGAAGGAGAGTGGAATATTGTATTGGAAGGTTTTTTTTTGAAAGGCATAAAGTTGCAAAGCTATATTAAAATTATGCATAAATTTATTGTACAAAGGGATGTCAAAAGTTGAGGCTAAAAGTAAAAGAGTGCACAGTGAATCTAGAAATGAAGAGAAATTACCTATATTATGCTCAGGAAGCAACCATGGATTGGAATATACCGTAAAGTTTCGAACAGAAGAACAAGAAAAGAATTGAATAGTGAGGACAATAGGAAGGTGATCACTACCCAACGGAATAGACTTAACAACCCAATCTGCAAAAAGCACTAGGTTACTAGACAGTAACGATAAATCGAGAACATTGGATGGTCTATGAATATAAGGAATAGTGGTATGACGGCTATCATTGACTACCGTTAAGTTAGTTGAGTCAATAATGTCCAGCATGTGCTTTCCAGTATTATTGTTTGCAATACTGCCCCAGCTGGAATGTTGGGCATTAAAATCCCCACAACATATTGTGTAAGAGTTTGCCGGTAAGGCATGGATAAAATCAATAAAATTATCTTTATTAAAGAAATGGTTGGGCGGACAATAAACAGAGAAAATATATATAATCTTGGTTGAGAATACAACCTGCAGGCATAATCCATTACAGTTGCTGCTATGTAAAATTTAATTAATAGAAAGTAAGGAGTGAGGCATACTACTATGTACTAAAATAGCAACACCTCCATATCCATCCGCTCTATCATCACGAAAACATTAATACCCTGATATTGAGAAGTTTTTAAAAATTGAGAGCCAAGTTTCAGATAAAAGGATAACGTGAAAATTGTTAGAGGAAAGCAATGTTTCTAAGCTAGCTTTATTTTTTAATGCACTGTGACAGTTCCACTGTAGAACTCTTAGGTTAGAATTATTACTAATAGATGACATTAAACAAAAAAAGAAAAAATCCCGGAACCAAAACCAAGAATAATATTAAATGAATACTTAAAAATAATTAGCAACGTGCAAAAAAAAGGAATGGAGGAATATAGGAAATAAAAAAATAAAATAAAATAAAAATAAAATGGCATGATGGAGTACAGAAAGAAAGGGAAAAAATGAAATGTTGGGATAAAGGAACGAAAATGAAAAAAGAAATGTAGGAATATAGGAAAGAAAAAATATGAAAAGGAGAAGTACAGAAAGAAAATTGGAAAAAAGGAATAAGGGATATAGAAAAGAAAAGAAAAGATTGACTGGAGGAAAGAGGAAAACAGAACAAAAATGGAAAAAAAGGAAATAAAACCGCATGAGTACACATTAATAATTACATATGAGCTCATTTGCACACGTTTTCCAATATAATATTCTAAATACAAAATATGAAGATAAAAATAGTAATACAGAATTACTTTTTATTCATATTTTTATTCGCTGGGGCTAGTTTTTTGTCGACGTGACCTGATTTATTCTTCGGTGGAAAGGAAGAATGTGAAGACGTTGAAGCTGCAGACGCAGAAGATGAAGACGATGTGATTGAAGATCTCTTCATTGTAGTAGACGTTTGCGCTTCTTTATCCGCAGCAGGATTGTTGTCTAGTTGCGGACTCGCATTTTCAGAGGCTGACTTTAAGAAAGATCCTAAAACTAGAAGATCTACCGGACGGAAAACTTAGTAAATTATTGTAATCTGGAGAGTTTCTGTTCGGTGTCGTAGTCTGAAGTGTACGACGCGAGTGAACGAGCGTTGGTCGTTTATTTGGATACTGATGCGATGGTTTCTCATTATTGGAGCGCGTTATATCCGAGAAAGAAAAAGCGCCACTTACATTCTTTTTTCTGATTGCTTCAGCTCTCGTGATGTTGTCATATGCAATTATTTTTTGGATATTGAGCTGCTCAATATGGACAGGACAACTCTTATCAGATGTTGAGTGATTACCTTTACAGTTAATACGACGTTTAACTTGAACGGATATTCCTGGACTAGACGACGCAGAACAGGATTGAGTTGAATGTTCTTCGTGACATACTTGACACTTTGGTTTGGAGCGACATTGTTGAGCAGCATGACCGAATCGGAAACAGTTAAAACACAATCGTGGAGGACGTATGCTAGGTTTAACAGGGGATCTCAATTTGTATAGATAAACGTATTGAGGAAGAGTATTTCCCAGAAATTTTATTTCAATCGTAGGTGTAGGAACAAGTTTATCATCTACTTTTCTTTTTATTCTCCTTACACTAGCAAATGAAATGTTACTTTCAAGTTGTTGAAGAATTTCGTCATCCGAAAGTTCCACTGGAATACCTCTGATGACGCCAAAACGATATAATAAATAGTTCGGAACATAAGCCGTAAATTCTTCATTCTTCGCGATTTCAAGAAGAAAATTATTGGCATTTTGAATTGAGTCAAAAATGGCCTTTATTTTGTTAATACCGTTACGCTGAAAGTAAAGCAGGCCTTCGTATTTTGATAATTTCTTGCAAATTGCAATAGGATGCAAATTGGCGAGATTTTTTCCGGGTTCTGCCTGTATAATAATTACGTATGTGCCATCATGAATACCAGGAAGAAATAGTTGTGGCGCGTTAGAAAATGACGCCATGTGATTATTATTATTGATATTATTATTATTATTATTATTATTATTATTATTATTATTATTATTATTATTATTTCTAATATTATTAATAATATTATTGTTATTATTATTATTAATATAATTGTTATTTCGGCTACTACCTGAATTTTGGTTATCACTTATCTGTACGATGACATCTGTTTCCATGTTGCTATTAACAGGTAGATAAAGCCCCCCAGGCTGGCTGCATTCATAACTGAGTACACTAGTTACTTCTAATATATTCAACGAACAATCCCGAAACAAAATAAATAAAATTAAAAAAATAAAAACAAATAAAACTTAAGAAAGCTATGTACACAATCAGACGATCGAAACACGGAATAAAAGACTACACGACACGATACGAATCTATTAGAAATGTCTTTAATCTCTAACAAATTATTCCCTATTAGTACTACAGCATCCGCAAAACGCAAGTTACTTAGAATTTCTCCATTTATTTTTATACCTTTTTGTTCCCAATTTAGTTTTTTAAATACCTCTTCAAGTGCACATATAAATAATAACGATGATAAAGGGTCCCCCTGCCTAACCCCTTTCCTTATATAAAAATATTGTCCTGTCTTCTGTGTAAGTATACGCGCTTCTACATTTGTATACATATCCGCTACTATCCTTTGATATATCAGCGGAACTCCTTGGCTGTTAAGTGCGCCTAACCTAAATGTGTGTCTCAGGGAATCAAATGCTTTAGAGAAATCTACAAAAATCAAACATACTTCTTTTTGAAATTCGTTTGATTTCTCTATGACCTGATTTAGAACAAATAAATGATCTATAGCGGAGAATCCTTTTCGGAAACCTGCCCGCTCAATTGATGATAATTTAAATGACGTTGAATCGTTCTTAATATCATCTTGGAGAAAATTTTTGAGATTGTGGGACTCGAGCTAATTGGTCCATAATTCTCAATCTTATTTTTATTTCCTTTTTTATGAAGCAGAATTATATTCGGCTTTTTCCATTTACACGCGGAACTTTTTGTCCTTCTAGAATCATATTAAATAATTTTGCCGAGTTTTTTATTTAAAAAAATCCTCCAAATTTTATTTGCTCATTTTTTATATTATCAGGACCTGGAGTGGCACAACGTCTTAACTTCGCCACCACATCTACTACCTCGGACTCTAATATATACACGGTTCTTGTATCGTTTCTGGACTACATACATAGTGTAAGTTTAAACCCTTATCGCTGTATATTTTTATACAATACAATGTAGCATATTCATTTATCTTTTTCCTATTGTATATTTTATCACCCTGAACATCGAAAAGAAAATTTTTTCCCTCGATGTCGGTTTCCTCTTTATTAAATTTGTGCTCCTTGTACTTTCCAATACTGACTGAATAAGCTTACACGTTTTCGATTCATTAAATATTTTTAGCCTACTTTTTATCAAGTTACACATTTAACTCGATTTTTTAATTAATTGTTCTATTCCTTCTTCTTTTTAGACCCTCTCTCTTGTCTATTAATTGTTTTATATCTAATGGAATTTCTGTCAAAGTTGCTTTTTCCTTTGTGACTTTATTATTTTCTGTCGCTTCCTTTATGCTAGTTTCTATTTCCCTATATAATAGTTTTGAATTTGCTATATTTTGACTGTTGGTATTTTTTAAAATTTTGTTTGACTGATTGATTGATAAACGTGTATTTACAAAAAATAAATATATGTTACAAAAAAAAAAGACAAAATAAATAATATAACGCATACACAGTTCTTACTACGTATACTAGTTTTAAAAAAAATATGCCCAGTTGCTCATTTAACTAAAGTAAAAATACAGGAAAAACTACTAACAAAACCCGCATACTGATCATAAAGCTATATATAAATTTATAAATATTTACTTTAGTAGGATAAACAATAATTTTTATATGTATTATATACAAAAATAAATTTTGAATAAAAGATAATCCCAGCTGTACATCATAATAGCGTGTGTTCAATTCTTTTATGTTTGTAGCGTTTATATTTTAATTGTAAACTTGTACGTGTATAATACCCTATGTCGTTTATAAATGAGTACTGACTGCAGGCACAGCTATCAAAAAAGAATTTTGTTTTTTGTTCGGCAACCTCGTGTATATATGGTAAGTTCAATGCCTTGTGAATGTGTTCAATCTTTACATAGACTGGAAGATTTTTGTTTAGTTCTGCCTATTGTCTATATTGATACTTTAACAATTGTTTTTTTTTCGGTATCGGGAAACGCCAGTTATAAAGAGCTATTTTACACATAACTGGTTTATAGTCCGAATAAAATTTTCTGTTATTTTATTTTCTATCGCTGTAGTTAATAATCAATTTTATTTTTATATTGTTGATTTGGTGCATGTCCATCTTCTTCCTATCCTCTTTTTTTAAATAAAGTATTTATTACCTTTCATTCGTGTTCCCATGCAGAAATCAATAAGTTACCATCCTCTTTCATTTCTCGTACCTTAATTATAAGGCCCTAATATCTTATTTTCCTCGTTTCTTCTATGGCCAATCTCACTATTAAAATCACCCATTATTATGATGCGATCTGAAAATATAACTAACCTTAATTATAAACTAAACCGGAAGCAACGGGCGTGTTATATTTTACTTAGAAATTTTAAATACATAATGATTCCTCCGAAATTCGTTGTTTTTTTATATTCTCGTACCTGAACCAGTTGAATAATATCAGATAAAGTCATATATAAATAAATAAATAAATAAATATATATATATATATATATATATATATATATATATATATGTATATATATATATATATATATATATATATATATATATATACAGATACGTTTCTAGTAAATAGCTAACATTGTAATATTGCTATATTCAGAATAAATATATTTTATTTGATACGCACCAACTTTTATCGTAAACCTAACGTTTGATTAGCACGTTACAATGAGTATATTAAAACGTAGATTCTTAATTTACTAGTTCGTGCGTTACATCAAATTTGAATATTTTGAAATTTATATTCCTTTAAGCTCCTCTACACGGAAATTTTTAGTAAAAGGCGAAAGATTTATTCGCATCCCAAGAGAAGAAGCACCCATGGATTTCTAATATCCGCGGAGAAGACAAATTATACAATCTTTTCAAATACCAACAGCAATCAACAAAATATTGTACCGACACTGCGGTCAAAGCCAAAAATATAATAATGGCATATATTTACATGTATGTATATTATATATAATTTTGTATATATATATATGTATGTATGTACGTATATGATTATTGTATTGTTTTAAAAAAAAAAGAGATTTCATAAACACTGAAATAACGTCTAATATAGAAACGTCGTACATACATGTATCTTCGACACACACACCTATATATATATATATATATATATATATATATATCACTAGTTCCGTTCACTCATGAATAACATTTAACGTATTAATAATAATTACATAGGTAACCGTGATCGAAAATCCGGACATATTAAGTTTCGATTTTCGCCTTATAGATTTAAATGCACGGTCGTCAGAATTTAATCAATGACGAAAGATATACTATTCAAATTCGGAAACAAATTTATGTTACTTCTTGTAAAATTAAAATATTAAAAGATATAATAAAATCGAACAGTCATAATTATTAGAAAAAAAAAAATCGCCAAACTAAATACAAAACGAAAAAAAAAAAAGTGGTTTTACATACAGAAAGAGACACTGAAGAACAATTGTAACGATCGGGTTCCCAAATCCTGGATAAGTATAACCGGGTACGTTCGATTCGGATATCGAGAACGACTGAAACATCTTATCAACGTGTTCTATTTTAGTCGATTTGACTAAATTCTAAAATATATAATTGGATACGTTCGCTTCGTGTTTTGACGTCGGAATTATCTTATCTACGTGTCGAGATCGTCCATTGGTTCGTCAAGTGTCGTATAAATATAAACGGATACGTTCCGTACCGGTATCGAGAACGACTTAAATATCTCATCAACGTGTTCTATTTTAGCCGGTTCGACTGAACCCGGATATGTATAATCGGACACGTTCGCGTTGTATTCTGACATCGTAATTATCTTATCATCTACGTAATCTTCCTCCATGGGTTCTTCAAATTTCGGATAAGTATAATCGGATACGTTCGGTTCGGATGTCGATGACGACGTAAATATCTTATCAACGTGTTCTATTTTAGTCGGTTCGACTGAACCTGGATATATACAATCCGATACGTTCGCGTCGTCTATTGACATCGCACTTATGTTATCTACGTACTGTTCTTGTATGACTTCGCCAAATTTCGGATAAGTATAACCGGGTACGTTCCGTACGGGTATCGAGAACGACTGAAACTTCTTATCAACGTGTTCTATTTTAGTCGGTTCGACTGAACCTGGATGTATACAATCCGATACGTTCGCGTCGTCTATTGACATCGCAGTTATCTTATCTACGTACTGTTCTTGTATGACTTCGCCAAATTTCGGATAAGTATAACCGGGTATGTTCCGTTGGGATATGGAGAACGACTGAAACATCTTATCAACGTGTTCTATTTTAGTCGACATGGGTAAACTCGAAAAAATATAATCGGGCACGTTCGCGTCGTTCGGAATTATCTCATCTACGTGCCGATCATCCATCGGTTCGTCAAGTGTCGTATAAACGGGTACATTCCGTACCGGTATCGAGAACGACTTGGCGTTGTGTTCTAACATCGTAATTATCTTATCATCTACGTACTCGTCTTCTATCGGTTCTCCACATTTCCTATAAGTATAACCGGGTATGTTCCGTTCGGATATCGATAACGACGTAAATATTTTAGTAACGTGTTCTATTTTAATCGGTTCGACTGAACTCGTAAAATTGTAATCGGTCACATTTAATTCGTAATTCGGATGTTCGGAATATCGTAATTATCTTATAATTTAATTAACTCTTATTCAGTTCGGATGTGGGCGTAATTACCTGACCATTATTGTAGTGTACTTCCGTGGATTCACCTAAACACGGGATAACCGAATTTAGTATTTCTTCTACGTATACCATATTATGATAATTATTATTTTTTACGTCGGAATTTAATCGATTACGAACAATAAAATAAAGTAATAAAATGAAAAGTTGTAAAATACAAAAATTTAAATATTTTAAATCGACGAAGAACGTTAATTACATTTATATAAACGAAGCCAGGAATTCGTATATTTTTAAGTACAGCGTACGAGGGGCTTTAGATTATTTTGAATATTGTAACTATAATTACCTATAATTACCGTTGTGTAGTAATTCCAGCTGATTTTAAAATTTAATTATATAAATGCGCGTATTTGTGTGTGTGAGTTTATGTGGATCAGCGTGTGTAGGAAAATGTGGGTATTATAAATTGAATGAATGCAATATTACCGTATACGGTTTACGTAAATATTTAATTCACCATGCGCGCAACGTTGCGCATATAAGATTAAAGAATTTCCATCTAACGTATATAACTAAGCAAAAATCATTTTATTGTGATTTTTAAATATTACCTTTTTAAAAATAGCTCGATTTGTGTCGATTGCTTTTCTACGACGCGAACTGACAAAAATTGTATCTAACTAAATATCGATCGTTTGATAATTCGTGCAATGTAACAACATTCAATAGTACTACACGTTGGCTAGATTATAATAAAACGTCAGTTAGTACGGGCGTCACTTGAGTACACGTCGACGATCCAACCAACTCGCGCGGATGATAGAATCATCGGATTCGCGGATCGTCGGAGTGTTCTCAAGGTGAACGCCCATACTACTACGTTGTTTGCACTTTTTTTCTTTTTTTATTTATGTTAGCATTTTCATTTTATAACGTAAAAATAATTTAAATAATAAACAATAATTAGAATTAGAATTTGACTGTAGTCAGCTGTATGGGACATTCTTTAGAATCGCTGTCGCGTCACTAGCATCCCGTGTTATTGTTATTATTATTATTTTATTATTATTATTATTATTATTATTATTATTATTATTATTATTATTATTATTGGTATTATTATTATTATTATATTATGATTACTATTTATAATTTTGATTACTATTTTCTTATATTATTATTTTGTTTTACTGCTATCGTTATTTCATAATAGTTATTATGATTATTAATTATGATTATTGTTTTATAATGATTATTACTGGTATTATTATTTCTCCTATTATTACATTATAATTACTATTATAATTTTAATTACTATTATTATTATTGTTGTATGATTATTATTTGTTTACTATTGTTCTTATTTCATAATAATTATTATGATTATTCATTAATATTATTGTTTTATATTAATTAAAATGATTATTCTTTCTTATTATAAACGTCACCTAATGGTATGTTTTGTTTATTTTCTTCGTATCCCAGTTTCCAGCATTTTTATCTTTTTTTGTTTTTTAACTTCCCGGCCATTACATTAAAATAGTAAATAACAGCAATAATAATTATAATAAAATAATAATAATTATGATTATAATATAATAATAATAATATAATATACAAGAAATAATAAAGGAATTAGCACATTAAAATATGCAACGCGACACACAAAATTAGGAGGAAATAACTTAAGGTACAAGTAGATAAAAAAAATGATGACACAGCATAATAACTTTAATCATAACATCAGGGCTTTGACCTCAGTACTAGAAAAATTGAGAAAGTGTTCCGACGTTCTACAACATAATTTACAGCATTCCTTACATCTGTATACTACTTCGCATACGTGATTGTGGTTCTCAAAACATTCCCGATTATAAAAATACCTATTGCATCTCGCGCAATACATCTTTTTTCTAGTAGTTGGGTCGTGTTCTATTCTCACACGACCCCATTCGTTTTTCAAATACTCAACCACAGGATCAATTTCGGCTTCTACGAAATCGTCATTAATTTCGCCGGATGTATCAAAATCTGTCAACGCAGCCTCCAACAACGACATCTCTTGGGTTTCCGCATTTATTTCGTTTTCTCTACTTTCTTCAATTACTTTTTTCTTCTCTTCGACATCTCGATTCAACACCGCAAGCTCGCTTTTCTTTTCAATCTCTTCTCGCATCGCTTCCAACTCGTTCTTTTCCACAACACATTCCTGTCCATTTTCTTCTTCGTCGTCCGATATGTCCAGATCCTTAACCAGTTGCTCCAGCGATGTATATTTGTGCGATGTAGATTCCTTTTTCTTAGTATACACATCCAATTTTTCCTGATGATGTTGACAGATGGTTCTTCAGCAGTCGTCTTCTTTACAGTTGGATTATTTTGAATAGTCTTATTACTACTTATTTTTAGCTTATTCTCTACTTTATTCTTATTACTAGTTATTTTTAACTTATTATTTAATTTATTCCTATTCAATTTACTCGCTACAAATATGTCATCATCGAATGGAAACATTTCATTCAACGATATCGGATATTTGTTGGCCATATGACGTCCTATAGCATCCATCAATTCACCTTTCCTCGTCTTATAAATAATAATATCACTTTTCTATCGTATATAACTTATTCACGCTTAATGTATTTATTTTAACTAAAGGTTCATTATAAACACGGTTTATGTCCTCGACACACGAAAATACAGATTCTCTCATACATTCTTTCTCATTGCGATTAACAGTTTCCATTTATTACTTATACGTACAATTACACTTAATTTCTTGTATATTTGTATCTCCAAGTTCCCTCTAAACGAAAAAGAACGCGAGATACGCGTGTATACTATGCCATGTCTAAATATTTACTATGAACATGTTTTAAACTTATATTTATACTTTTTCACACACGGTGCTCAAAAATACTAATTCTCATCGTCATTCGACCCATAATAACGTGTCTAAAAAGTAACGTTCCATAAAAAAAAACACCTAAAATCATTTACTTGGAAACTGTAACGGTTCAATCAAAGCACATAAAGTCAAAGTGTGCTCAAGTGACGTCCTGCGGGAAAATTTGGTTTAATAAAATTAAAAAAATTAAAAAAGTAAAAAATCGCAATTTCATAGGCTAAAACTAGAAAAAAAAAAAACTTAAAAATCCCAGTAGTATGGGCGTTCATCCTGAGAACACTTTAGCCTACACAGACTATCGAACAACATATCAAGGTCAAAGTGTGCTAAAGTGACACCCTGATGGAAACTTTCGTTTAATAAAATTAAAAAAACAATAATAAAATAAAATAAAAATTAAAAACACATACATTTAGTGAAAAAATCACAGTAGTACGGGCATTCATCTTGAGAAATCTTTGACCTACACAGACCATGGAACAACATATCAAGGTCAAAGTGTGCTCAAGTGACGTCCTTACTACTAACATTATTTACAATGCAAATCATGTTAGCCAGTAAATTAATTTTATTTATAGATGAAAAATAGATTTCGTAACATATTTTTATAACTTTTCCGTCTTGTTTCATTTCGTTCTAGTCAATGCAATTAAGGTTTCTTCATAATACCCTCCAATATTGTCGATTTTTATTATTATTTTCTTTCATCTTTTTATAGTCCTTTCTAATTTATTTCAGCGGCCACGAGGAAGTTTTTGGAATTAGGAATATATATATATATATTAGTCGGTACAGGTTGAAACTGATGAGAATGGTTCGTTAAAGACGGATGCGGTTGAAGTAGCCGAAACGTGGCGTAAGTACTGTGTCGTATTGTGTACATCGTGGAAGGAGTTCTTTCTAGAAGCTGATGATAGCATCCAAATAGATATGATGGAGCCTTCTATTCGGTTCTCAGAATGTGATAGCCTATTTAAAACGGAACAAAACTCCAGCGCCGGATTACATTCCTGTAGAAATTTTCAAAATATCGGGCGAAAAGATGGAATATGCCATACATACGATTTGCAATAACATTTGGAAATCCGGTTTTTGGCCAAAGGATTGGTGCCGATCTATATATATTCCCTTACATAAGAAAGGTTCCTACAAAAAATGTGAAAACTACAGGACAATATCTTTAATTTCACACGCTAGCAAGGTGATGTTAAAGATCATATATGAACGACGGAGATTGTGAAACAATTTGGATATCTAATTTCGATAGTGGAAAATCTAGGGGGCTCCGAAGAAGTAATTAGACATAGGGTAGCCGTAACAAAAAGTGTGATGGTATGTCTAAAACGTGTATGGGTTGATCCCGCTGTATCGAAAAAAGTGAAAATATAATTGGTCAATAGTTTAGTCTTCTCGGTTTTAGAAACCTGGACACGACGGAAATGTGAATAAATGCGCTGAAAATGTATTGTCGGAGGCGAATGTTAAGAATCCTGTGGGCAGACAAGAAAACGAATTACTCGATATTACGAAAAGTTTGCGCAACAAACAGACGATTGTCTTCGGTAATAATTAGGAGAATATTAACATACTTCGGCCATATAATAAGAGCAGATGGATTTCAAGCGAAAATTCTTGAGGGGAGAGTAGAAGGAAGAAGAAGACGTGTGTTCCCGTTCCTACAATATGCTCAGACATGGTACGGATGGTAGTAGGAGGAAGTTTTGCAGAATGCGTCCGAATGGGTCGCAACAAGGATTCACGGCGGTGTACAGTAGATGGATTTTTCATAATATCTCCACGAGAGATTTACGATTCACAGATCATAGATTGAAACGTTTAAAGGTAAAGTGAAAAGGAGGAGTTATTAGATTAGTCGGTATAAGTTAAAGGATGTAAGTATAATTAACAAATTATCGGTGACATTCTGACTGTAGGATAGAATGTTTTCAAAGTTGAACGATTGATTGAGGATAGATCGTTCGGCATTTGCATGCATTCGGTATAAGTTTTAACTAAAATTTCCTTCAGTCTTCCTGTTTTGTTGCGGATTAGACGTTTTTCCTTAATGTATTATATTTTTTTTTTTTTTAATTTATTTAAAGCGGCGCCATGTACTGCTACTGTGGCCAGAGACACCGCTTGTTATATTTATATTAGGGGAAGTACGTTTCAGAAATTACAAGGTGTGATCAAAATGATTAAAAATAGTGGATGAGAATGAAGATGGTCGGGTTATGTGATAAGATTGGAGGATAGGACACTCATAGAGAATATGGACAACAGTTGCAGTTTGCTGGCCATAATAACAGCACGATGGGGCGTCCCTTCGATCGAGGATTGTGTGTCCATCGCGCCGTGAAGAAGTAGTTCTTACCTGGCTCCGCATCGGGCATACAGCTCTCACACACAAATATTTTATTTTAAAAAAATTATTATATTTTCTTCGTTTTAACTGGAACCGATGATAGCGTACGTTTTTAAAGTCTAGAAGAATTACGAAAACGAACGATTATAATCTAATAAGACACATATTAATTAACGAGACGTGGGAAAATGTCTTCAGTAAGGTAAAGGAATATTTCAAATGATTTTATTTGGTAAATAAAATTATCGCCAGTCGTGAGATATGAACATAAATATTGACAAAACTAAAGTGACGAAATTCACGAGATCAACTAACAAACCGGCCGGAGCACTGAAAATGGGAGAAATAAAACCATCGAAAGTTCCGATATTTTGAGGACACTGTTTATTACTGACGGAAGTGAATACAAGAACCGCTATGGCCGAATGGGCGTTTGAAAATATGGCATCCGTACTGAAAGATTGAAAAATGAATACTAAAACTTACTATAGTCCGGTTTTACATCATATCGATGTTAAATTGTGCATGCGAAACACGGACATTGAGCTCGGAAAGGTATAAGACAGTTGGATGATTTTGAAATGTTTACAAAGGATATGGCGAATACCGTGGATAAAAAAAAAATTACTAATAAAGAAGTTCTGTACAGACTCGAAACAGCGACGATAGTGCGAGACATTTTAAACGGAAATACGTAGCGCATACGATAAAGAAAAATAGCGACTTTCTGCTTGCGCTGCGAGGAAAAATCGAAGGCAAAGCGCCTAGAAGAAGGAAACGCCTGGAAATAATAACCGCCGGCTTCAGGGGAAAGAATGTAGAAAATATAATATAAAGGACGTTAAAGCTAGAAAATACTAATTCACGATGTAGGCGAACTCTTACGGTGCATAATGTTACTAACCCTTTCAGTCACCGTGTCCACTATATGGTACATAACATTTTAATGCTAACAAAATTATATATTTTCTAGAGTTGACCATGAAATGTCCCGATTCTAATTATATTTATGTAAAAAAACATTGAAAATCATCAAGAGTTATCTGAAAATCAAGTGTTCATTATATAATATATATATCGTTTTTTGTTTTTTTTTAATATTGGTGTACTATTTAACGAATAGCGTTGCATAAATATAAGAGCGTAGCCCTAATATGATTGCATAATTTTGCTTCTCAATTATTGTACGACAGTATTTAATTAAAGTAATTTTTTGGACCACACTAAACTGACACATGCGTATCTTCTTAATAGATCGGAAGCTCATTGTGTACGGCGCCTGCAACATTGCACTGTCTGTCCAACATATACTGACAGAGTTTCCTCAGTATAGCCTACAGAGATCATACTACCGTCTTTCATCTTCATTACAGCTATTGCTCGATGACAACGTTTCTACGCTATCCAGACTCATCCTACAAATAGGGCTTAAAATCAATATAAATAAAACTAAATATATGTGCAATGAACTTGTAAGAAATAAATACAAGGATATACATATAAACACACAAAAGGTGGAAATGGTTGATAAATTCATCTATTTAGGACAATTAATTAAAGTGAACAACGACTTAGAAAGTGAAATATCCATAAGAATACAATTATCATGGATGACATTCTCAAAGCTTAAAAGCATACTTACGAAAGTTAAAATACCGAAAAGCCTGAAAAGGCATATGTTCGATCAGTGTGTAATGCCAGTTTTAACATATGCTAGTGAAACATGGATATTAACAAAAAAAAAAAAAATGGAACAAAAAACAAAAGTTAATCAGCGAAAAATGGAAATTTCTATGCTGGAGATCACTCTTATGGACAAATGGACGACGAAGCGCATACGAAAAACAACAAAATTTAAAGATGCAATAAGTATTATTAAACACAGTAAACGGAGATGATGCGGACATGTAGCTAGAGCCGAAAACCGCTGGATAAGTGCGGCAACATCGTGGAAACCTGAGAGCAAACGAGCCTTAGGACGACCAAGGATACGGTGGATAGATGAAATCCAAAAGTTCAGGTCAAATTGGCGGGATGAAGCTCAATATCGCGGCGTCTGGGAAAAGTTGGGTAAGGCCTTCGTCCAGCAGTGGACTGATAATGGCTAATGAAGAAGAAGAAGAAATTCGCGTAACAACGTAAATTCGTGTAAGCATTTAAACACTACGATTCTATTTAATCATTCTGAATATCCAAAGACCCAAAATCGATTGACATTTTTTATTGATAACATTTGTCATCCAATAACTGATAAAGTATTTTTCCAGACCGATCAAATAGTTATTACCAGCCGGAATTCCAAATAATAAATTTATACGTCGCATAATTTTATCGCAATTGTTTCGTCTAACTATTTCGTGTACTCGTAAAGAATTTATCGTGCAAGAATTCCATATCGTAATATTTCGACGATAACCTTCTAGTATTTTTTTTTAGTTCAATACGTTTATTAAAATTCCACGTACATCAGTTAAATTCGCCAACGGTAAACTATTTCGTCCTATTATGAGAAATTGTTGAAACTCTGTGAGAGATTGTGAACTTTTATTATTAAGAATTTAAATAGTATTTGGAATTTGGGTTCTGTTCTTTTCTTTGTTTCTATGTTTTTTTTTTTTTATGAAAACTCTTTTTTCCCGCCAACATCACGCCCCCCACAACCCCCTCAAACGTCTCTCCCGCTCACTCACTCTCTCTCTCTTCTATATATATATATATTATAGAATACAATAATATTAAAAGAAGCTTCATTTCAATAATGATACACGCACAACAAGATTCATAAAGTTTAAGTACGTTACACCTTAACATTTAATTTACATAGTAATAAATCCGGAAAATTAATGAAACCCCGGATGTTAGGCTACAGGAAAAAACAAACAAAAAATCTATAAGAAAATAAATAAAATGTGGTTAAAAAAAATTAGATGAAGTATATACGCACATACATACACATAAACATGTACACACATATGGGCACGCATATATACATGTCACATTAATTACACGAAATAAATAGGTAATTTACGTAGACACTAGATTTTTAATGAGTATGCTAATTTCGACGAAGTTTCTACGTAGTATAATGCATCGTGAGGCTTAATCGTAATCGATCACTTCATAAAATCAATCTACTGTTGGTGTATTCTACACCTATGGTAAAATTTTTTAAATAATTTAAAAAGCTTTTTTCTTTCTTTTTTTTTAAATAACATAATTACAACTGGCCGAGAGGCTATCCAGCAATTGTTATGAAAATCGAAGTAGCGTGAGAAGGGTTTACACCCATTAGTGCTCCCCAAAAGAATTCCAGTAGAAATTAGGGTAAATCAACCGTTCTGATTTGTTTCATTCGGCGTATCTGAAAACTGTTATCTAATAAATTGATGACCAGTGTATTTTTATGAGACTCTAAGTGCCTTTTATACTGCTCGACGGCACGTTGGACTTCGTCTTTAACATAAGGAATGAGAAAGTCAAGATGTAATGTATAGTCCGAAACATATCAAGGAAGAGCAATGAGTAGCCTAATGATCTTATTTTGGAATCGTTCAATCTTATTTATATGGCTACTTTTTGCGCAGCCCCAACAGCATCAGACCGTATGTACACAGAGGCTTTAAGATTATTTTATAAATTAAAAGCTTATTTTCAAGAGAAAAACTAGAGTATCTTCCAAGAAGTCAGTACAGCTGCTTCAATTTTATTTCAAGATATTTTCTCTTCTGTTCGACATGTCTGCTTCGTGATAATTTAAATATGTATCCGCAGATAATTAACGTAATTCTGTTGAGAGAGTAGTTCCCCATTTAGTGTAGTGAGTGGACAGGTTAACTTTCGCACTTCCGTTAACGATACGTCAACGTCTCAGCCAGGTTTCGATTTTTATTAAAGACCGCAGCAGAGTTTCGTGGACTAGGTTTTACACTTTGGCTACAGCCCAAATGGTTGTATCGTCCGCAAATGTGGCAGCTTTAACATCGTACGAACTGGAAAATCAGCTGTCAACAACAGATAAAGCACCGGACCCAAAATACTCCCTTGAGGCACGTCAGCGAAAACACTATAGATAGTGAAGTATTCTTTTTCGAATTATACTTGGTATGTGCGATTCTCGAGGTACGATTTAAGGAGAAAGAAGTATGGATGAGGAAGAATTGTTTTGAGTTTATATAATAATTCATGATGGTATATACATTATCGAAGGCTCGCCTGATATCTAGGAAAACACCCAGACATACTTGCTTGGATCAAAGCCTTCTTGTATCGTATATACAAGGTGCACCTTTTCGATAGCCGAGTGCTTCTTGCGAAATCCAAACTGATGTATTCTCCGATTCTAGGATAGGATTTAACTGCATTAATATGATATTTTCAAGCACTTTTGACAAGATAGGTAATAAGAAAATAGGTCTATATGACCACGTCCGGTGTTCTACCCGATTTAGGTATTACAACTGTTTGCGCCAGTTTCCATGACAGAGGAAAATATTGCAGGTGACTGCGTCAAAAATATTATTAATAAATAATATCGCCTTGTTCGGAAATTCTGATAACAATTTTCCGACGATTAAGTCGAAGCCTGGGCTTTTTTTATGAAATTTTTCGAATATACATTTTATTTATACTGGGGACGTAGGCGCAGTAGGGCGACTCATTTGAAAAGGTGGACTTTAAAATGTCATTATATCTTCAGAATTATCAATTTCAGAATTCAGTTTAAAAACATCAGAAAAATGTTTGGCAAACATTTCAGCCTTTTCTCGGGTAAGTTATTTACTTTTTCGATATTTTTAATTTGCGGTGAAAATTTCCACGCTCTGCATTGAAACTTCTATAGATTGGGAGGGCTTTCCTTTCCCATTACACCTGTACTTACGGTAAGAATTATACAACTATGATCTGATACCAGATTAATAGATGTTTTAGCCTCGATATTGAGCATAGAGATGCCTTTAGTAATGAAAAAATCGAATGCATGCGGTTTTTTTTTGTTTCTATCGTTTGGCCAATATGTTTTCTCACCTGTAAAAATTTATCCTGAATTATTTTGAGCAGTAAACTACCTCTTGCATTTGTAAACCTTGACCCCTCATCTCACATTCCTTGTATTCCAGTCTACAACAGAGCAAGTTCATAGGGTGCAAAAATACATCGGTAATTGTTTCGAAAAGCAGCAGTATTGTTCTGCAGCCTTTCTGGATGTCAGTCAGACTTTCGATCGTGTATGGCATGAAGGGTTACTTTTAAAAATAAAACGCACCCTGCCACATCCCTACTACACACTACTATCCTCATACCTGTCATATAGATTTTTTCAAGTCAAATTCGGTAGCGATATATCAACATTTTATCCTGCCAATGCTGGAGTTCCGCAGGGCTCTGTTTTGGGGCCAATCCTTTTTTTCATATATATGTTCGACCTTCCCGTAAATACAAATGTGGAGATGGCGGCATTTGCCGATGATACAGCATTATTCGCGGGAGATAATGTTCCGGTAGCGGCGTCAGAAAAATTACAGCGCGGTCTAAACGACTTGAACATCTGGGCACGACAATGGAGGGTTAAAATTAACCCAAATGAAGTCAGTACATGTTACATTTACAACTAGACGGAACACATGCCCCCCTGTTGGTCTTAATGATAGGATCCCACAGGAAAATTAAGTCCAATACCTAGGTATGTGGCTTGATCGCCGTTTGACCTGGAAGGAGCACATCAGGATCAAGTTTAAAGAGATAAAACTTAAACTGCGGAACATGTACTGACTCCTGGGCAAAACTTCCGAATTACCTCTAAAATCGAAATTATTGCTCTACAGAGCAGTTATTAAGCCGGTGTGGACATATGGCATATCACTCTGGGGGACAGCATCAATATCGAATATCAAAATGGTGCAGCGATCCCCGTCAAAAATACTAAGATTAATAGCCGGTGCACCCTGGTATATTCGAAATGAAAATTTGCATAAAGACTTTAAAATACCAAAAGTGCACGAAGTAGTTCGGGATTGCAGTAGAGATTACTTGCACAGGTTAGAGGGTCACTGTAATCAGCTGGCGGTAGATTTATTAAATCATGCCAATTGGCCTCGCAGATTGAACTATCGCACACCTCTAGATCTTCCCCACCGGTTTGAATGATTGGAGAGGTAGTTCGGAGTGTCATTGTTGAATGGCATCTCCCATCCTGTCATAGCTTACATTCCATTTGCTTATTGGCTACATCAGCCGGATTGCAGTTTGTATATATATATTTAAAAAAATTTAAAAAAAACTATTACTTAATTAACTTTTGTTCTGAAAATTTTTGATTCGGGTAACAATAAATAGCAAAAATCGTAAATTTTATCGTTTAATGAGAATATAATTATGCTAGTTGGCCGCATTTCTTTACTAGTTAATTTGATTAATTCGTAACCCTTAATATTATCTTTAATCATGAGGAGCCTTGTCATCAGGTCTATTTGTCGAATATACGTTGTAGCCTGATATGTGAATATAAAATTTATGTGTAAAGTGAGTTTCTTCAAGTAATAATATATATATGTGCTCGATTTTTATTAATGTTTCGATTTTTATTTTATTTTGTAGGGCGTTATTTGCGGTTTAATAATCATATAATTTTAGTATTATCAACACCGACATTAGTGAAATGTTTTACGTGATTGACACTATTTACCACAACTGCTGCATACTTGGAATGTTGACTTCTATTACCTGAACTACTTATATCAATGGGTTGGGATTTATTTCGGTATAAGTTATCACTGATAATTTTAATATTCTGATACACTGCGTAGCCTTTATAGTTTGAAGGGTGATCCTTTTCACACAATGCACATTTAGGTAACGTGTTAGGTCTTTTTTACACTCAGCTGAACTATGATTTTTTCCGCATTTTACGCACCTAAATGTGCGATTACGGATTGACCGCGTGTGTACCCAAGATTGACATCGTAGACATTATGGTATGAATTTTTGTGGTATGGAGCATTAAATATAATACATAGTTTAGATTAAAAACATCTTTAATATTTTCAGTAGATTGGAGGTCTAAAAAATGCAAAGGCAAGGGTTGTTTCGTGATTTTGTGTAACCATTTAATACGTTTCGGACATTAAAACTTTAAAGGTAGTTTGTTCAATTCTGAGTGTATATCTGTAATTCGGGTATGTACCTATATACATATATATATATATATATATCACGATCACGATGCACTTATATCAATCCAATGCTGTATGTAAGCGTTCCCCTTTTCTTTCCATCTGTAGCAATCACGGGTCTCGTTTATCCACTTCACACCGACTGATCTCTATATATTATCCTGCCACCTTGTATCAGACCGACCGCGACTTCTGCGTCCTTCTCTTGGAAGCCATTCCGTTATTCGCTTCATCCACTTGTCATCGTTTCTTCTTGCTACATGACCTGCCCAATTCCATTTTAACTGTGCTACACGTCCGACTACATCCGACAATTTAGTCTGCTGTCTTATCCACGTGTTGGTTTTCTGGTCTGATATCTTGATGCCCAATATTAATCTTTCGTGGCTCTGTGTGAATGCAAGTTTCTTAACGACATATTTCGTTAGACTCCTTCGCTCCATATGTAAGCACTGGAATGATGCATTCGTATACTTTCTTTTTTAAGCTGTTAGGTGTACCTTTATGTTTGAGGACAGTACTCAACTTTTCAAAAGCTATCCACGAAAGATGCGTTCAATTTCCTTACTCATTGTTTTCTTCTCAGTGATAATATTTCCTGCATACTATATAATATATATATATATATATATATATATATATATATATATATATATATATAAATTACATATAATAAAATCACTATATTAAAAACGTCATTGCCGTAATTTGTTTATTGCCGAAAGTCGTGATGTTATAAATGGAGTGGGATGCCACGGAATTAATTATAAGTAATGATGAAAAACTTTATCCATTTTTTATGTAGCGAGTTGTCTCATGAACATCTCCAGTTGACATTAAATCACTGTAACAACTATGCCACCGGGATATGTGTGAATAATATATACTTAAATGAGAAAACAACTAACATTTGGTGCAACCAGTTCAAGACCGAGACGTCTGTCAACAGGTACTATCATATTTTAACGTACCTATAAATTCTAACGGGTCATATTATGAATGAAGGGGCTAAATTTTTAAAATATTTTAAATTCTTATCGAATTTAACACATAAACAATTCGATTTATTAACTATTTCATTATTTCCGTGCGGTTTTTTCTTTTACGTGAAAAATGAATATATTTATTTCGTCCACGTCCAACTTGATATTGTATAAAAAAAAAAGTATAATAGTTCTTAAATTTTTGTTCACTTTATTTTGCAACTCATTTAATTTACGAATTAATATTCAAGTTAATATTTTTGATACATAATAGAGAGAGAGAGAGAGAAAGAGAAATAGAGAGACGGAGAGGTGACCATTGTTTTTTGAATAAGTTAAAAACTACTCGATAAATATTTTTGAATAAAATTTTATTTAAAAATAGGATTAGCTTACAATCATTCGTGGAACACAATATCGTTCAGAAATACGTTCATTCATACTTTACAAAATTTTCGAACATTTTTTCGAACATAGGTAGCTAAAATTTTTGAAATGTTTTCAGAACTTGAAGTTTTCAGGTGTTCCAGATCTCGTAGACTTGTTTCGTAAACGCGGCTCTTAGGATAAAAACGCGTAACTTTGAACTTTTTTCGAAACCCTCTTTGCACCATCATAATCGATTCACTCTGAAAATAACGTTCCACGCAAAAGCACGCGCTCCTACTCGTTATAGGATACGATGATAACCGAAACTGGACAAGAATCAATCTCTCCTATATACACTAAATGTGGAGCACGCGTTTGCGTTTTAGCAGTGTTACCAACTGCACTATTTAAAAAACAGAATCGTCCGTCTTGTTTGGGTCACACTATATATATGTGATGCGTTTATATGTATATATATATATATATATATATATATATATATATATATATATATATATATATATATATATATATAATATCGAGTACATTTTTTAATAAAAAATTAATATCAGTATAAACAAAAAGTACGAAAGAAGAACAACTCGGTTATTTTCGACAATTTATCATATTGCCGAGTAATATGTTTGAATTTCTATCATTTATTAATTACCGACATTGGAAAAAATTAATTATTCATAAAAAGTCATCACTACCACTTATCACCTTTGCATAGATCCCACGACATAGGGGCATCGGAGAAACGAACTGATAAGAGATTCCAAGCACACCAGTCTACTAAAAAAAAAAAATAATTGAGAATGTGGAATTAAGTTCTTGCTGCCAACTACTCTCGTTCGATAGGATCAATCATTGCAGTTTGAATTACTTCATCAAGATTCCGATGGACAATAAGAAGATATATTATGCCTTCTTCGGCCGTCCAAAATCACTCATCCTTGTTTACTAACTGATTCATACTTCCCCCCACCTGTAATGATTTCTCTCTCACCCTATCCATTTACACCATTTTACGGCATAATTCGACAAATTCAATCTACTCCGGTCCTAATATTTAGTACCCTTCTTGAAATTCTTACGTATAACGAGCAAAAGCTGCACCTTTTCTTTCGATTTCTAACACTATATAATATTCCGCGTAATATCCGAATTACGTTCACTCGTGTTCAATAATGTAGTACATGAATACAAACGACGACAACAATTATTTATTATTCCGAAGCTGACGACGTAAAATACCGAATACGAATTTTATAACGCAGCTACTAATTAGTATGTCTTTGAATGATGGCGTTATGTTGAGATGAACTGTAAATAAAATAAAATATATTTATATATACATATATATATATATATATATATATATATATATATATATATATATATATATGTATATATATATGTGTGTATAATAGACGTGTACATTTTAAAATGTTTCAGATTCGGAACGTAATCGATCGATACAAGCGCTGTGATGAAGAAACTATGGGCACAGGTAAACCGTCCGGGTGGTTTTTCATTATATTTAAATAATCTGACGTAATACTTAAAACTACGAATAATGAGAAAGGAAAATTTGAATTGTTAAAAGAAGAAAAATGGAATATTTCGGTCGTGTAATGCGTGGGACTAAATATACACTTTGATCGAATATAATAATGGGGAAGCTAGAAAGAAAACAGAGAGTTGGACGAAGAAGAATATCTTGGTTCCAAAAATTACGAATTTGGACAAACTACAGCGTTGAAGAATTGTTTCACACAGCTCGAGATAGGAACGCGTACAGGGAATTAATGAAGTCTGCCAATGGACGAGCCTAAGATCGAAATCGGTCATGGCACTGTGAATTAACCTGAATAATGTTGGTTTCATCGCTATTTGACGTTTACTATTCATTACGGTTCACTTCGAAAGTTTCGATCATCGTTTAAAAGTTTTAATATTATTTCGCACGAGTATATAATTTTTTAATGAGATTTTGCAACATTATGAAGGAACTTTTTCAATCGTTCGCAACTAAAAACAGTTTCTAACAAAAGTGTCATTTGATTTTATTATATCGATTTGACCGATTCCAGAATGTAGTAAATATTATGAAAGTAGTGTTCTAAATTTCGTAAAAAATTATACGTATTTCGTCAGTAAAAATTTATTGCGCCATATCGAAACGTTGGACTTGAAAGGAGGAGTGAAAAATTATTAGATACTTTCGTATCGTGTATATCAATTATTAATTAACCCGTTCCAGTCATACGTTATAAAATCTTAACATTACAAATTCCATAGGGGGTGTTTATTATATAATAATACTGCTTAGATGAACTGTGGATAATGTTCAATGTATTTATATAAATAATTTTAAAATTGAGACATTTCATGTTTAAAAATTTTTCTTAACATTACAATTTCGTGTGCCACATAAGTGGACATTGTGACTGAAAGGCTTAAAATAATTATTCGTTATTGTATTTTTAAATTTAGTATGATATATATATATATATATATATATATATATATATATATATATATATATATATATATATAATACTATTATTCTTTATTAATCTAACTCGTTGTCAAGTACTAGTGTTCTTTCTAATGATATCCGTTTCTATTAAATCGTGCAATGTTCGAATCTTATATGCGATATTAATCCGATTTTATAATTAGATATAGCTGCAATACGCACGTTCGTACCTATCTGCTATGTTCTTTCTTCCACCTTTCGTGCGATTTCTGGCGATACACCTGCTAAGCATGCGGTATCTTCGGTGAATTTTCTCCATTCAATTCTACTCATCGGCTATTCCTGTCGAGTCATATTTTTACTGGGATTGATAACGTTCTTTTTGATAGAGTTCGATAACACATTCTTAAATCTTAATTCCACTCTTACGCAATATCTTTCACCGTTGTGTAATATATATCATACAATAATCGCTTTGGTATGCGATTGTTATTCATTCCCTGATAACATATAGCCATCTTAGCCGAGCTTCGGTTAAATATTTTTCTCTATTTTATCACAGTTTTTCGAAATTCTTTCATTTGAGAACTTACTTTTCCACGTTATTCTTAGCGTTTGTCCAAGCAATCTCGTCTGACATGTTAGGATCATTTTTTTTTTTAAATTTGTCTGCTTCCGATATGTCTCACAACTATATAACAAGGTTGGTAATACTCGTGCTCCGTAAACATTTAGTTTAAATGAAATACATAAATATAAATATATATAGATATATTAACACATATTTCGTATCAAATTATTTTATACGATTATAATATTAAAATTTTATTTGCTCTTTATTTAAGCAAGTTACCTTAGCAGCATATATCTTGAAAAGCTCAGTCCGCGTGCTGATAAAGGCTATACACTCTGGAAAGCTACTCGTAGGATAAGACAGGCTATTTATTATGCGAGTTCCACCACTTAGAGATGAAGTTGGAAATTGGATCAGAAGAGATGCCGCGAAAGAGCAGAACTCTTTGCTAAACATCTAGCGGGAATCTTTAATGCTCGTGATATTGTATCGGATATGACAGCTACAATAACTTATGAAACAGATCAACCTCTGAAATACTTCACTACGATTGAGATAGCGCAAGAAATTGATAAAAACATTAACCCGACAAAGGCTGTAGACATCGATCAGATAACGCCACGTATATTGAAAGAGCTGTCACATAAAGCCTATTGTTCCGTTTACGTACTTCTTCTATGCCAGTCTTAGACTTGAGCATTTACCTGACTGCTTCAAAATAGCGCAAGTTACTATTGCTTAAGAAGCCTGGTAAGCAAGTCGAGGAGGCAATTCCGCCTAATATCGCTACTCAAAACTATAAGAAAAACTTGTATTGAAACGAATGAGACAGTTTGTGGAGTTTCCAAACCATAAGCTTGGGTTTAGGAACCAACATTCTACAATTAAACAGGTGCATCGAGTAACAACAGTTGTAGAAAAAACATTTGAAGATATTTGCTCGGCCGTCTTTCTCAACGTAGCACAGGCTTTCGATAAAAACTGGCATGAAGGTCTCATCGTCATAATGTGTAACCTCATGCCGGGTAATCTATGTCGATTGCTAATTTCGTATTTGTCAGAGCGATTATTCCGGGTAGCACACGAAGATACTAAATCATCGTAATACAGGCTGGAGTTTCGCAGGTTAGTGTCCTTGGACCTATCTACCTCCTGTATCCACACGCGTATTATTCCTCGCGCCTCAATTGTTTATTAGCTGTTTCGGCTAGATTGTAATTTATCTGAAAAGGAAAAGAATTTAGATTTATAGCTATTTGCCTGTATGTATCATAGCAGGAAACTAGGTCATACAATTCGTCCTCTCCTTCGGATGACGCGTCACATTCGGTCGATTCTATTTAAGCGTGTGCATAAAAGTTTCTTACGCTTTTTATCAACTATTTTACTAATAACTATTATCGGTATGTGTGTGTGTGTGTCAAGGCGCACGTCTAGTGTAGTTCTTCTTCTTCTATGTGTCATACTCATAATAGAGCGAAGGCAATCATCAATATATGTCAATTAGATTTTACGTTGTCTCGCATAGGTCCGGATATTTTCCAACCAATCTGTCCTTCTACTTCTTCCTGGACTTCTTTTTCCTTCTATCCGTCCTCGTATGATAATCTGTAAAATTTCCTACTTTGTCCCTCTTATGATGTGACGACAGTATGACACATTTCTCCTTACAACGATATTCGATAGCTGTCGTCTGTATCAGCTTTCTTTAAGATATCTTTGCCGTCTGAAATATCTATTCTTCGATGACATTTCCATAGCCTCGTACCGGTATGTTTTTTATCTAGAGGCGTAGCTTCAACGTCGTATAACGAAAATTACCGGAATGTAACATCCAAACTACATCTTGTCTTATCTTTAAACTAAGTGATCGATCGCATACTAATTACTGAAGGCTACTCGCGCGTAACTACAACCCCCGTATCCGTATGTCGAAACGTAACAGCCAAAATATTTAGATGTATTCACTTTTTCAATATTGTCACGGTTATTGCAGCGCTATTAATTCGTTATTTACCGAACAACATCTACTTAGTTTTCCTTATATTTATATACAGGCCGTAGGTTTTGCCAACGTCGTGAGATCTTTGTAACAGTCGCTATAGGCCTTGATGGCTGTCTGCTAGTATGACCGCGTCATCTGCATATCGGATGTTATTAATGACCTTGCCGTTAATCTTAATTCCGTACGGTTGCTTTATTATGACTTGTCCGGCAATATGATCGGCTTATACGTCGAATAACAACGGGGACAGTACACAGTCCTGCCGTACACAAAAAAATTTAACGTCAAAATTTATTTTTGACTTATTTTTGCCAAGTACTAACTCGGATAATCAATTCCCATATTTCTTAAGATTATCATCAGGCCTCTTTCATCATTATCGAACGTCCTTTCGTAATCAAAAAAGACGTCTTTATTCATTTCTCTGGACTTCTGTAGAATTATTCTTAATGTCGCTAATGCTTCTCTAGTTCCATTCCCAGGACGGAAACCGAACTGTGTTGCCGATAAATCTTGCTCGCATTTCCCTTTAATCCTCTGGTAAATGATTCTAAAAAAAAAAGTTTTTAGTACACGATTCATCAAGCTGACTGTTCGGTAGTCACCACATTCTCTCGAATATTGTTTTTTACGGGTGGAAAAAAATGAAGATTTCAACCATTCTGGGGAATGTTGCAACAGGTACATATTGATGAGAATTGTTAGATCCTTTATATAATCTTCTTCGAATTGGCGAAACGAATACCCTGATATTCGGTCCGGCCCTGTTTAGTGTAGTTCACGTGCACGTAAAAAATCGATATAGTTAACTAATTAATAATATAGGTGTGGCTTTTGTAATCTTTAGTCAATATGTAAATGTATCGATTGGATTTAATTTGATTATTATTATTATTATTAACAGGAGACCGACTTTTAGATATACCATGTAAGGTGTGCGGTGATCGTAGCTCCGGTAAACATTACGGCATATACAGTTGTGATGATAAGTATTATTTTTACTATTCTTATCATTATTATTACTACTACTACTACTACTACGGATATCATCATTTCTTAAATCGTGCTGTGTTATTTCCACTATTATCATCATCTCGATCGAAATTATAAATGCCTGATTATTTATTAATATACACTCGGATTCTCATAAACGTATTTATTAAACTGTGATTCACTTTTATTTGCCCGTCCTATCTGTTTCTTATTTATTACGTTTATTATCGTAAATTAACGATTATTTAATTTACAGCGTTTATTCTCGTAATTTAAAAATTATTTAATTTATAGCGTTTATAATATTTAAAAATTATTTAATTTATAGCGTTTATAATATTTAAAAATTATTTAATTTATAGCGTTTATAATATTTAAAAATTATTTAATTTATAGCATTTATTGTCGTGCAAATCTCACAGTTTAATAAAATACTTTTTAAACGGTACTTATAGCACACAGTGATTTTTCGGACATTTATATCGGTCCAGCTTCTAGTCGTAAGAAATTTGAGCGGTTTGTCATTAAAATTAGTGATATAGTAGAAAATTGCAGACAGGACATTAAAAGATAGATCGATCATATCGGCAGAGGTCAGTGTCGATATCAAGCGATATAGTAAAGGTGACACGTGAAAAAAGCACTCTATATAAACTCTGCTATTTATATTCAAATAAAACATAATTATAAACTTATAAAAAAAAAAAACTTGCTAAAAAGCTAAAAAAAATATTTCGGTTGTTAGACAATCGCGAGTCGCATCAAAAATATTACCGGTCTATATGGCGTCATCGGTAAAAAAGATGGTACAAATAAAGAAGTTCTTATTAATAATTGTAAAGACAAGCGTGGATGGAAACTAATACGCTATTAAAACACTTATTTTAAGGATCTACAACGTCTCTCACTAGATATCCAATTTTGCTTTCTACAATTTCACTTTCAATGATGGACGAAATTACTGTCGTTGACGAATAAAACATCGTGTTCGGGTTTAATAAAATCACTATAATCTTAATTAAAGAAAAGATCGAACATTTTATTAAGCGTATTTATTTAATCAATCTTTAAGAGCAGGTTGGTTTGCAGAAATTTCGAAACTTGGAATTATTACTACCATCGATAAAAAAAGCGGTGACAAATTTAATAGTTCAAATTTTTCAAAAATATTCTAGAAATGTATGAAGAAAAATCATACTGGGCTACTTAATACATTTCTTCAGCGCGAAAGAATTTGGATTCTTGCCAGAAAGGGAATCTGATTATTAAACGTAGACTTCGACATAATTCGTGTACATTACGCCTAATTTAGAAGCAGAACGATCTGTTGTTGATTCGAATTTATAGCGTTCGATACCGGTAGATCGTGTTATTTTATTGGAAAAATTACACACTTTCGTGGATTTAGGAGAAACATTCACGAGTGGTATAATACCTTACAAGAAGAAAATATGTGACTAAAATAATTGTAGAAGAATTTGGTGTAGTAGGGCACGGTAGTATTTCGGTTCCATATTTATTTTTAATTTACATCGATGGTTGACGGGTGAATTGTCTTGTTACGTTGATGATGCTGTTCTTTTAGTGAATTCACGCTACCCGGGCTTGATGCACTCGCCTGTATACAGACGGATGTTGATAGCATTTTGAGTTGGCTTTATAAAAATCGTTTAATCCTGAATACGGTGAAAACAAAATACATAGTCTGTACTAATGGAAATCAAAATACACGGGAAAGTTTAATGAGTTAATATAAAATATCTAGAATTACAATTGGATAGTAAATTATACATTTAGTATAAAAAAAAAAAATTCAAAAAATTAAATTATCTTTTTTACTATCAAACTCGATACTTTTCAAAATCGCATCTTCGTCGATTATATTTAGCAACGATTTCGAGGTACGACATCGACAACTGGGTGGAGCAGCTAATTATCACATTACTACATCTCGATAATCCTACAAAATACGTCATTTAAAACTATAAAAGCCGATCCTAATGTCATTATATTAAGAACCCGCTATTATTCATCCGACATTTGTACGAAATTCAACTTATTTCATTTTGTTGACGAAATTGTAACAAGTTCAAATATATCGGCGGGCAAAACCAGATTAGCTCGGGATGAGAGAGCGCATAGTCCGCGTTTCAGTAAATACCATTCCGGAATACAGGGGCTGTATATGCAGGAGCTGTACTTAATTAATTCAGTATCGCAAGTAGTGAAGGATTCGATTAAAAATTACAAACGACGACGAATGTTCTTATTAATGCGTATTTTGGCTAAATGTAGTGTTCCTTAAATTAATGTTAAATTCATATTTTGTTCTATCTAAGGTGAGATACTCATTAGTTGGTGATGATACGTTACTCAGATTTCTACTCGCTTCATCGTTTTATAAATAATTTGAAATCTAGATAGCTTATACGAGATTAGTAAAAGATTTGCTTGTATACGTACATGGTATATGCGTGTGTTTGATTGTGTAATCTGTACGTGGAGAGCTAGCTTTAGGTTGTAGGTGTATGATTGAATGTATTGTGCGTGTGTGTTGTAATCTATATACTTTTTTTATTTTATAATTATTTTCTATAATAATTCCACTGTTCGCGCAATATATGCGCTTTGGCGGATTTCAAAATTTTTAGTCGGTAATGAACGTTAATGTATTTGTAAAACATGTTTATGTAATTTGTAAGATTACTCAGTTGTTTACATATGCACGCGGGTAATGAACGTTAATGTATTTGTAAAACATGTTCATGTAATCTGTAAGATTACTCAGTTGTTTATATATGCATGTTATCATTTTCATTTTGTAATTGGGTTATTGGAAATAAATTTTGATTTGATTTCATTCGATTATTATTATTATTATTATTATTATTATTATTATGATTATTATTATTATTATTATTATTATTGTTGTTGTTATTATGATGATTACTTTTATTACTGCCATTTTTTTTTTTTACGAATTAGGCCATCTAAGGACCACGTGCAATAATTTATGCCATCCTCTTTATCTGCAGCCAATACCATCCTCTGTCGATGTTCTTCTACATATTGCGCCAGTTCTTTTCTTCTGTTTTTCTTTGCTTCGAAATTTTCAATTCCCTGTCTAAATAGTCGTTCATTTTGGATTTCTTCTTCTTCTATCTTTATTTCGTCTAAGTTCTTTTTATACAAACCAGCTTATTCTTGTATTCTAATTTTTATCAAAAAAATCAAATATTTTTTTTAATAATCTTCCGGACTCCATCCTTTTAAGACGACAGGTAAAGTCCGGCGACCCTTCTTTTAAGTATCCGTTATTTTTTCGACTATTTCATATACTTCTTTATTATTAGTTCTTAATTTCCACGTATCATTTTCATGTCTCGGTTTGAGGAATTTCCTGATTTCTTTCTTTTCGATCGTATAATACTAATAACTTCATTGTAAGACATTCTGACGCGTAAAGACATTATTACTATTATTATTATTATTATTATTATTATTATTATTATTATTACTTTGCAGGCTCTACAGAATATTTTATCTAAGAATTTATTTTAAACTAGTTCAATTTTGACGGTGGAGCAGTTGTACGTGATGCAATTGCTGTAGTTTGTATTTAAAAATAGAAACACATTTAAAATATCGGTTAAAGATGGTGTAACTCGGAGTGCGTTTTCTGAATATGCTCAAATTACAATAAATACCATACAAGAATGCCGGCAGTTTTTATGGGTGCTATGTTATTCAATAAATTGTCTGCATCTCTTAAAGTTGATTTGAAAAATTATAAACGGGGTCGGCGAAAATTGTTAATAAAATATGTTACAACGACAGGTGAGTTAGCCTAATTGTTTCAATGAGTTTTTGAATTGTTAGCGTTTTATTAAAAAGTTAGGGGCTTTGTTTACTTTATTGATAACGTGTGTTGCGACACTGCGTTGAAGATGCTTTTTGGTATATAGATATTCAAAGGTTATTTCTATTTCAGAGTAATATCTCAAGAATTAGTGTGTTTAAAAAAATTTAGGTATCATCCCATACTTCCAATTTATTTTGCGTCTTTATGCCTGTGTATTTTTACGTTGAATTATCAGTATTTTAAGCAGGTTAAGGTTGTTATTACGAGTTTAGTTGTGTTTATTACCCCAGTGTTTAAGTTCGTCCAACTTGTAAATCAAAACTCGTTGTACCGGTCTATTTTTGGTTTATACGGCATATGTTAGTGAATAAATTAAATAATTTTATTTTTGGATTATACAACATCGTCAATGTCTGAATCAATGTACATTTTTTCTTATTTCATATTCAATTAATAACTTGCATGTGTAAAACTAAATGATTCAGCACTTAACAATGTATATTACTATTATATTTAATATTATTATTGTTTTAATTTGCATAAGGTAGTTTGCACGCAGCTATTCATATTGAAATTCCCGCTACTCACGCAGGTATGCGCATAGCGGACTTTATATTACATATACGTATTGTATTTACGGTGTAACGGAATTATTATAATTAGTATTAAGTTCATTATCTACATATTACTCGTGTGTATGTATCTAAAATGTTTATGTATATTCATAGGCATATAGGTATGTTTCATGCATATATGTGTATATGAATGTATATGTACGAGTATGTTTTATATCTATGTGTGATATGAGTATAATGTATGTATATGTATACGTATGTATAAAATTTTTCCATTCTATGTGTTATTAAATAAATAAATAAATTTGAATTTGAATTTGAATTATTATTATTATTATTATTATTATTATTATTATTAAAGTTTAAATTTTGCAATGTAGTGATTTTTTATTACTTTTTTTTTTTTGTAATTAAAATTATTGTTATTGTTATTCTTTCAAATATTACTATTATTCGTAAAAGTACATTTGTTGTTTTTTTTTTATTTTATTTTATTGCTTTGTTTATAATTTTTTATTGAAAAATTTCATTTTATTGTTTAGTGCATTGATGTGAAAATACATTTAATACGATTATTATTAGTTTCGTTATTCGATTATTATTTTCATCGTTTATTTTTATATATTTAAGTAACGTCGTAAAAAAATTTGATTTAATTTGATTCGATTTGATTCGATTTGATTCGATTTGATTCGATTTGATCTTCATCATCATCGTCGTTTGTTGTCAATCCGAGAGTGACATGTAGCATTCTTCTTTTTTCCCTGATAACCTCTTCAGTTCCACGTAGTTGTTACATTCCAGATCTTCTATCATATGCGTCATTATATTCGTGGCGAGATCTTTCTCTAGGGTTTTTTTTACCTTATACAATTCCTCTTAGTATGGTTTTCACGAGTGTTGCCTCAAAATGTGTCCAACCAATTGATCCCGTCTCCTGATAATTACATTTACAAAATGTTCCTTTCAGTCTGTCCACCTGATCTTCATCATTCTTCTCAGATAACACTTTTCAAAATACGTTTTGCTTATTACCGGTAGATAGACTTCACATTTCATCCATACAGAGCAACGTTCCAAACGAAACACTCTAGAAATGTTTTCCTTTTTTTCTATCGATATCGACTTCTTCACGGTAAACGCTATTTCTCCCTTGGGCTATTCTCTCGCTTTTACATCTTTAGTGCTGTTCCGACTTATTGATCTGATATTATCGACGTTATTATTATTTTAATACACGTCTTAATCCGACGCTTTAAATAGTATGTTAGAATTATCGATTATTATTATCTATATTATGGTAATTTCATTATCGACATTCTTACTGCGCGACAATTGACTTACCCGACATACTGCCGCGGTATAATTGTCACATACACCTGCATTATTCCCGGACATTCCGGAATTTACGGTAACCGATGTTGCCTGTGTTCTTGCTGGAGAATCCGTTTTTTTTTTTTTTTTTTACGGTGCACTTGTTTCAATAGTTACTTTCTCAGATCTAGCGTCTATCTCGTAGACTTCTCGACTTCTCCGTAGTCTACGATTGGGGTGTTCTAACAAATCTCGCTGCCGACCCTTGTCATTTCAAATTGTCTATTACGCGCATCTATTGTCAACCCCATCCGTTTACATTCCGGACATAATCGACTGCATTTGTTCGGGATTCGCATTTGCAATTCCCTGACTGTTCCAATCGCTCCGACAGGCGGATTATCTCTAAAACCAACTTTTTCTCTAACTGCCGCTTACACCAACGTGAGTAAATCTCTCTCTTAATTCTTATTGCTTCGTTAATTTACTTCGATGACATTCGAGTCTTTGTACTTTTTGTTTTTTGTTTTTTTTAATTTCTAACCTAATGCCGTATTGACGTCTAGAATTTAATTCGCTCGTGTTAGCGGATCGCGATTACTACTTGTAGCGCTCAAACGTAAAAACAAAAATATTCGCGATTATTAGAAAAATCGTAATTTTATTACCACGATGTAATTATTATTATTAACATCGCTACTAAATTGTAATTAAATTTACGACAATTTTAAAAATAGAAAATTTTAAAACGGATCCTCGTATACATAAGCATGATAATTATTTGTTCCTTGCAGGATGTTCCGGTTTCTTTAAACGTAGCATTCACAGGAATCGTGTTTACACTTGCAAAGCTCAAGGAGAATTAAAAGGTCGATGTCCTGTCGATAAGACGCACAGAAATCAATGCCGAGCTTGTCGTCTGAACAAGTGTTTCAAATCCGCCATGAATAAAGATGGTTAGTTTCTGCGCTGTCTGATTTTATAAAGTCGATTATATTGAAAAATTAATCGTTTAATTTTTTTATTTGAATGTCAGTGAAAGCATGACAATCGAACGCAATGTATTTAATATTGTCAATTGTATTAGAAAAGTACACACTCCGGGTCAATAGAAAGATCACCGCTAAGTGAGTAGGACTGGAACTTGTCGTTATCGGTCGGTACGTGAAATTTAAAAACATTAACTAACTTCGCATTTGATTAAACTTTTATCTTAAAGGAAACATCAGGTAGGAACTCGTAATTCCTACCGGTAGTTCTCGTTGTTTTTGCCGGTTGATAAGCTCACTCGTTATTACACATTTCTAAGCTTCACAGTTTGCTGTCAGCTGTTCCAATCTCTTCAAATCCAATTTGCTGCATGAAATCTCCATACATCCAACGATGACGTCTAAATTCGACACACTTGTCATCGAGTAATTAAAAACTATTTAGCGACCTTATAATTATCCATACTTTTATACATATATATATATATATATTCTCATCACTTTGTGGCTTCTCGTTCGAGAGGTTGCGTGTCGAAAGCCATTGCGTCACATATTCCTAAGCTGTATTTATTATTTTATACGTTTTATTACTTCCAATATTCGTCGTTATAATTCTTTTCTTTCTATCGTTACTTTTACGAGTATTTTCCCTTACATTGTTAAAATATAAAAATGCCTTCTTTTAATTCGTTTCCAATTTTTTTATTCTTCACATCTTCGATGTATATATATATATATATATATATATATATATATATATATATATATATATATACAAAAGAACTCGATTGTTACGATAAAAGTCTGAATATTACTTCGTATGTAAGAATATCATCAGAAACGCCCGGATGAATTGTCAGTAGATTACATTCGATCGCAAGTACTAATGTGTATTTGAAACAGTTTTTATGTAAAATTTTTCCAAGCTATTATAACCATTTATCGTTTCTATAATTGATTACAGGATCGATTAATAAGTAAACATTTTCATATTGTTAAAAATGAAGCTAGTTATCTCGTTAATAATCTTACGAACAGGAGAATTCATCTTTGAAAATCTTGGCAAGTTCGCTAATGATCTTAATCCGTTATAGTTTCGCGCTTGTACATATGTACATATGGATTTGCACGTATATATAAATCGGGTTGAAAAAATTTGAACTAGCCCTCTACAACGGCTAGACAAGAAAAATGATCTTACACGCACGTATATGTGTTAAGTACAATTTTGTACGAGTGAACATTCGAAATAAATGCTAGAGTAACTAACCGAAGAAATTACAGGACCCACACAAACGAGTAATTCGCAACTGTATAGAGCGCACAACCGTTTTCCTTATTTAATTATCGCGGTTAAACTGTAACAACAGCCACTGAAAAAAGGTGGAAAAAAAAGTAAAAAAAAAAAAAAAAAACGAAGAAAATGTAGAAAAAATAAAAATAACAAAGAAAATCCGAAAATTAATAACAAGAAAAAAAATGCGGAGAACAAAGAAAAAACGGAGGTAATTTACAACAGAGATCTGTAACGCTGAAGAGAAATGTTCGTTAGACATTTTATGCACGACGACTAATTCCATGAAGAACGCTCTGTAAATGTTAGTAGCTTCTTTTCTTGCGAGAAAAGCCTAAAAAATTTTACACAAACTCGTACGTACGTACATTCTTCTTCTTATTATTATTATTACTAATTTTACCCGTCGGTCGACTGTGTATTCCTGTCAATATTTACTGTCCGAAATGTCATTTGTACTAGTATAACATCTTCCGCGCAATAATAAGTAAACCTCGATTTCGTACATCGTGTTACAGTTATTGCTATAATTCAAATTTCCCTTATTCACTACTGTCATCATCGCTGCATCAGCCTGTAGGCTGGTTCGTTCCGTGCACCAACAGCAAACCGGTCAGCTGCTTTTCTTTTTATCTCAGTGTCGATATTTTGGCATCTTCCAGTATGGTATCCGCCAGTGTTATTCTTGGTCGCCCACGTGATTTCTTCTCGATAATCTTCCCTTCAATTACTTCTTTTAGAATATTTTGATCGTGCCGTAATGTATGACCGATCCATTTGAGCCTCGTCTGTGTAATCCTCTTCAGTATATTTCTCTGTTTATCAATCCTGTCCAGTACCGAGTTATTGCTGACTTTGTCAGTCCATTTAATTTTCTGTGACTTTCTCCAGCGCCACAATTCGAATGCCTGTACTTTATTTTCGTCTTTCTGCTTCCCCATACAAGCGTTTTAACTTCCGCATTGGCAATGACATTGTTTTCTGTGTTAATACAAAAAAAAAAAAACAAAAAAAAAAACGCTGGTATATAGAAGAATTTGATCGAATTATTAAACAGAAAGATGCGAAACTAATTCTTTTCACTAATTACAACTTATTGAAATGCGCGAAAATTACGTGAAAAGACGAATGCAAAAAAGCAAACGCTTCCGTAACACGTAGTAACCGCCAGAGGACTTTGAAGATACCGATTGAACAACAATTACGAATAATTCTCCATTATCGGTGAATATAATGATCGACAATAATTCAGAGAAGCCGTAGGCATGCTTCTGCAATTCCAGGCATAGTTATTTTCTAAACAACTACGATAAACTATCACCGAAAGTGCGATCGTCTTTTTTTTTTCCACAACCTAACTAACCTTCCGTAATTACATTTAAGTAACTTCGAGTGTCTATAGAAAAATACGAACATCGCTCCGGTTAATTCTACCAATGAGCAACAGAGAAAATTCTGCTTAAAATCGATAGTTTTAAATTCTATAGTTGGAGTCCTGCTCGTCGTCATGCTGTTTCTTCAGACCTGTCGAGAGAATCTGTTCGCCGTACATCGTTAGAAGATTCGAAATTTCGTCCTTGTAAACCGGTAATAACTCATTAAAAAATACGACGAAAACTTTTTCGCTGAAACGATGCTGAAAAAGATCAAAGACGAACTGATCGATTTAAACAATCTTTAGCGACGAAGTTCGTTTTCAGCTATATTCGTAAACAAACAGAACTGCCGCTACTGGTCCGAATTCAATCGGACAGAAGCCATCGCACAGTGAGCGAGTGACCGTCTGACCTGAAGCGGCTAATAGCGGGGGACCTTATATTTTCACCGGTCAACGGAACGCGCTATATCGAGATGATAAACTTGTTTCTGCTTCCCTCACTTCGTCCTATCCGTCGACGTGTCTGGGACATACATTGTTTGAACAAGATGGTGCGACGACACTGAAAGAAGCGCTAACCGCATATTGACGCTTAGCACGGACTTCGCTTGGCTGCCACCACGCTCGCCAGATTTGATCGCTCCAGAATTTTTTTTGTCGGTGTACTTTAAGAGTCGCCCGCGTTTACGTAACACGTCCACTGAGAGAAACTCGGATTTCTGAAAAAATTTCAAAAATTCAGCCATCTCTGCTCGAAAAAGGTTTTTATAAAAAGACTGAAAGAATGTATTGTTGAAAATGGCGGTCATCTGAACGATATTGTGTTCCACGTATGATTTCTCGTTTTCTTATTTTTAAATAATAAAATTTCATTCAAAAATACTTTGTGTTATATAATTCTTTCTTTTTCTGATCACCGCTAATATTAATCCTCTGCGCGCGTATAAAACTATATATATTCGCACCGCATCCTAGGCACTCGTGTTGACCTATTTTAATATTTTTCAGATCGGTGCGTAATTTTTTTGGTTTCACTTGCATTCTTTTTCCTTTTTTTTAAAAAAAAAAAAAATAAATAAAAAATCATCAACGCGACAAATCGGAGTTGTTGTTTTTTTTTAACGTCGAAATAAAATGAAGAAAATCGGAAATAAACTCGTCATCAGGCAGTTTATTTTAAAGTGTCTAAGATTTGGTCGCTAATGTAAAAGTTTAAATGAAGATGCGATTAAAAAATTTTAAAAATGAATTAAAAAAAAAATGAAAAAAATAAATTAGAAAAAACGAAAGAAAGAAAAACTAACTCTACGGATTATAGCGAGCCGTCTTTCTTCGATATCGAAAAGTGAAGAGGGTTTAAAATCTGCGAAAATCTTCTCGCAACATCTCTTAATAAGGAACATTTAACCCTTTCATCAATTTAAGTTCATTTCAATCGAGAGAAAGCTTAAACGCCTGACCTAAAAACTGACGCTTCTACTTCGAAAGCATTTAGATTTGAATCGTCTCGGTAAAGCTTTTCAACCTCTTTCGATATTTGTCGAAAGCTGCGTCTTTTATACTTTTAATCCTTACTTTCCACCGGCAAGGTTTACTTCGTACACAGAGGTACTCGATCAACGCTTATTCATCGAACCGTTCGGCTTCATCCTTTTTAGCGTCCGGTTCCCACTTTATATTATTATTATTATTATTATTATTATTATGAATTATTAATTATCATCATCGTCATCGTAATTATTACTCGGAAGACATGAAATTTCGATTTTAATACATACACACGCGTAAATGTTTTATATACGTCTATATCTCTTTACATTACTCCTGTCAGGATTTATTCCAAATTTACTTCGATATTCTGACCTCTTTCTTAATTGAAACGAAATGAATAGCAGGGTCAAAAGTAGAATCGGAAACAATCGAACAGAATCGTAATCGACCATTGGACGATTAATCATCCGGTAGAGATAGTACCGGCAGGTGTTTCAATTCTCACGATAATATTTAAACTAAGGTTTCTCTACGTTAAATCAAATGTCCCGATCGTTTCATCGGTATTATCGAGTATACTAATTGTGATATATACATAAATTAGATATATTACATCTATGTATGTTATGTATATATACGACTCGGAGACTTGGTCAGTAAACAGCGTCGACAGAAAACATATAGACGGACTAGAAACGTCGTGTTGGATACGAATGCTGCGTGTCTCATGGACAGCTCAGAAAATCTATGATTCCATTTTGGACGACATTGGCAACCCGAAAAGATTAAAATCATTCTCAGTAGAATACTACGATTTTTTGATCACTCAGTTAGAGTCGAAAATATGGAGGCGCTGTTCGTTCAAGGTGTAGCAGAAGAGAGCGCGGTCGTGTACCTCTTCGATGGTCAGACGCGACTTGCAGGACAACTAGCTGTACTTTCCACGATTATGTACCTTATTTGTTGGCGCTGCCTGGTGCGTGACAGATCACGGTCACGACATCCCCGCACACGACTCACTGATGATGATGATGAAGTATATTTTTTTCTTCTTCTTTTACTATATCATTATATTGATGTAGGCCTACCTTAATAATTTCTATCCTCTTCTATCTTGTGTTTTCCGAAGCTACCGAGTTGGCCGCCGTACTAACAATATCGTTGCTTTTCCTTGGCTACGGTTTCCTCCAAATGGTCTTCACACCGCCGGCTCTTTTGTCCATCTCCCATCGCATCGTCTACCAATATGTCCAGCCCATGCTCATTCATTCTTCCCTATTCTTTATCTTCGAACATTGTTTCGCCTCTGATTTTATTATATCTTGGTCGAATTCCTAATAGTGTACGTTCCATTTTTCTTTCGGTCTTCCTTATTCTATCAATTGTTTTGTTAATGGCCATGTTTCTGTGCCATACGTCATTACGGGCACTACAAACTGGTTAAATAGTTTCGCTTTGTTTTCTTTACTAATTTTACTTTCGAGCATCCTCTTTATTCTGTGATATCCACCGGTGTGTTATTTTTCCGAGTAAATATGGACTTGTTCGTTGTTTCTTTGCTGTAAAAACTTTATCGTACAAATTCATCTACCTTTTCCACCGCGACTTTTTGTAATTTTATTTTGTACATCGGTTGTTGTCGATTTTGATCGTATTTGATATATACTTGGTTTTTTATGTATTTATTTTTAACCTTACAGTTTTCACAGATTTTTCCCGTCCCTGTAGCATGTCTTGCAACTCATCTATATCTTGAGCTATGACCACTATATCGTCTGTAAAACGTAAACGGTGTAGGTATTTTCCGTTGATGTTTACACCTTTTCAACTTACGTGATTTTAGAGCATATTCTATTACCGCTGTAAACAATTTGGGAGAGATTGTATACCCTTGTCTTACGCCTTTTAATATTGGGAAAGTCAGTTTTGTTTCGTACATGTTCACACCTGGCTGTTGTAAAATTATATATATATCTCTACAGTCGTATATTGATCATAATTGACCGTCGTGACCATTATGTAGCAATCAAATTCCTCCACAGTTGTCGATCATCTGCCGAGTGTACCAAATCTGGTATTGACAGTTTAACACGTCGGCATATTTGTTTCGTCCATCGGGTCATTGGCCGACCTTTTCTTCTATGTCCGTTCATTCTTCCTAGTGTGACTGTCCTGTCTAAGTCTCGTGCACGCATTATATGACCGAAAAATTTGTGCATTTTATCGCGTATGTCTTGTGACAATCGTTTATCTATATTAAGACGCTTAATGATCGAGATGTTCGTTTGTTTATCGTGCCATTTTATACCCAGCATTATGCGCCAGCATTTCATTTCAAATGCATCAATATATTGCTGATCCGTGGAGTTTATTACTCATGTTTCGGAACCATAGGTAAAGATGGAGAACACCAGGGAACGAACAAGTTGTATTTTTGTAGAATAATTGATATTTCCATCCCGCCAGATACGTTGCAACTTATTCATAGCATTTAGACTCATCGCAGATCGTCTCCTTATTTCTTTGCTTGAGCCTCCTTTATTGTTGATCCGGACATCTAGATATTCAAATTCGTTGACGACTTCATATCCGTGTAATTGTTGTGAAGTATTAGATATGTTTTCATTATTATGATCCACTATCATAATTTTTGTTTTATTTTTGTTTATACGCATTCCGAATTCATGACTTACTGTCGTCAGTTTATTTAAAGTTGTACTTAATTCTTCCATAGATGATGCAAAAATTGCCGTGTCATCGGCATATCTCAAATTATTAATTTTTGCTCCACCAATTGAAATACCTCCTTCCTCTGCGGCAAGAGTACGTCGCATTATATATTCAGAGTATATGTTACATAAAAGTGGCGATAGGATACATCCTTGTCTAACACCTTTTGATATTTTGAAAGGTTTAGAGAAATAATTATCTGCTCGTACTGTATTATAATTGTTTTCGTAAAGTGATTTCACTAGCATTATAGGATGATTAGGAACACCCATTTCGGACAAAATTATCCATAGCTTGTCCCATATCACGCTGTCAAAAGCCTTTTTATAGTCTATAAATGCTATATATACAGGCACGTAGTATTCTCTGGCTTTTTCTATAATTTGTTTCATTTTCAAAATCTGATTCCGCGTGCTTTTTCCTGCGACAAAACCGGCTTGTTCTTCAGGAATTTGCCAATTAAGATAAGACTTTAAACGCTCATTTATTACGTGTAATAATATCTTAGAAGCGTGTGGAATGAGGGCGATTGTACGATAGTTATCGCAACTTTTTGTAGACCCTTTTTTATGTATCGGTATTAAAATTGACGTGGTCCACTGACGCGGCCATTCACATGTATTCCATATTTTACAGCATAATTTATATAGGAAATCAAAAGTGACTCCGGATAATATTTTAATTATTTCGGCAGGAATTTTGTCTTCGCCTTCAGCTTTTCCATTTTTTAGCTTGACAATTGCTTGTTTTACTTCATCGCGTAATGGCATAGGTTCTTGTTCAAATTTATTGTCCTTTATTTGCGTTGAATTTCTATTTGTACTTCTATTTATATCTGTATACAATTTTTGACAGTAATCACGCCAAAATTCCGTTATTTCACGTATGTCTGTTATTAACGACCCGGTGTTGTTTACAATACCCCATGGTTTGGCTTTAAATTCTCTAGTAACTATGCGTATTTTTTTAAACATATCTTTAGTTTCATTCGTTTCCTTGTGAGCTTGTATTTGTTTACATAGATCTCCATAGTATCTATTCTTATCCTTTCTGCATGCACGTTGGATATCTCTGCATATTTGCCTATACTCCACATCATTACCATGGATTTTTGTGTTCCTACGTCTTTCAATTAATTTTATTGTGTCATCAGTTATCCAGTTTTTCCTTTTCCGTATACTCATCGGATTTGATCCATCTTTTTTTGCCCGTTCAATCGCTGAGGTCAGTTTCAGCCAAATATCATTAGGCGATTCATAATTTCGATTATCTTGTTCGATATTGTTATTTACTGCGGAACAGAAAGTATCCGGCTTATTTATTATCGTCCTATATTTACGAGATGTGCATATAATTCTTTTCAATCGCATTATAAATTTCCCTCCTAGTAAGTTGTGGTCAGTTCCACATTCAGCACTAGGATATGTTGTTGCATCCAATAATGATGATTTCCATCTTGATCTCACCAGTATGTAATCTATCTGATTCCTCGAATTTCCAGATGGCGATTTCCATGTATATAATCGACGTGGATGTTTTTTAAAGCCAGTATTTGTTATATATAGGCTATTTGTAATACAGAATTCTAATAATCGGTTACCCCTTTCATTTCTTTTTCCTAATCCAAATTTACCTATTACGTTACGCAAACTGTTCTCTTTCGCAGTGTCACCGATTTTGGCGTTAAAATCACCTAAAATTAACATAGGTTCTCTTTTACTGATTCTATTTATAATATTTTGTAGATCTTCATAAAACAAATCAATTTCATCGTCATGAGCTGATGCAGTCGGTGCATATATTTGTAGTAAGTGTAGAGGCATCGGTTTAGTCAACAGTTTTAAATAAATCATTCTATCATTTATTGCTTCAAATGCCACTACATAATTACTCAGTTTTCTATTAATTAAGAAAGCCACACCCTTTTTGTGTTCTGTTCCGCCTGCATAATAAACTTTATTACCTGACGATGTTAGAAAGTGGCCGTCTCCTTGCCAATTAGTTTCGCTTAAACCAGTTATGCTGATTCCTAGTCTTTCACATTCTCTTTCTATTATAGCTAGTTTCCCTACCTGGTTTAACCCTCTTATATTCCACGTTGCAATGTTTAAAATCTTTTTATCCTTCTTGATTCTTTTAGGTTCAGTCACATATTTTACACTGCAAGTCTGAGCCATGACCTTGCAGCGCCGATCGTCACTCGGGTCGCATGACACGGTCGCATATTTCACATCCAAGATCCCGTTGTAACCTAGACACCGATTGTCAGTCGGATCACGTAACAAATCTGATTCTGAGTAATTCGTGAACATAATGGTTTTCTTGGAAATAATTAATGAGGTAGTTTTCCGTTGCTTTCCTCATCGCAGTACCGTAGTCGATTAAATCAATATGTGATTTTCGCCGTACGATTGTCCTAACTTGAACCTTACCGACATCATTTGTCGTCCGCTCCAAGAAGGTATTGGTAACAGTATATATATATATATATATTAGTTAAAAGATCAATGTATATTTTATCTATACCATCGAGCGCTTTGACTATTGACTGACTATATACAGAATCAAACGCTTTTTCGAAGTCTACAAATCCCAAATATGTAGGAAGGTTGTATACACGTTTGAATTAGAAGCGTGAGTGTCCGTATACGTTCTAATTTACTATACTTCCTTCGAGAAGCCGCTTGTTCCACTGCTTGCTGTTCATCTAGTCTTCTTTATAGCTTATTTGTTAATATCCTTGTAAATGATTTGTAAACTGTTTATAGCAGACTATTATTTTTACCGACGCACTTTAAATCGAAGCATTAATCTCCATCTCTCAAAATCTAACCACCCGATAGCATAAAATATTCATCTGTCAGCTATAAACCATTATATGCTGGATCCCTTCACACTCCAACATGAAGGAAAATGAAGAAGCTGACATCGCTGCGAATGAATCTCCAGTACCAAAAATTCCGATCCTAATACAAGACAAAATACACAGTATCAAAAACCAATTTCACGAGGCATGAAACTTACGCTGGAATCGTATTCCCACAACCAACAAACTCCGTAACGCCAAGTTGAACACAGCTCCATGGTGAACAATCAGCCCATCGCGACGTGATGATATTATACTAACTGGACTCAGAATTAGACATACTGCATTAACCCCCCATAATTACATAATAGAAAAAAATCAATCGATATGCTGCTACTGCCGGACGGGAGCCTCTAACAGTCGAACACATGCTAACAAACTGTAGACCACATCAGAAACACCGTCCTGATGACAATATTTCAATTCACACAGCACTCTCTGGTAATCCAATGGAACTTGAAAAAAAACCATTCAGTAACAAATATATATATCCGTTCATTTAATTAAAATAGTTTCGGGACCTGTAACCTAAGTTAAAAAAAAAAAAAATTGGTCTGTAAATTTTCAGATCTTTCTTATCTCCCTTTTTATAAGGTAGGACTATGTTCGCATTATTCCATGAAATTGGTATTTTTTGTACGGTTAAACGTATCTTTATTTTTTTTTATTTTTATTTTTTTTTTTTTTTTTTTTTATTTAGAACATATCCCCTTTTCCCATTCCGGGTTTCCGCCGGTTTTACCCGTCGACAGATACCCTTTACATTTCAATTAACATTATAACCTTAAAAATATAACAATTTGCATGTCGGTCCCATGTTTGATATAAAGTATTATACGTGTATGTATGTGTGTGATAGTATATTATTGCTAGTGTTCACTTTGCGTGTGATTATATATTATTGTTGAATGTATGTGTGTGTAATCCATGGGTTGTGTTCTTATAATTATTGTGTGTCTTGTGTTGTGTGGATGCTATACTTGAGTATTTCTGAGGGACGGGCAACCAGCGGAGGGGTGTTCTCGTTTATTAACAAAATATACAATCACACTTATTAAATATTCTAGTACGTGTAATAAATAAATACATTTTCCCTTAAATCTAATTAAATTACTTACAAAATTAATTGAATTAAAAAAAAAAAATAATAATAATTTGTTTCTACCCTCCTGTATGTTATACTTAACATCCGACCTCAAACCAAGACTGCATCCCATCTCTATTTGTAATCTTCTTCTTATATATATATATATTTGTAAGACAGTAATTCTGCGGCTAGAGACTTCTACACATAACTCTGTTCTCGTCACTGTTATTTATTTTATTACTTACTCTAATGCGTTTATATTTTCTCTTTCTGTTCGATAATCTATTGTGGTATTTTATTATATATTACTGGTATAACGTATTCATTCGTCCTATATAGTAATTTATTTCCACCGTTTTTCCTTGTATGTTTTCATCGTTCTAGTGTTATAATGTTTTTGCTCGTCCCTTTCTAACTGTTTATTACTTTTTTTAAATGCTAGCAATATTCGATAATAAAACAACGTTTTTGGGAGTAATGTATCTGTTTTTTGTAAAAGATCTGTTTTAACACTTTTACAACAGACCCGTCTCCATATTTCAACATTTCAGGTGTTACTGTTTCTTCTGCTGGTACTTTTCCACGTTTCATTTCTTTTATTGCAAACACAATTTTTCCAATATTTCTGAATTTGTTAGAACCGTGTCCTATGTATCTATTCCTGTCATCAGAATGATTTGGGAGATTTATATGTATTTCGAATTATTTTATCTTTGTCCATTATTTATTCTCGAGATTATATCGACACGATTTATTTTTTATTTCGCTATAATTTACGCCTCAATATTTTCGGTCCTTTATTTGCTCTGCACAGTCTTGTATTTTTTGATCTTGATATATATTCTTAAATCCTCTTTTATACATTTTCTTTTATTCTGCACAGATTGTCTTCCTGTCTGTTGTATTATTCCTTTCGCCGTTTATTGTTTTGTCCGCCTATTTTCGTTTCCATTTTTTTTCTTTACGAACACATTTACTGGCAGCAGTTTTCATGATATAGTTTTATCCTGCCCCTCTATTATATCTAATGTTATATTTGTCTATTTTACTTGCCGCTCATGAATTATAGCGTTGTTATCGTATCTGTATCGATAGTTGAACGTTGTTTTAAACCATCAGCCGATGGTCTATTTTTCTATATACTAGGTAAAATGATGTTATATTTCGAGTTTTTTATTAAACTTAATTTCAAATCTTACCATCCGGTGATCACTGTCAATCTAGACTCTAGTTAAAAGCGTATTATAGAAAATTATGTAAAAACCGACTTTCAATTAGATACGCGCCTCAAATGTGAACAAATAATACATATATATATATATATATATATATATATATATAATTAATCGCATCAGTCTTTTGACTGGTAACGCTGCAGCCTCCTTTTCCATTCGCCTCTGTCTTCCGCCGTAATTTTCAAATCGCGATAGGTGCCCATTTCTACGCTATCCATTATTTGTCTGATGTAGCACTTCCTTGCCCGGCCTCTTCTTCTTCTACCTTCTATCATGCCTTCCAATATTCGTAGAACACCAATCCACCATGTCTTATCGCATGACCTATCCATCTATTTCTTCTTGTGCAGAGGTGGTTATAAAATTCTTTTCTTCCTTTCACTTTTTCCATAACTTTCTTGTTTGATATTTTTTCGGGTCCATTTGATCTTCATCATGCGTCTCCAGCACCACATTTCAAATGCTTTCAGTTTTTTAATATCGACCTTCTTGAGTATCCACGTTTCGCTTCCGTAAAGTGCAATACTTCATACATATGTTTTAATTAATCTTTTCCTCAGTTCTATTCCCATATTACTGCTGAGCATAATTTTCATTTTCAATAATTGTTGCTTCGCTATGTTTACTCTGTTTTTTATATCTTCTGTATCGTTTCCGTCTTGCGACACAATACTTCCCAGATATTTGTATTTGGATACCTGTTCCAGTTTATCACCGTGCATTTAATATCGATAGTTCTATCCTGCCTATAGTTGCCATTATTTTGGTTTTATCTTTATTTATTTTCATATTTATTTTCTTTAGCTCATCGTTTAATATTTTCAATCCGTTTTCTAACCTTTTCCCGTTAGCTACAATTGCAATGTCACCTACGAATCGGAAGCAGCATATATTTTCTCCATTGGCAGTAAGCCCCTTTATCCTTTCCTTTCGTAGCGTTTTGTACGGCTTCTTCTATGTATAGATTAAATAGCAACGGTGAAAGCTGGCAGCCGTGCCGTACGCCTTTACTTCTTTATCATTTATTTTCAATATCTCTTCTTGTTTGGTACACATCTCGTATATTATTTTTATATCTCTGCTATCTATTCCAATTTCCACCATCTTTTTAAACATTATGTTCCAGTTTACTCGGTCGAATGCCTTTTCCAGATCAATAAATGCTATATACGTATTTTTACCAACTTCTAATCTTTTTCTTATTACTGATTTTAATCCTAGTATTGCATCCCTAGTAGAATTGTTTCTCCTAAAGCCAAACTGGTCTTCTCCCAATGCAAATCAATTTTTTATATATATATATATATATATATATATATATATATATATATATATAAAATGTGTATGTTGTGAAAAAACAGAACAATTAAAATGTTATTTGGAATAATCTTAAATGCTCCGTTGTTAGCACTATTTTAAAATGATAAGAACGTTATGTTTGTTATCAGAATAAAGAAATTATAAAGCGTGAAAAATATTTTAAATAAAATTAAAATTATTTTCCGGTAAATCGTTTCATAAATATAAAAACGTAATTTTTTTTTATTTCGTGTTAATATAAAGAAATATTAATCTTTCAAAATTTTTCCATTTACGGTAATAGCCGTTAGTGAGATGAAAATAAGCATAAAAAAATTTGGTATAATTATTATTAATTAAAAAAAAAAAAATTAACGCTGCGGACAGGATTTGAACCTGTGCGGGCTTGGCCCATTGGATTTCGAGTCCAACTCCTTAACCACTCGGACACCGCAGCTATGAAGATATTGTTGTTACCTTTCCATATAATTTACAATTTTAATAGTTAAATATATTTTCATTATAATTAAAATAATTATACGTCTAAAACAATATTATTTCTTTTTATTAATTAAACGTATAGTTTAAAATAGGAAATTGTAGCTAATCACCGGGATTAAATATTTAATATACGCTCTAAATTTTGCAAACGAGTATAAAATAATCTTATAATTTAAAGTAACACTTATTTTTAAAAACATAATACGCAACAAAAAAAAAATTGTAGAATAATTAATTCTATATAACTTGTCACTCGGAATTATGTAGCGTTATTTATTAATTATATAAACTTATCCGTAATTCAGAACATCTGCGGGATTTAATGTTTAATCCATTTACAATAAATATTACAATTTAGCGTAATATTATTAATCATGTTTGCGTGTTTGTGGGTGCTATTATAATTTAAGGTACCTTTTTTCCTTTTCTTAAAGTTAAATTAAAAAATATTTCATATATAATAAAAAATTATTATAGTTTATTTAATATAATTACTAATGTGGCAAATTTTAACAATTACGAATTATCGTATTTCAACTAAATTCGTAAAAACGAACTATGTATATTTTAACATGTTATCTTTTAAGTTTTTTATTTAATTTAATTTCACATCTTACCATCCGGTGTGTTCATTGTCAGCCTGGACTCTATTTTTAAAATTTTATTATTTTTTACTATATTCATGTTGGATATTAAAATGTAATCAATTTCAGTAGTTCCGTTTGGTCCCATCCATGTCCATCATCGATCTGATCGTTTCTTAAAAAACTTACCTACTGCCTATAATTTGTTTTCTTGCGCAAACGCGGCTAAAGTATTGCTTCGTTCATTTCTGTCTCCATATCCTTGAGATCCTATGTATTGGTTATACAATTCCTATTGCTTTCTATTTCAATAATATAGTTCAAATATTTTACTATAGTTCGTCGAGTTCATCTTGACTATATGAAGTGGCAGGTGCATAAACCTGTATATAATTTTTAATGTTGCAGACTTATCTATGTTAATTATTAAATAGACTTAGTCGCTCTGATATCCCTCTGTATTTGATTATACTTAGTTTAATGTTTTTGCGTACTAAAAAACTACTCCATATTGTTTTTCTTATGTTCCTTTCTAGTATATTACGCCACCGCAATCCTTTAATACTAATTTTTCTTCATCTATACGTCTCACTTCGCTTAATTCAATGATATTCCATATGATTTTCTCAGCTTCGTAAAGTAATTTGCCAAGGTTCGTACATTATGTGTTGCTATTGATAATATTTTATTGTATTTAAGAGTCACATATCCTGGCCGATAACCCCTTTCATAGATCGACCTAAGGTCCCCTGTTATTTTAAGGCCCTTCGATACAGGATACTGAGGGCACTTCGTTTTCTTGTGATTCATTTGGTATTAAGAGGTCTTACCTTTCTACGAGGACCAAATTTAACTTAGAAAGGAGTTAATAGTAGCTCAACTTACTAGAGCTTGATACGCCACCGTTGTTTCCGTTGCCGTATCTTAGGATAGTGAACCTATCCTCTGTTTACATCCATCTAAAGGCTGTCATTTCTCATAATACCTGATAACGCCAGCCTCTAGACGCTCAATCACCATTTTGTTTGCAGACCTGGTTCACATTAAGGTTGGTTGCCCGGTCTTCCTTTAGGTTACTCTGCATAACCTCGTGAAGGCGAGTGTGAGACAAAAGAGGAGAGGCTAATGGAGTTTCCTAGTAAACTCTATATTGCGTACTTCATGGTGTAGCTACCATTTATATATTTACTTCTCACGCCCTAGACTTCCAAATAAAATTTTTACAATCACATACTACCTTAATTTACTTCACACTAATCAATTTATCATCATAATACTCGAAGTACGATAATAGAAGAAGAGAAAACGTTTTATTCAAATAATACGATACGCTTATAATACATGCTCAGCATGTTATTTTAACCGTTAAGTACGTGATCACTGTTGCCGTCGATGATACCAAGGGAATTTTCAAAGGAACTGGAATTTACGACTAACAATTAATCACTTTCGCCGCGTGTCGCATCACTCTTATTAGATCGCCGTTCACTGTTAAACCAGTTACGGTCTTCACATATGTGTGTGAGTGAAAAACAAATAGGCATACAAAAAGGGACGAACTAGTACAGCGACCACTTAGTCTTTACGTATAGATGAGAGCGAAAAAGAAATAAAAATTAAAATGACGAAAAATCAGTGTTACCCAAACTGTGTACTAGCTACGATTTCGATTTTGTATGTTCTTTATTAGAGCAGTGTTTATACCGAACAGTCTTTTTTTTTTATTTGGAGCGACTATATAAAATACGTTCAGTAGACAGATGCAGTTCTAATTGGGTGAAGTGTAAATGAATTATTTAACACCATTATTTAACGTGAAATATACGTAATGAAATCAATCTAATTTTAACGACAATATGCGAAAAAAATGAATTTAATTTCGAATAGAAATTACATTAACAGAAATAGCGATGTATTAAAGATGTATTAAAATCGAACAATAATAAAATATAACAACAAATATTCGGTTATACGGGAAAAAGCAAATAAAAAATCTGCAAAAAGAACCAAAGAGATTACAGAAATATGACAGGGGTGGTTAGATACGTATGTACATGCACACACACACACACACCTACAATACACGCATATCATACGCATACACGTATACAAGCAACTGTACGAATAAAAATAATTGAACATAAATTTTTACATTGAACAAAAATACGTTGTCACCATCAAAACGATCTCATTTTTACGAACGAAATACAAGAATTAAACGGATATAAAATTGAGGATAAAAAATTCCGACGAAAAATGCATAATTTTAAAATTTAATACATACTTTTACTATTGAAAACATAATTTTTTCTATTTGAAACTTAATTTTTTCTATTTGAAACTTAATCTTTTCTATGAAAAACTTAATTTTTTACATAAAGTTGGTGGTTTTCCAGCTGTACAACACGAAAGAGGGCCTCGTAAACCGAAATTGCATAATTTTCCTCAACAATTATCGTCGCAACAGGATCGTCAACAGTCGCAACAATCGTTGATGCACCAACAACAAACGCAACAACAATATCAATCGCAACATTTAAAACCGTCCGGGCAAACGTTTAAATCTTTAATCGGTAACAATAATAGCGGCAATAGTAGTAGTAGTATTAGTAGTAGCGGTAGTGGTAGTGGCAATAATAATAATAATAATAATAATAATAGTTTAAATTCTAATTACCACATCGTTAATCGTTCGTCAATATTATCGGCGGATCATCTAATTGTTCAACAACAACAGCATCACCGAGAATCACATCAACAGCAACAACAACAACAATATAATTATCATCATCACCATAAAAACCAGGAAAATAATTATAATCAAAACAATTCCTCCTCTTTAATCGCTATACCACCATCCGCGAGAATATGTTCTCAATTTAGATACCGTCAAACCGATCGTGATTCTTTTTTTAATCACGATCATCCGGATACATCCTTAACTTCACCTCGCGGATCTGTAGCCGCTCATCCGCGTTTTATGTCTACGGTAACTTGTTCCGGTCGATTAATAACCGATTCCAATCCGTCCCCTACCAGTTCTTCTTCGCATCAACGTTCATCTCCTCATTCACCGTATTCCGCTACACCGCCATTTCCTCCGCAACAGCCGATCGTTCATCTGTTAATGCCGACTGATAGATGTCAAGTAAGTGTACAAAGTTGAAAATTTTATTTATTAACTTTTCATCTAGTTACACGTTTTTAACGGTGCATTTAATGTCGAGTTGATTGCAAAAATCGAGACATTTTACTTTAGCTAGTATATATACGTATATATATATATATATATATATATATATATATATATATATATATATATATATATATATATATATATATATATATATATATACGTATATATATATATATATATATATATATATATATATATATATATATATATATATATATATATATATATATATATATATATATATATATATATATATATATATATATATATATATATATATATATATATATATATATATATACATAGTGCTGTTAAAATGATAAGACGTGTGTTTCTGGTATAGTGACATCGATGTATAGCGCGTTATAATACAATTATATTTGAAAAGGTACGTTTATCTCATTTATCTAATGTTATCGTTACGTAATAAATTCCATTCAGTATGTTATCCGGTAATAGTAGTGGTGTAAAAACAAGGAGCGCTGGTACAAAAAGGAAAGATGATAAACCCCCGTCCCCTTTAAAAGATATCACTGAGACAGTTGAGCAGGCGTTGGGGAATATTGACTTCCAAATGAACGAAGAATTTCGAGTTCAACTTACCAACAACATCATGTAGGCGGTGAAGAAGAATTTCTTTATGGAATTGAATAGAAAGGTAACAGATATGAATACTCTCAAGTTAGTAACAAGTTAGAAGAATTGGAACAATATAGCCGTCGAAATTTGTTGATGATATACGGAATTCCCGAAACAGATAAAGAAGGTACGGATGAATGTATTATGAAACTGGCTAAAGAAAAATTATCATACGGATGAATGTATTATGAAACTGGCTAAAGAAAAATTATCAGTAAATATTCCGATCGAAACTATTTGTAGATCGCATAGGATTGGAAAGCGACAAGTAGATAAACTGGGGCTTAATAATGCTACGAGGCCAATTGTAGTAAAGTTTGTAAGCTACAGATATCGAATATTCGGTAATAAACGATTATTGAATAAGACTAATATAGTAATACGGGATCATTTAACGAAGAAACGGATGAACATAGTACGGGTAATAAATACGGTCGTAGAAATGTCTGAACGGAAGACGGTAAAATAAACTATTGACAGTACGTCTAATGAAAGGATTGCGATAAGAACGCCGGCCGGTTACGATAAATTGACATTTAGAATTTCGGAAGAGAAGACGATTTAAAATTTCCCACTCACCCGTTACGTGTTATATCGTCTTATATTAAATGTTATGTTTATTTACAGTATGTACATGTACATATATATTACGAGTGTGTTTGGTATATTATGTATTGGTGCGCATGTATTTTATTATCATCATTTTTAAGCGTATTTTTGTGTTGTATGTCAGTGTATTTAAGGTATGTACTTTCTACCGTTCATTTAGTCACTTCATTAACACTGATACCGGTTTTATCTCTCTTTATGCTATATGCAGTTTTACTGAAAATATTCTTAACAGAATTATTACGTAGATTTTTATTTATTCGTCGATAATAATAAAATGAAGAACTAATATGATCGGTCACATTTTAAGACATGAAAGCTTATTAAAGATAATTATAGAAGGACAGATGAATGGGAAACGCGGAAAGGGAAGACCAAGAAATCAATATACACAGCAACTAATAGAAGACACTGGTAGCACATACGGATAGGAAGAGGAAAACAGAAAACCGTCAGTTGTGGAAGAAATTAGCAAACCAGTCTTAGGAGTGATGACTACATGATGATGATGTATTTGAATGTTTGTTACTTTTACGAATTAGCATATTTAGGTTTTGATTATGCATGGTGGACATATATTTTAGGAACTGTTTTACTTCTTTTCCGTTTTTTATATGTAATAGGTTAGAGTTGTCAAGTTTCTTAATTTATTGTAGTTCTTATTTATTCGATTATTTATCGCCAAATTTTCAAACAGTTACTATAATGGGACTTAAAGTGTATTACCAAAATATTCGGGGATTAAATACAAAGTTAAAAGAACTTCATTTAGGAATGTGTAGAAGTAACTTTGATATTGTAGGATTCACTGAAACTTGGTTAACTGGAAGTTTTTACAACAATGAATTTTTAAATCAAGGTTATTTTGCTTATCGTCGCGATAGAGTTGGTAGGAGGGCAGGCGGAGTTTTGTTAGCGATTAAGGACACATATGTTGCAGTGGAAATTGTGTTTCCCAGTTTTGGGAATACAGATTCAGTTTGGATTAAGGTCAGGAATGTTAATGTACAAACACTTATCGGTTGTATTTATGTTCCTCCTCCCGGTATACCCTGCTCTTGTTATAGCGTATTTTTTTATGAATGTCATAATTTATTATTGAATATGAAAAATACAATTAATACTATGATTATGGGCGATTTCAACTTATCCATCTCTGGTTCTGGTACTCCGCTTGATTATCTTAATAAGAATATTAATTCGCTTTCAAATTTCATTGAAATTAATAATCACAGTTTAGTAAATAATGTCCTTAATTCGCAGAGAAAAACTTTAGATTTAATCATTACTACTTCCGTTTTGAGTGTTGATGTACAGAGGTCACTTGATCCGCTTCCTCCTGAGGATAAGTATCATCACACTCTGGATATCACTGTTCGCTGTAATTCTCTTTATATAAAGTGGATTTTAGTACAAGCGTGACACCTTACAATTTTAGGAAATCAAACCCGTTAACATTAAAACAAAAAATTTCCCTGATCGATTGGGAACAACTTTATAATATCAGACATGTGGATGATGCAATACACTACAATAACACGTGGGTCTGCATCGTGTCGTGACAACAAAGGGATTACAATCAGGTCATATTATGATTCCCTTGTATACGCTACTTACACTGTACAATAAAATGTATAGAGATAAGTAGTCGCCTACATTTTTATTCTCGATCTGTCGGGGCTTCATTTTAACTTGAATTTTACAAATTAATCGTGAATCTAAATTCATGCCTAGGTACTTTACTGAGTTAGCCGGTTGAATGAGTTAGGTTTCCGATGTACAGTCGATAAATGTTGTCAGCATAGCGTAACGTAAACAAGACACGAACAGGCTTCCGTTCATTTAGTCTAATATTCCGGTCTAGAGTTCATTGTTTAATCCGATTGATCGTATATTGCAATTTATTCGTAGCTTCGGAATGACTATCACTTACAGCTAAGATTGCCCTGAAAATGTGACTGTTTCTGTATTGTTATCAGGAATTCTGTAAGTTTCTAGCGGCAACATTTTCGGAGGTATCGGAAATTAACACAGCGGTATCATCTGCAAAAGTAGCAGTCAGTGTGCTTTTTGTAGCCGGAAGATCAGCTGTATAAAGTATGTAAAACAGCGAACCCAGAACACGATCCCAGAACACTTGCCTGAGGGACAGGGGTGACGTCATTTTTAGGATGGTAGTTTTATTCTTTGAAAAATTTATAACAAAAGTGGCTCATTGGATAAGAAGTATATAACAATTTTATATATAATATTGATTGGCACGTACGGTTTATATATATATATATATATATATATATATATATATATATATATATATATAATCTCGCGCAGTTACCGTGCATATTATTTAATGATCTTTTTTTTAAGTATACAGACTTCCCATTGGTGTAGTCTGTTAGATATACGATTTTACTTAATCAGTAGTCCCTAGTTATAAATGATAAGTTAATTTTAAATACATACGATCTATTTTGTAATTGAATTAAGTCTTTCGAGGCGTTTGAAATAAAGATAACAGTTGTTCGATAAATTAACCGCTAGCGGATTAACAGTGTCGTTGACTGTATATATTTTTCATTTAAACTTGTTATTGTTCGTTTTATCGTTGGTACACGCAGATCAGAATGGATGTCGTCGTTGCGTATATACCAGGGTGCGGATACAATGTTTCGCTACACCTTGTTTTACTGAAAGTAAATTTTTCGAGTAGGATAACAACCAGCCTGGGGTACCGGGAGCGTATGGGAAAAAAAAGGGAAAAAAAACACAAAAAACTCTGTATCTATATGAAATGAGGTCGAAAATCGGTAGGTGCTATTTTCAATTTAGCTGGATGCTTTTCGATCGACGAAAAATATGCGAATTGTTTAGGGGTTGTATCACACCCTCCTTTATAATTACTTACATATGGCACGAGATCGTAATTATTTTTGTCGCAACTCGATCAACCGACCAACGATAACCGCCTGCGAGGGATGAAACTATTCACGCCACGGCCACGCTTTATTTTTTGCAGGTTAAATTAATACTAAACTAAATTAGTCGAAACGATTAAATTATTTTTAAACGACGAAATTAAAAAATTATTTTTAATTTCGTATTTTATTTGTATAACGGTTAAGTATAAGATTTTTAATTGCGATATTTTCGTTTATAATAACGAATTAAAATTTAAATCTGGTCGTTTTGACCTACATTTTGTGTACTTCAAATACTAGCGAATTACTAACCTTTATCGACGCATTTGCAAATGTACTTTACGGATTTCGCAGAATTACAAAACTCGACATTTATACGAGCCTTGTATGTTATAGAAAATAGTGGTAAGTACGGTACAAGCCGCTAAATTATCAATTTCAACGTCAATTGTAGCATTTCTACGCGCGATATCACCGGTCAATATCCGTAATAGTGTTGATACGTCGCATTGGAAACCTCTTTTTCTATTTTCCATCCTCCATCCGCGGCGATGTCACGTTAAAAGCGCTGCAGGTACTGTGGATCATGTGACTGGTAACAATATCATATAATTCTCGATCAATTCGTTAATGCGGAATTTCGGCAGAAATTATTTTTGGTCAATTTGTTACGGACGAATTCTGTTTTCGAGCCGAATGAAAATATCAGCATTAGACGAACTTCAACCGAAGTTATCAAAAATTGAATATATGACAATGAAATTCATCGACGATTTTAATCTTAAAATTATACTACACAGAATTGAATATATACACATACATGAAGCCAGTTGTTCACAATATTTAATAAAAATTATAGACAGAATTTCGCGTATTATAATAATTGTTTTGTATAAATAAATACGAAATAATACACAACATAATGAAAAGAAAATAACACATAAAACACGCGCGTTATATCGCACTTAGTATATATATATATATATATATATATATATATATATATATATATATATATATATATATATATATATGCATGTATTCTTCTTCTTCCTTTGGATCCTCGGAAGGGTGTAGTGATATTATGAGACCGCCGCATATGCTATTCTTCTCCAATCCGATCTGTCTTGAGCAGCCAACAACGCTTCATGTGGATTTAATCCAGTTAGTGATTTTATCTGGTCAACCCAGCGCATCCGCGGTCTTCCACTTTTCCTCTTCCAGCATATTTTCCCTAATTATCAGATTTTGCAGAGAGTAGTCCGTCCATAGGTGTCCGAAAAATTTCAAAAATTTCATCTTTATTCTACATGACAGCCGCATATGTTTAGTTTTTGGAAGACATATTCGTTAGTTTTCCGGTCCATCCACGATATCCTTAGTAACCTCCTGTAGGGCAACTTTCGAACCGGTCTATTCTATTAGCGCAGTCTACAGTGAGGGACCAAGTCTCGCACGCATAAGTAACAATTGAAAACACCAGACAGTCCAACAGTTTAAGCTTTATGTTTATCTTTCTGTCGCACTACGCGCTAATATTAGTCTCCTCTTTATATACGGTCAGCAGCTACTGTTATTTGTCAGTATTGAGTCAAGATAGGTGAAATTTTTCACAACATCCAATCCACATACATTCTTTCGTTTGCCATTACCATTTGTATCTCTTTATCGTGACTTTTGTTTTGTTCCTGTTTATTAGTAATCCATATTCTCTGCATCGATCTTCGAGATTCTGTATAAATTTTGACATATTATCCTTCGAACTGCTTATAATGACAATATCGTCAGCGTAGCGCAAATTATTAATTTTTTTGCCGCCCACTGAAATACCATCATACCAATTGTTCAGTAGTTGCCGCATAACATATTCTGTATAGATGTTAAACAATAAAGGTGACAACAGACATCCTTGTCTAGCACCCTTTCCCAACTTGAAGTTAATAGTTCTTATGTTGTTTACACGCGCGAATGCCGAATTATTTTTGTACACTTTATTAAATATATGAGATGTTCTGGGGGTTCCCATCTCCTTTAATATGAACCGTAAGTATACACCAAAGAAAATATCGTATCAACTAGTAACGCTTGAAAAATTATAACTAAATTCAGGTTCGTGTAATAAACTAACTATATAACCAAAACGTATTGAACTCAAAGAGATGTGAAAAGTAAATAACGTGGTGATAGGATGAAATAAAGGTAGTTGATTCAGTTCGTGCAGATAAAATTTCATATCATATACAAGCATGTTACACACACACATTGCTCAATTTGGGCTTTCATTATTATCATTAATTTCAATTATTTTATGCATATCTTTTTTGGTGTATTTAAACGAAATAAATGCTTTATTATTATTATATATTTATATATATTCATGTATATAGATATGTATATATATATGTATATTTGTATATATAGTCATCTAAAGCTGCGATATGAGATTAAATTAAGATGTAACAGAAATAAAATATAATTGGGAAATTAACAAATGACCTGACCTGATTTTGTTGGCATAAGGGTAAATAGAAGACGGACAACGAATGATACAAGAATAACAATAGATTCATATTAAAGTGTATTTATGAAACAAATATATATTAAAAAAAAATATATATATATATTAATGCATTCCTAAAACAGTTCTTACTTTTCTTTACTACTTACACTAAATAAGAAATACGCCGAGTTGTTCATCTGACTAAAAATAAAAATTAAAATTAAAAAAGGTGCAGGATAAAACCAACAACATAATCTGCTTATTGATCATAAAGCTGTCTATATTTAAACATATGAATATTTAAACTAATCGGATAAACAATACCTTTTATGTGTATTATACCAAAAGTAAATTTTGGACAAAAAGATAATATACATCATAATCGAGTGTGTTTAATTCGTTTGTTTGTTTTAATTGCAAACTTTTATGTGTGTAACCCCATATGACGTTTATAAATAAATATGGGCTGCAGACAAAACTATATATATATATATATATATATATATATATATATATATACAGTCGAATCTGCTTATAAGGGACACATCGGGCGGAAGTCATTTGTCCCTTATAACAGGTTGTCCCTTATAAGCGAATTTTTAAAATCTCTTATTGAAGCGAATGGGTGTTAGAATATATACAGTTTAGTAAACAATTAACATACTTATAACCTTATTAATGCGTAATATTTATTTATATGGAAATTAAGAGAAAAATACAGGAGGCATACATAAGGTAAAAGAACCTGACCTGATATTTGTAAAAATTGTTCATTTACTGTAAAAATGCGCTATAGTTGTTTGGTGTAAATTTTTCATTTGTTGCGTTTGAACAAAATCTGCACAGTTATCTAATGATGCCGTAGGAGCACCTGACTGCCCTTTTCAGTACTACTCCATTTTTTATGCAAGTTCTGTTCATCTGTTTTTAAACGGGAGATGGTGTTTTTGGAGACGCCCATGATTTTTGCTAACTCCCCAATAGTCATATTGGGTGGTTGAATTTCGATTTTGTCTAAAATAGAAATTTTTTCCTTTAATGATAAACATTTACGTGGCATTTTATTCATACAAAAAATTCACCAGAACTAAAAAAAGAAAAGAAAATTTTTGTAAGAAAAAAAAACGACACGTCGCACTACAGTTTTTGCAGAACTAAACTAAGAACGTAATAATCTGTCGGAGAGTGCATAATTATTAATAAACGTACAGAGCAAAAAACAGTATAGCGTCAATGAAAGAATGTCAACACAAGGACATCTCAAACAAAACGAAGAAAAAACAAAAATGTTCACTTAAACAAAAACGAATTGTAAAAATGACTAAAACATTTTTATTCAATTTTTATTTATGTGAATATTTTTGTTTTACGACCGGAAGTGTCATTTTATATCGGCTGGCTTATCGCCCGTCTCACTATTTATTGCCTTGAAAGTCTATTTATCTTTGTCCCTTATAACCGAGGCGTTGTACCACTAAAGTGAACTAATATAACCTTCATTTGATACGTTTGATTCTGAGTTTTGCTGATTGTCCCTTATAAACGGCTGTCCCTCTTATCCGGAGTCCCTTATAAGCGGATTCGACTGTATATATAAAAGAAGAAAATGTTATATTTTGTTTGACGACGTTGCATGTATATGATAACTTCGATATCTTGCGCATATGTTCGATCTTTACGCAGACTGGAATATTCAGAATTATTCGGCAGTACATATTTTATAGCCGTTGTAACTTTACTAAGTTAGAACAGGTTAGCATACGACCGTATGAGACAAGCGTAATTCATTACAGTTTTATAGATTATTAAATTATTTGCCGAGAGTTGACGTAACATCGTTTATTAAATATCGCATATAGCTCAGAGACGCGTTGTAGTTTTATTCTAAACAGATTCAACATGTTTGGAAAATGTAAGACCATCGCACCAAAATATTTAATATCGGCTTTCCGAACCAAAAGTGTTGTATGTTATTCGCTATAACAGGTAGTAAGAAATGTCGGCTTCTTTCGTGAATAGAATAGATTAAGTTAGGAAAGTAAGCTTCGTGATATAGATTAAGGGAACCCTACATCGAATCACGGACTGAATTAAAATAAAATAAACATATTTTAAAAAATTACTAAAGAAATAAATGTAATAAATGAATTTAACAAGTAAATCATTTTGTATAACTTATTTCTAGTTACGATGCTAAGGAAATTTTTTTAAGATGCCGCTCCGATCGGTAGTATTGGAAAAAAATTAATTATCGGAATTTAACCCTCCTTCAGTCGTACGTTATCAATTTTTCACACAAAATTTTTCGTGTTTTTTTTTCTTTTTTCTATATATGTGTGTGTATGTATAATAGCGTTTTTTCTATAGATAATATTTTTTATGTGTCATATAAATAATGATCGAAATAAGTTTATAATTGGAACATTCACTATCAACCTAATCTTCCTTTTTGTTTTCCACGTATTACATCATTGATTTGATATAGGCCTCCCGTTAATATTTTCCATCTTTCTCTATCTCGCGTTTTCCGAAGCCAATGTTTCCCCGCTATTCTAACAACATCATTCGTCCGATCTTCTGTTCTTTTCTTTTCCTATCGTATGGTCTCCATATCACCGGAGTTCTTTCGTTCATCTTCCGTCCGATTATCTTTCAATATGTCCGGTCCGTGTCGTCTAATTGTTCGTCGCTATTTCCTTTAGCCGATATCTTCGAACGTTGGTTTTTTGACCATGTTAAGCATCGACGATTGTTACCAGCGTTAAAAAGTTTACACGTATCGTCTAAGAAACATCGCGACTACTAAAAGAGGTTATACAATATCGTTAATACGATCCGCATATATTCGGGCTAATTGAATACGCGGTCATAATTAAGGATTAATTTTGCCCTTTTATCCGGACGGTTGGATGAGGTTGGAGAGGAATGAAATTTTCGCGCGAGCGCCTTATCCGTGTTCGAAGGTTTTCTTCTCATAAGTCGCCGGGATTTAGTTAGCGTTTATGATAGTGTTCAGCGTATAACGTACACGTAATTTGAAACACCGTCGAGGGTTAAGAGTTGATAAGCTGGCTATAGAGAGAAGAAAGCCGTTAAAGAACGAGTGATGTGTGGCTTTGAAAACTAGAAAAGCACGCATAAATATACATATGTAAGTGTATATACATATATATTGTACACTATATATAATGATCGTCGTCGAAAAACCCCGGGGCTTTAATACGCGGAAACAGTTTGGATTTCTGCGTTATAGTCAACTACATAAACATATATACATATATATATATATATATATATATATATATATATATATATATATATATATATATATATATATATATACGTATACATTTAAGAAGAAGAGGAAAAAACTTTACACAGGAGAAATGCAATATCGTCCGTTGGTAGTTGTAAAAACAGCTGTTGCACTTCCCATATTAAGTGAATCATTCTCATTGAGCCACAAAGGATAATAGAGTAGTAGGGATCTTTACATCTGTATCAGTCGGAGAAATATCGAACAGATAAGCGAACAGAGAGAGATATGTTGTTGTCGGTGTGGACGGATTAAATAAGCGAATTTCAGAAATTTCGTAGTCGACATAAACGGGTGTAGAACCATCTTTTCGTATGTACCTATCTATGTCAAATCTATTCGTATACTGTTTGCGTCAAGACATGTATATATATATATATATATATATACATACACATAATGTATTAGTTTATACCCTCTTAGTAATCAATCCAATTTGCATCTACCCTCATGATATAAAACTAATACTAACTACTCATCATCGAAATTACGTATCATGTATAAACTGATACAGTTAACTCCGTTCGATAAGTCGCAATTTTGTCTACTATATATATATATATATATATATATATATATATATATGTGTGTGTGTGTGTGTGTGAATAAAGATACACACGATGTCATATTGTTTTTATTCCCATAATCACACCATTATACGGTGTTCAACTTTTAACTTTTATAATCGGGGTGAAAAAGTGAAGATACACTTTTGAGAAAAGAGAATAAAAAATTAGAATCGAATAAAATAGAACGAAAAAAAAATTGGATGTAAAAAGATTTGCGAGAAAAGTTTTGTAGCTTTTTCTCGGAATACGTGGTAAATCTAATTGCCGTTTCCCGCCCTATTTAATAAAAGACAACGAGTGTATCTTATAATAGATAATAAATATCGCATCTGATTCGATTAGAGCGTTTCTTAAACCATTCAGTCGCATTTTTGTCCTCTATAAGATATATACATAAACTTTTTACACACACACACATACATATATATATGTTTTCATAGTAAGAAATGTCTAGTTGACAATAATTCTTTCGGGCGCAATGTACCATATACGGTACACGGACGTTTTTTTTTATTTAAAATTGATCATATTCAAATAACGGGCAATCGTATAATAATACTTTGATTCAAACATATTATAAACTTATCCAGGTATTACTTTATATGTTCACTTTTTCGAATACTCTCACTTCATACGCCCAAAAAATTGCTAATCGTACGTCGGAATTATTAATAATCGGCATGATCATCGTCTCCGTATCGGAGGTAGGCGACTACAAACATGTTTTCTAAATTACAAATAACACATGTTAATATAGAGACTTAAGTATAAACTGCAAAAATATATTGTTTAGGTCGTGAGTTCTTAAATAAATACTATGTTAAAAAAAAAAGTGGATGACACGAGTTTCGAAGGTACTTACTAAGTAAAGGGGTGGGTTAATACTAATAAATAAATTATAATTAATTACTACATAATGTTATGTTTAAGTCGTCTGTGTGTAATACATGAAACGAAGTTGCTTAGAATCGTAATTGGCAATCGAGGAGACGAGTTCATTGTTTTGGTATGAGCATTTAATAAAAAAAAAGTCAGTCGATAGCTTTAGAACAAAATCACTAATATAGGGCAGGCAAGTAGCTTCGTGCATGCTATCGATCCTAGCGAGGTGCATTGAGAATATATCTGAGGCAACTATTTCGAATGTGATTTGTTAAAGGAGGTTTTTGATATAGAGTTTCAGCAAAGACGAGCGTAGCAAAGTGTTGAACGAATTACTTCATTATAGAGGATTATCTTGTTGTTAATGTTGTGGAAGGACTATTGATTAAGAATGAGGTAGAAGGAACACAAAGCGTTGTTCGTCTTGATTACGATATTATTTATGTGTTTAGTGAAAGTAAGTCTCTATTATCGAGCATTACACCAAGATAACGAACCTTATCACACCACTCTAATATATTATTTTCCTGTACCATCAGATTGTCAGGTTGAGGTGGTTTCTTACGGGTGAAAAAGATAACTTCGATTTTTTCAGCTTCACGCTAATTTGCCATTTATTGCATTTATTGTAGTATTTAAGTATCCGCGATATCCCACGCTGAAGTCTATTACGGATCGTGCTAGGTCTATAGATAGTCCAACTTGCGTGTTGAGTGGGTTCGGAAAATCATAGAGGGTAAACAAAAGTGGTCCGATTATACTGCTTTGCGGAACAACCGCAGAGCAAGTTTTGTGAGACGAGGCAGCTTTACGTATAGATGCATAAAAAAAGATCTAATGCCTAAGTAACTACTAATTAAATGAATTAAGCATGTTGGGAATTTACATTTTATCATTTTATAAAGAATACCCGCGTGCCAAGTTGTATCGAATGCTTTGACAACGGCAAATAGTACCATATCGGTATGCTTATTTAAGTTGAAATTATGAGTAATACACAGTCGGTTGGATGTAGAGTTATGAAAGCGAAAGCCGAATTGAAAGTTCGGATTTATGCTATATTGTTGTCAACATGGGATAATAATCTAACATAAATTACCAGCAACTTTACTTAGGTTACTCGTAAATACCAAACCGATGTGCCGAAGGAAATAACACAATTTTCTATTGTGACAAAGAAGTTATTGACGCCGCAATTCCTGTGTGCAAAAACCAACCACCACACATTTCTAGACACAGAAGATTAACCTTAACTTAAAAGTACTCGTTCAATTAACGCTATATCAATATTGCATATTATATACGGCATCACGTAATATCAATATCATCAGCATAGAGGAGAATCTTAGAATACAAAAGCACAAAATGTGCCAGTTCTAAAATATATAAATTAAAAAGGATTAAATTGAGAGAAGATAGATCAGTCATCCTTCACTGAGCACTATCAATTACAAACTTTTTTAAAACATTACGCGTAAAGGAGTTTCAGCAGATTGCGATTCGGGCATTACTTGCTATCGAACAGTCTATTCCTTATGTAATTTAGTGAAATTCCTCACGATCCTCTTCATACTGTATGTGCTATTTTCAATCCTCATCGTATGTTCTTCGAATGTCCTTCTTTAATAATATTCTGAACTATAAGTTAAATGATTGCGCTCATCGTGTAACGGTCTTCCATACAATTCTTAATCTTGATAATTTACATCCAGACATCGATATTTATAGAGAAACCGTTGTTCACGTTTATAGAAATATGGATTATCTCCTACGTACAGTATCAGCTTTAATAAAATATATTAATAAAAAAAATTATGTATAAATAATGAATTTTTCGTTTATTTTGGGTCGCAGGAAATCTTATGGAACACGAAGATGTGCGAAATGACCGAAAGAAAGACATCAACGCCTGAAATAATTTCCACGGGTGTAGCTTTACCTCCGACGTCATCGTTGCCGGCTAACGCTGCGAACGCCGGCTGTAACGCTGTCCTACCGCAAATGATGACGATGCAATTTCCATTTATACCGTCCTGGGAAATACTACAGGTATGATCCGGTTTTCCATATTTACGCGGATAATTTAATTAAACTCGAAATATTAAAAAAAAAATCTCAACAATTATAATAATAATCATTGTATATAATATAATAAAATTAATATGTACGTTAAATAAATACGCGGCACAGACTACTAATACTGTTCGTCAATACGTGACTTAAAGATTAATTAATAATTTTCCAAATTATAAATAATTAATTAATATAAGGGGACGAATATATAAATAGAAAACCTGGCGTTGCATATAAAAAACTTTGTAGTAACTAAACGAAAATAATATTTAAGGATGTAAAAATTGTAAAGAAAAAATCTATAATTTAGACAATTAGTAGCTATTAGAAAAGCGAATGTTAATTTTTTTGTGTTTATGCGCGCGCACACACACACACATATATATATATATATATATGCATATTCTTATCACTACTCAATCGATCGAATCGAGCATTTTGAATTTTATGAACCGACAAGCAGCATCAGCTTACAACATTCAATTCTGGCACTAGCCAATCTTATACTCTGGTTTATCGACACCCGAGCCAGTTATTTTAATTAGTCAAAGAAGCTCTTCCGCATTACTCGTACCATCTGTTTTCCCTTACACAGCCACGTTTTCGAGTCAATAATTTCTTTAAATATGACCTATATATATATATATATACATATCATCGGTCATCATCAGGTCGTTCACCCCAGAGTGGTATCGTAGTCATGTAGCAATCTGAATCGTTATGCGCCATACCATCCGACCTTTAGCTCGTTGTACACATTGATACAAAAGGTAATCCAAATTGTTTTATTATCGTATCTGTCCAACGCTGTGTAGGACGACCTTTCGGTCTTTTCCCTTGGACTATCGACTGTATAACTAGTGTTTCTAAATTCCTCCCTCTGCGACTGACATCCTCGAAATATTTCATCACGCGGAGAACAGCAATATCAGCTAATCGCTATGGATTCATTAGTTCGTTTCGCTGTGTACCATATGCAGAGCAATCTTCTCCAGCACTACATTTTAAAACTGTTTAGTCGAGTTGTGCCGACCTCATCTAAAGTTCATTATTCAACTGCATATAATATACTACCGAAAATATCAACGTCTTTATAAGTTTTATTTTCGTGTGTTTAGTAATGGAACTATCTTTCCTTATTTTAGTCAGTTTCATCATAGCGCAACGGCATTTGAATTCGTCGTTTTATTTCCTGGTCTGAACATCATTTATTAGAAATTAGTGATCATAAGTATATAAAATATATATATATATATAAATTCTGTGTTGTATTATACTTTCCAGCTGTACTGTAAATTCAAAATCGAGACATCTGATCTCACGACTGACCACGGTATCCTCAGCATCCGCTTCCAACAATATATTTCGATGTTTGGATGATCTTTTTAACGTCCGGTATGCGTAAGCATATTGAAGTATTAATTAGGCGTATTTTTTTGAATAAATGTTCTGTCAAATCCTTGTGAGCATTGCCATTGTTGACTTCAGAATTACCAGTCGTCTTTTAATTATATCCTACTGTATTGGTAATAACTGTTTCAAGGTAATATACCTCATTCAAATTTCCTACACATTGTATATAAACATTCTTAGTGTGTTTATCAGTAATCATCACATCAGTTTTTTATTCATTTTTTTGATAAAATTCCAGCACCTCGTCTTCCGACGCAGCAATTAATGCGATATCATCAACATATCTGAGATTATTCATCCAGTTTCTTTCAATCTTCGCACCATTCTATCTGTCTCGAAGGCTTTCCTAAGTATTCGCTCACCGTAGTTAATATAATTTGTTATATATATATATATATATATATATATATATATATATATATATATATATATATATATATATATATATACCGTTATTATTTTCCATTCGTATGCTCGTACTCGAATGTCATGACCTATTTTAGTGCATTTAAAAGAGCTCGCGCCAAGCTTCTCTATTCTCGGTTTTACGCGTAAAAACCTAGACCGTCTGAATATCGGTTAATCCCTTCATCTAATCGATAAATCGATCTCTTCGTCATGATGCCTGTACTTTTCCATGGATAACCATCTCTTCAATACCGTTGACGCGGATTATGTGTCTAAAGAATTTTATCATTCTCCTACAGACCATAGAGAGTAATCTTCGATTATGCTAGATATCTAAATCCCGTAAGATGGATTCATTCGTCTTGCGACTCGTTCGTGGGATTTTAAATAGCCTTCCCTGTAAGCGGTCGTGTCCATCGCTTCTAGTTCCGCTCGCGATGCGTTATTTAATGTTCATGATTCACATCCGTGAAATGCGATGGGAAATATTAATGTTCTTAGCAGATATAGCTTCAATTATTTCTGCGCTTCACGGTCTTTCCATAATCCTCGTTAATTTCGTTGTTGCTATTTTTGTCTATTCCCGTTCACCGTTTTTATTTATGTTTCGTGCCAAAGCAAATTTGACTTCGACGGCATTAAGTTTATTCTGTCTAGTGTCAAAATAGCACATGTTTTTATTTTTCTTAAGGCCGACATTTTCGCTGGTCTTTTTCACTCTCTGTAAGTGCCGTGTTATGTCTGTTTCTGTCTTGGTCAACAATACTGTATCATCTGAATTTTCAGATTCCGTAATCTCCGGCTGATACTCGCTCCATCAAATACATTGTAATTTTCCTTATTATCCATTCGCTATATATGTTAAATAAAAGTGGGGAGTTTTTCGGTTTGAACATTTTCTGACAATTCGTTTCAAATTCGAATGTATCGCTTCATTTTCAATGACTCCTGTGATTTGTCTGGGGAACTCCTATATTCGTCAGTATTTGCCATAGGGTAATTATGCTAATATTGTCGAATGCTTTAGCATAACCCAAAAAACAAAGCAACCCTGATGAATTCATAGACTTTTCCATCAATTGTCTAATAATCATTAGTCGCTTCTTTATTATCACCTTGTACATATGTAGTTATGCTTCGTATGTAGAACGAGTCGCTACTAGAGTTTCGGATTTATAGAACGATAATATGATAGCTATACGAAAATTCACTCGCGCATACGTGACCAGTATAATTAAGACAGATCAATCGAATCGAAAAACTATTTAGACTTTCTTCTTCTTCTTCTATGTGCCATACTCAAGAGAGCGTAGGCGAATGTGCCAACTAGATTTTACGTTGTCTCGCATCTGCCATTAATTGTTGTATCGCGCCGGTCCAGTTTTTGATATTTTTCAGCCAATCTGTCCTCCTTCTTCCCGGACTTCTTATTCCTTCTATCTGTCCTTTGTATAATAATCTGTAAAATTTCATACTCTGCACCTCTAATGATATGGCCAAAGTATGACACATTTCTCTTTATAATAATATTCCGTAATTGTCGATCTGTATTCGCCTTCTTTAAGACATCTTTGTTGGATATTTTATCCTCAGCATCCTCCTATATATACACATTTCCACAGCTTCGTATCGGTTCAGATGTTTTTTATTTAGAGGCACAGCCTTAGACTTACGTGAATAATAAAACATGCGTTAGCTGAGAAGATCAAATGAATACCGATAATAAATTACGACATTATACGACGTATGTTTAATATATTTACACGTTCATATACGTATCTGTACACACAAACACACATGTATATATATATATATATATATATATATATATATATATAAATATATATGTATATATAAATCTTGTCGGCGAACCTAGACAATAACTAAAGAAAGTACTTATCAGAATGGGACGATTTTTCGGCCATATAGTTCGAGCAAACGGACTGGAAAAGGTTGTCATAGAAGGGAAATTGGACGGAACAAAATGTCGTGGCCGTATGCTTTTAAGATGGTCGGATGAACTGACAAAGTTCGTGGAGAAGAGCTTCAGTGAATGCATACACGCAGCCTATAATAGAATTAAATGGTGCAAACTAATTCATAACGCCTGCATTTCTATGTCACGATGTCTTTGCTAGGGACGATACAATTCAGAGAAAGAGATATTACGATGGCTGTTCGAGGAAAAATACAAGGAAAGAAAACGCGTGGAAGAAAACGGCTGGAGATGAAGACAACCAGCTTCACAATACAAGGAAAATGACAAAAATTATCGAATCAGCTAGAAAAATGGAAATATAGATCAAAGTTAATGTATGCCATCTTCTGACAAGAAGAAGCTACAAAGATGATGATATATATATATATATACATTAACACAGTATATTGTTTGTTAACAATTTTATGTTTAGGAAACAACGGCAAGATTATTGTTTATGGCGGTACATTGGGTTCGGCATTTAAGTCCGTTCCAGACGCTATCCAAAAAAGATCAGGTAATACGATAATACTTGATAATAGAAATATAAATAAACGAATTAGAATCATGAGATGCTATGTGTGGACTATTTAGAAATATTACTCCGAAACGTGAACAATAAGCGCAGAAGGCGAGAAAATAATACAAAGTTTTGAGATGTGGTACTATCGCAGACTTTTTAACATATTGTGGAAAGACGACATTAGTAAGGTGAAGGTACTGTGAAAATATTGAATAAACGCAACTGAGAGGCACCATAGATAATCAAAAGCGTAGATAAATGGCGCATAAATTTCGCGAAAATGGATTGCTGATGGTAGCTGTTCGAGGTAAAATCAACAAAAAAACAAGTAAACTGGAATGATTGACAACGGGCGTCTGAAGCTGCAACAGATTATCGACCCAGCAAGAAGCCGTTTAGTGTAAATTAGTAATTATTGCATGCAATCTTCTGCAATGGAAGAAGCAACATAATGGGGATGATAAATATGATAATACATACGATATATATATATATACATATTGATAGAGAGATAGATGTAGACAGTGACTAAGTACATAGATAGACACATAAATATATATAATAATAAGAATAACCGACATTCGTATCGAAGTCGTCTACGTAAAAGAAAGTAAATAAATCAAGCATTAACCGTTACGGTTTTAAACTACGAATAGAGAGAGCGCTGTATATTCCGCTTAAAAAAATTAGTTGAAAAGTAATTTTTCGATAATTCGTAAACTACGTTAATATATTTATTACATATGCCGAGAAAAACGTACAAATTAATCGGTGTCACAAAAAAAAAAAAAAAAAAAAAAAACGGTGTCGCGCAAAGTTTGTCAACGATTATGTCACAATGTAAATTAATGACGAGTACCGATGTATGAGATCAGTTCACTTCTGGTTTGACAAATGCATCCACAAAATCTAAAAGTACCAACAAGGGCAGTTATTTTCGCAGTTTTAATTATCGGTAGCTTATTTTTCGATTTGTAATGATAGAATCGCAATTTCCACTATTTCAGTCTGTTTGCTACCGATTATATTACCAAGTTGTTACACCGATTTGTTAATTTAATTAGTTTCACTTTCTATTTTTTACGTAGTTTCTCGCCTGTATTGTACAGCACTCGTTTTACTATCCTCCGTTCGAATCATATGACCTTTCCAACCTCCTAATATTTATCAATGATATTGGAAAGAACCTTTGCTCAAAATTTATTTTATTTGCTGATGATCTCAAAATTTACGCTCCTATATCTTCACTAGCCGACTGTGAATTTTTACAAACAGATCATAAGCTGGTTCTGTGGAGCAAAGAAAATCATTTACCTTTCAATTAGGATAAATGCGTCCACATGAGTTTCTGTGGAAATAGAAATAGGTACTCGTTCACTTACACGAGGAATGGTAAGCAGATAATTAAAAAAATCTGTGGTGCGGGATCTCGGTGTTAATATTGATGACAATTTAAAATTTTCACTACATGTAAGCGATGTTGTAAATCGCTCTTATAAAATGCTAGGTTTTATTATAAGAAATTCATATGCGTTTAGAGATCCATGGACGCTACTGTCGCTTTATAATGCACTAGTGCGTGGTCCTTTAGAATACTATTCAATTGTTTGAGGTCCTTGTTATAATAAATACATTAGGTTAAATTGACAAAGTTCAGTGTTTAAAATATCTATATTACCATATATCAGGTATTTACCCTAAATATATGAGTTACGATATATTAAGAAATATAATGGATGTGAGGTCTTTACATTACAGAAGGAAAATAGCCAAATTAAGGCTTCTTCATGATGTATGTAACGGTTGAGTTAATAGTGAGTATTTAATATCAACCGTCTCCTACGTTGTACCAAGACCAAATAGGCGATCGAATCGTTTTCAGTGAGCCACGTGCACGAACAAACCTCGGTTTAAGTTCTCCGTTGCCGTCAGCTTTCCGCTTGTATAATTCTCTTTTGAACATATTTCCCTGTATGGATATTTGATAACAGATATTTCTTTAATAATTTGCTTCCCGAACATAATTATTTTGTGATGAGAACAGGAGTTTTGTCTATTCCAATGGTTCTAGATTGTTATTATGTGGTGTGTGTTTGGTATATGTTTTCCTTTACTAATGCGCATGTAATATATAGGTTAAGATTTATATTATATTGATTAATTTGTTGAAGATTATTCGTCCGTTTATTTCGAGTAAGATTGTGTGAATGGGTTGAATGATGTATGTTTTAACGAGTGTGAGACTTGTGAATGCGTGTAGTTTTTCTGGTGTGTTTAATGGGTGTGAGGCTGGTCTTCGATGTATTTCTTTATATTTTATTTTTTTTACTTTTAATTTTATAATTCAGAAAAATTATTCATTGTATTATTTTATTTATAAGCCTACGCTATAATTGGCTGTTAGCTGTTGTGTGGCTTCCGTTAAATAAATAAATAAATATTGTTAATAAAAATTAGTTTGCACCCATTACGATGTGGAATTTCACGATTTGCCATAAAACTTAATCATCGAACGTCGTAAATACCGTTCTGTAAACGTTATGAAAACCTTATTTGTCCCTTGCATTTTTATTTTTAATCGTTAAATCGTCTATTTCTTCCTTTTTTTTTTTTTCAACCAAATCGTACGAAATCGTTCATCCGTCGAATGTTCTGGAAAAATCTGTAATCAATTTACAAAAAATAAAATAAACCGAAACGTTCATCGTAAAAAATTTATGTCGGTCCGTTACTAAACGCCTTAATTATACAAGATTGGTTCGTTTTAATATTTTTTAAATTTTATTTTATAATTAAACGAGATAAGTGTTTTTAATAATGACATCGATGAAAATTTTTATTGATTCATTTTTTTTTTTAATTTGAAATTTTAGATGAGAAAAAACTCAAATTTTAACCTAAAAAACTGATTTTTGTACTAATTTTAGTTTCACACTTTAAACATTTAATAGAGCGACATCTAACGGTGACAGTCAGAAACTACGAATTAAATGATATGTTTGTAGAGAGCGCTGTATATTCCGTTTAAATTGAAAAATAAGTTTTCGATAATTCGTAAACTACGTTACTAATATACTTATTATGTATGCCGAGAAAAAACGTACAAATAAATCGGTGTAACGCTAAGTGAACGATATTGTGTCACAACGAGAGTGGTGAAATTCTTCGAACACGATGGAATGAAACGTGTAATAGTTTAAAATTAATGGAAAACGACGACCGAGACGTACATATATTAAATTGATATCGTACTGCATATAACAGGGTTGTCATTTTTAGAACGCGTGCGTTAATCAGAGGACGACGAAAAATTACAAAATCAATGACGGATTAAATGTTAATCACGATATCATATCTAGGGTGACGACTACAGATGGTGATGATGATACCATGAATTATGTACGGGCGTAAAAAGTATGAAAATTTCAGTTTATGTTAAAAAATGGCTTATATTACAGAGCCTCAATTATGACGTACAGAATTCGAGCGTGGAATACATTTAAGTAATAAGGAAATTTACAAGTTGCATGAAAAATAACAAACAACTCCGCATTTCGAATAATATCTTCAGATTGCAATGAAACTCGTGTCCTTCATAATTCCACCAGCGCGCACTTATTGCACTTTTTACAGCGCGACACGTTCTATTTCATTCTTTTAACCTCGTATGTAATAATTTTTTATCCTAATTCCTATTTTTTAAACTTTTTCTCTTTATTTTTGTTAAATATTTTTTATCGTTCTTAATTATACCTAATATCTCAAATGAACCTATCTGCGGAGTTGAAAAAAAAAAAAAAAAAAATCAAAAATAAATAATTTGTTAAGAAATATAATAAATTTTATTTAAAATAATTCCGTAATCTTTTTCTTCTTCGTCTTCTATTTCATCTTCTGCACATTTCAAACAAATTGTTTCTTCGAACGTTTCTTGCAAGTGAAATGGTTACACATGTCACATTTCATTGAAACCGAAGTATTCATTTTCCCACATATGTTTTTGATAGCAATGACGGACGATAACCATCTAAAAAATATTGAATATCTCGTGCAGAAGTTTTAGATTTGTACCTCTACATGCGAAATGTTCACTAATCAAACTCATTGCTAGGTGTTTTTTTTTTTGAAAAACCTTTTTTTTTTTTGAAGGGAGACTTGATTAAAGTGGTTCAGAACTAACTCTGCTATTTATGCTTGTTATTTTTATTAGAACATAAAAAAGAATCAAAGGCCAACGTTTTGTTGTCTTTTCAACAGAATAAGCAGAGTACCTTTTTTTTTCATAAGTATCAACACCCTCCTTTTTGTCTTATTATAATCGATAATTACTTCTGGTTTATTTGTTTTGTTCATAAATTATCTTTGTGTCATGCTTGGCTTTTTTTTTGTGTGTGTTTTTTTTTTATATATATATTATACGATATAAGAGTCTCGTCATATTAGAACCAGAACATACTACTACCAATTTCTCTTAATATATTGGGTAAAAATGAAGGCGGAACGTCTGCCTTATTTTTTTTTTCATTTTCCCCGTGATATTTAGTTAATAAAAAATCTACAAAAGCCATACTTGCGTACCAATTAGCATTAGTAAAAATTCCGGTTGAATACAGTAAAAAGTACCAGTATCCATAACAGGGATAACGGGCGTAATGTATCAATCGACGAGATGTGTTCCCATGATTCATTTTTTAAACTCGTTATTATCGAGGATAAACATTTGGTGAGGGATACGTATTCAGAATTGTAACATAGTTCGCAATAGCTGAAACTCGATGCTGTTTTACTGGGGTTACAAATTACCAGTTCAATTAAACATACCTATATGCAACAGCCTTTATTACAATAAACATCATGTTGTCCGGTTTTTAATTACGCTTCATCAGCACCAGTGACTCGATCTTTACAGCATCCGTTAGATCAATTTGCAATCGCGCAACATTTCGTAAGAACATTCGCCCTTTTTAATCTCCGAACCGGACCTGTTCGTATCCGAGCGTCGTGACCTTCTATCGAGCCGTTATTTTACCGCTCTCTGCGCTTTCTATCGTAGTTACAATCGGCTTTTCGATTGTTAAACCAGTTCTAATTTTATTTTACATCGTAGTTCTTTTTGTACCGCCTTCCATGTATTCAGATCTTATTTCTGTGTATTGTTGGAAGTTACTCTTGATATTTAACTCATTTAGAATCGATAATTCGATTCTTCTTTTTAATTCGGTAGATTCTGCGGTAGCATGTCATTTCAAAAGCATCTACGCGTTTTTTCATCTGCATTATTTATATTATCCAACACGCAGCGTCGTATATTGCGATATGAAAAATCGACATTCTCAAGTTCTTCCGTCTTTTTGTTCAGTAGCGCGATGACCTCTCCAAATTTTACTAAGTCTGGACTGCGCACTTTTTTTTCGCCGTCGCAATTCTACTTTTAATTTCTTCATCATACCAGTCTTTATTCGTCACCAATATCACTTTTTCATTTTCCTCTATATAACTGTTGATTTTATAAGTGGTCGAGAATTTTCTGCCTACTACCGCCATTATATGCAAATTAACGACAGCCTATACATAGAGATTTAGTAGAGGTAACACTTAAGATTAGTGGACAAAAAACATCGAAAGAACGGGTGAATGCGCATGTTGTTGCATTACCGAAATGATCATGGGGAGGTTAAGATCAAATTCGGATATGACAAATTTCCTAAAAATGATACATTTCTTTACAAGCACGATAATATGTTACATCTCACATGTACTGGAAGCAACAATGTTAACAGCGAATAAAATACTACTCGACCATTCTACTTATATACGCGTCGTTTCACACGAATAACAGTTTCCATAATAATATTCGTCTATCTTACAGGTGTACAGTATATATACATATACATATATATATATATATATATATATATATATATATATATATATATATATATATGTCGCCATGACGTAGTTGCTAGAGTGCTCGACTCGATGGTCGGAGGTTCGAAACGAACATGTGACATAGAAAGTTTTCATCCATTATCTAATTCTTAATTATCACGGAGAAGCCAATGGCACCCCGCTCCGTATAACATCAAATGCATGCGCATCTGTTTTGCATATAAATAGTGCCTTGAATGCTAGCTAATTTTGTACGTAAAAATGATGATGATGATGATATATATACATGTATATATTGGTATGTATTATGAGTTTCGTGTATTCCCATAAACACGGTGCGACCCAATCCTGCTTGTTTTCATTATTACGTGTCCAACAAATTTTCATTATAACAATCGTTGACGGTCTTCGGTCGACGTTGCGACTTCACATAACATCGAGTTGTTCGTGCGTTTATGTTGGTTAGAATCTTCTCCAGCACTCTCATCTCCAGAATTGTCGATTCTTCTTCATGTTCGCTAAATTTTTTTTTTTTTTTTTTAACGTTCAGATCTTGACTGTATAATACATCTTGATAAAAAAATTACGAGTGTCTGAATAATTTAAATTTTCACTTAACACTTTCGTGCCTACACATAGACGACGATAAAACAATTTTTGGGGCTCTAGATGAAAATATATACATTTTTTTTTAAATCGGCCTAATACGTAAAAAGATAATTATTGTGCATCCGAAAATTATTAATCGACCACGTTGAGCGTATAATTTGTGACATATTCAACGTAGAAAACGATAGAGTGTATCCGAGAGTATACATTGAGCATGAGGCGGTTAACGGCGTTATATTTCCGGATTGTGTTTTAAGACGCTTTTAGAAATTTAAATTGTACGTCTTATTTTATTTCTACGGTCGTCCTCCATCTTTATCAACCGTAACGACAATATGGGTATAATAACTCCCGATGACCGGGAAAGGATAATGGTTCCGGGCCCGACCGAATATAAACTCAGCAGCTTAGTGTGCGCTTCTATAATGAGTAAGCTTAGAAAGTCTGTTACAGAAAACGCTATTACAAAGGGCCACAAAACAAGCCAGGACCATCTCACGAGATTACAAGGAGTTTTGAACGGAATACGACAGTGCTGTCAAGACTATACTGCCGAGTGTACTGGATGGTGCAAATTACAACTGGTTTATAACATTTAGGGCGTTGGCATGTTTCGGAACGCGATACATTCCATTTGCGTGCTACGAAGAGCGCTGCTCTCTTAGGAAAACACCTCGCCAGTGCATTTGTAGGACGCTGGCGTGTATATTTGTTGCCGAGCAAACTCAACCAGGAAAATCGACTTCGGCCGGTATCATCAAATTATTTCAGCTGCGGACGCGTAGGATGATTTATTAAATTGTTGACAAAATTAAAGCATCGCGCGATACTGATTCTTATTGAGGTAGCCTTACACGGTTCTTTCTATTGCGAGGCTACCGGGCTGATTTTCAAACGACGTGTTAGCAATGTAATGGCAGAGATGACAAAAAAAAAAAAAAACGAGAATTATTAGCATGGCGAAACAGACATTTAACAAACCGAGTCATGCGCTGAAAAAAAAAATCGAGATTAAGACTATACGTTTGATTAAATAGTAAAAAAAAGAATAAACTCTTTTGTAATGCGCTACTATCGCGTATTGCTAAAATTCCTCGGATAGATCTCATCACCAATAAAATGGTTCTAACCATAGTAGATAAAGGGAAAATTGTATCACTCAACATTCAGAAAATGAAAGTGAGTAGCTCATGAGATACGAAAAACTGGTACGCTCATGTTAACGACATAAGGGAAAACGGAAATGATAATGTGGGATTTATCAAACATAACTTTCAAAGAAACAGTAACTGATGCCAGAAATCGGATAATACGAGTTGCACGCTATGTTCTATCAGTTAGGACTGTAGGACGAAGTTACAAATTGTAATGATGGAAAAAAATTAAATAAAAACCTATCGGAAATATGCGAATATTAAAAGTTCATCTGCCCTTTAGGAACAAACAATGGCTAAAACAGTTCGTATCGAATTGAACGAATGTAATATGAGAAACAGGAGATTGTTCAAAACGACTAAGCGATATTCGAATGAAATCCGAGTTTATTTAGAAAACATTGTAAAAATATATCGAGTTTAAAGAAACTGTTTCGACTATAATTATCAACAGGCGATGACGAATTATCGTAAATTTAATGTTAATTATTTTTTTTTTTTTTGGTAATAAACTATAAAATTTTCAGTTACTATTGTTGCAAGAGTCTTGGAAAGAATTGTTCCTGTTACATTTGGCTCAATGGTCGGTTCCGTGGGATCTATCTCCGTTATTCAATCTGGATAAAATTAAAAGTCGTTTACATACCGACGATCCCGAATTCGCTAATGAAGTTCAGGTTATTCAAGAAATCTTAGCCAGATTTCGCCAACTGACACCGGATGGAAGCGAATGTAGCTGCTTGAAAGCCATCGTACTTTTCACGCCAGGTATAATACATATAGTTACTTGCTTATTAAGATCGAAATAATCCTAAAGATTCGAATCTTCAGCTCGTTCCAGACGCTTTACAGCGTGCTCTTCGAACATTCTGTTAATGATATAAATAATTCGAATCTTCCAGTCGCATTTTTCGCTGTTCGAAAACTCCTCTACAGCTTTAGAATTTCTCCCGTTCTACCGGTGGACAGTCTTTCTACGATTCAATTGAGTCTAAATTTTTATTTCTAACAACCAAATGGTCTGATATTAGGATGTCAATTTATTACCCTTCTTTTGCCGTGCGCCTGTTGGATTAAAGTATTTTCAGAGAGGTGAGATCTTCTGCTGTTACATATGGTAACTTCTTTGATTTCGATGAATTGCGAGAGTTTTTCTATCATATTTTCCCCGTTCCTTCATTGATGGTTTTTTTTTTTTGTTCCGATATGTAGTAAGGTTGTTGTGCCGGTTAATGGTGTTAATTTTACTTGACATTATTCATACAGCTGTATTTAGTCCAGTATCTACTTTCTGCACATGTTTGCCGTTGATTTATGATGGAGCGTTCGGCTATACTTAGTACGATGGTGTTAGAGAATTCTGGCGGCCATCACGTTCTCGCAGTGCACTTGGTAACGTTTTAGTCATAAAAAACATCTGTCAGCGATCTGTATCTTTTGCTACATGCCATCTATACTGATGATTAAGAGGTGTATATATATATATATATATACATATATATATATATATATATATATATATATATATATATATATATATATATGTAGATCAGAATATGAGCGTCTTTCTCATAACATCCCCAAGGTCAGATTATATGATGATTTAATCTTATATAGTGATATTAATCATATCTTACAATCGAATATACAATTCAGTCATATTGTATGATTTCTGGCGATGTAAACATTTACTATATTTGTAACATTATCAATGAACTTGCTCCATTCCGTTCTATTCGTCGCACATTTCTCCCGGGTCTAATTTATCCTCGGTTTAATAACATTGTTCTATTGACTTGCAGAAAATTCTTCTATTCGAAATATTATTTTTCAATATAATTCGTAAGATCAGTCTGATTCAAAATTTCCCCCGCTACTGATTGATCGTGTCTCGTCACTGTCTAGCGTCGTAGGTAATATTACGCCATTTCGGTTTTGCTGTTTACATTAAATTTCTGTAAATATTATAATTCTCCGTCAAAATAGATATCGGTTTATTCGAACGAAATATAAACGAAGTTGATATATTAAGAATATCAGAAACCAGAATAAAGATCACCATACATCCCCAAGTCAAAATGATGGCAAAAAAGAAGTAGGGATAAATTATCTGCGTATGAGTGATAGAAAAATTTTAGCGAAAATAAAGACATCAATAATATAAATGGAAAAAATAGAACATACTCTAAGGCATGCAGGTCCACAAACAAATCTAATAATAATATTTCGATATATTGGACAGTAGTGACTTTATAAATTAATAAAACAAAAACAAAATTAATGGCTAAAAAAATTGTAATTAATGAAAAGCTTTCCGACAATTACGTCATTATCCAGCATACTCATATTATTTTATATGATTGATAATGACGTAATTGTCGAAAATCTCTCTGCATTAATAATTTTCATTTTTTTTTAGTGATTAACTTTTACTTTGTTTTATTAAACCTAATAATATTAGACGATTACAATGTCGCAGTATATGAAAAGAAAGTAGGAACGGGGAATAGTAACATTATCATCGAGTTTTATATATATATATATATATATATATATATATATATATATATATATAATTTTTGGTTTTTTAAACTTTCCCTGCTCAGTAATGATATAGCGATAAAGTTAAGTTAATAGTTTATTTATAAAAATTATTAATAACGAAATTTTTCAGCAATTACGTCATTTTCAAGTTAAAATTGATTAATAATAATTAACGTAATAATAATAATGATAAGAAATATAATACATAAAAATGATACGCTTAAATAATAATAACTAACATTTAACACGTCCAGTTCAAGTGGTCATATGGTATAGACCTATTTTCTTATTACCTATCTTGTCAAAAGTGCTTGAAAAAATCATATTAAAGCGGTTAAATCCTATCCTAGAGTCGGAGAAAATTATTCCCGACCATCAGTTTGAATTCCGCAAGAAGCACTCGGCTATCGAACAGGTGCATCCCGACTTGTATATATACGATACAAGAAGGCTTTGATCCAAGAAAGTATGTCACGGTGTTTTCCTAGATGCCAGGCGAGTTTTTCATAAGGTATAGCATCATGGGCTATTATATAAACTTAAAAATTCTTCCTCATCCGTACTTCCATCTCCTTAAATCGTACCTTGAGGATCGTACATATCAAGTAAAATTCGAAAACTAGTACTCCACTATCTATAATATTTTCGCTGGCGTTCCTCGAGGGAGTGTTTTGGATCCTTTTTCAGTTAGTGACGATGTTATAACTGTCACGTCTGCGGACAGTACAGCAGCCAAAGAGCAAAACCTAGTCCACGAAACTCTGCGGCGGTCTTTGATAAAAATTGAAACCTGGCTGAGACGTTGGCGTATCGCAGTTAACGAAAGTAAGTGCACGCAGGTCACATTTACTTTGCAAAACTTAACCTGTCAAACATTAAATGGGGAATTAATCTATCAACAGAGTTTCGTTAAGTATCTGGAAAAGCATCTTGACAGTAAATTAACATGGAGCAGACATATCGAACAGAAAATAAAATATCTTGACATAAAATTGAAGCAGCTGTACTGGCTTCTTGGCAGACACCCCGGTTTTTCTCTTGAAAATAAGCTTTTAATTTATAAAATAATGTTAAATCCTATAATGAACATATCGCCTGATACTATTTGGCTGCGCAAAAAATAGTCATATAAACAAGATTCATCGGTTGCAAAATAAGATCATTAGGTTACTGATTGCTGTTCCTTGGTATGTTTCGAATTTATACATACATCGTGACCTTCTCAGTCCTTATGTTAAAGACGAAGTCATACGCGCCGTTGAGCAGTATAAAATGCGCTTGGAGTCTCATACAAATACACTGCTCATCAAATTATTACGTAACAATCGTCAGATACGCCGATTGAAACCAACCAGAACGTTTGATTTATCCTAATTTCTACTTGAATTTTTTGAGGGAGAACTAATAATTTGACCCTCTCACGTTACTTCGCATTTCATAATAATTTCTAGATGGCCTCTCGGCCAGTTGTAATTATGTTATTTAAAAAGATAAATATAAAAAAATAACTCGAACATTCTATTTATTTCACCTACCTGTAAACTCTAGATGATATTCTATTTTCGCTCTAGTGTAATTAATGAACATGTAATAGATTTATATTATCGTAGATTAAAAATGAAGGAAAACGGCGTGCCAGGTAGTCTGGTGCAGTGATTATCGAGAATTGATAAATCAATGTGGGAAAAATGTATCGTCTGCTACAATGACCAATCTTAGCGCCGAAGAAGTTTCACCTGGTGGTAAAACAGCCAATCACAACACAGTAGGAGTGTCAGCTGATGACAGTAGAACCAATCATAACACTGGTAGTATAAAGTTCCGATTGAAAAATACCTATAAAAGGAACTGACACAAAGTCTCGTGATTTAGTTCAACTCTAATGATGAATGGTGCAAGCTCGCTCGAATTAAAATTTGTTAATTTGTGTATGTGCTTTTGATCGAAAGTAAATTATATATATATATATATATGACAATTCCAGTTTCACTTTATACCAAATATAATAATACTATATATACTTCTAAGAATAATGGATCGGATTTATGAAAAGAATCGCGGAACACGCGGATGAATATTAGAATTCTCTTTTCATTTAGTTATTTTTAAATTGTGCGCATTAATGATTTGTCCATTTCTGGATTTTTCTACAGGAACTCCCGGTTTGACGGACGTGCAGCCGGTTGAAATGTTACAAGATCAAGCGCAATGTATCCTAAGCGATTACGTACGAACGCATTATTCTCGTCAACCGACTAGATTCGGACGACTGTTACTTATGTTACCGAGTTTACGCACTGTAAAACAGTCTACGATAGAACAATTGTTTTTCAAAGAAACAATTGGAAATATACCAATTCAAAGATTATTGGGCGATATGTATCGGATGAATGTCGATTCAGCTAGTACACCATCTTTGCAATCTGCTGCAGTTATTATTTGAAGTTCGTGTGTTTCATCTTCTAAAAATCATCATACGTAATTTCTTATATTGTACATACATGTAGTGTATATATATATATATTGTTTTTATCGTCACATTTAACAAAGCAAAAAGAAACTGAACTAACAAAAATGATCACCTATGTGTGAGTTACACACACACACACAAAAAAAAAAATTAAAGGAAAAATTGAAATTCGTTTTAGTTGCTAGTGTGTCGTTATTTTAATTATTTACTATATTTTAGTTTTTATTTAGGTTGCATTTTTCTTCGAACAAATGTTAAACGGTAACCACACTCATTGAAACCATCTTTCTATATGCGAAAGTTTTCACTATAGCGAAGAAATTTTAATATTCTTCACTCATATGTACGATATTATTAGATTACAGGTAAATCGAACGTTAAATAACCTATTAATAATACAAAACAAAAAAAAATTAAAATAACGGTTTTAATTACTTCATATTAAAAAAGAGAAAAACAGTTACACCTCAGGCTACGCCAATTATACGGACTATTTGACAAACGTTCTGGTTTGTCTACAGTAAACAAACTGTTAATGTATGAAATTATACTGTGAAACTCTCGTCATAGACACATTGTACCGAGACGTCAATATATCCTAGGTTAAAGAAAAGTAATTTGCTGGATAGCAGCCGCGAATTACGTCATCTGAATCGCACCAAAGTATTTTACCAAATTAAAAAAATTAATTAAATGATTAGTGATTGAGGCAGCGAAATATGTGCCGACAACCTATAACGCAAAACATTCACATAATTTCAAAAATTGGGTAATAATAATAATAAAGCGCGCTTTATACGGGACTTCGAAATCTTTCATTCGTCCCATTTTATCAGCGCTCTTTCTTATATATATACATATGTTTTATATGTATATATATATGTATATATGTATATATATATATATATATACATATATATATGTATATATATATATATATATATATATATATATATATATATATACATATATACATATATATATACATATAAAACATATGATATTCTGCCCATGATATCATATGTTTTATGCGGTAGGAACATATTAAACTTAGGGGACAGATATACTTAAGAAACATACAGCAGTCGCCCCTCACTCAGTACTGTCCATTACAACCGTCTTTTTATAAATTTCTACGGTTCTACTTTTTTTTTTTTAAATTAAACGTTAAGGAATTGTACTCATCAGCTGCATTACTCGAACCGTCTATTCCTTATGCTGCTTCGAGAAACTATTGTACTCTCGATGCTGGATGTGCAATCTGCAATCCTAATCATCTGTTTTTCGAATGTCCTTCTTTAATAACATTATATGTCCGAATTATATCTTAAATTACTACGGTCATCGTGTAATGCTTCTTCATACAATGTATCGTTCCATTTCCATCTTGACAACTTACAATTTTTTCCGGACATAACGATATTTATAGAGCAGTTGTTCACGTTAATTGAAATACGAGTTTGGAAAAGCTGTAAAGATATCACCATTAATATATGTACATAATAATATAAATTAAGTTTAGATATCCAACAAACAATTATCATAAAGTAGTCGTAGATATGTATTTTTCCAGGATACTTTAAAACTGCGTTTAATTTTACTAGTATTTTGTTCAATTAGTTCAGTTGTCTTAGTGGATAGTTCTTTTTTGACAAGTTCCGCCTTAACTGATGTGGATGCTTTTAGAATGCCTATAATTATTTAAATTAAAATTATCTGATATTACACAAACATTAATATTTAATAATTTGCACTAAATTTCTTAGAAATATGTAGGAATTAGAATTTTTACATACAAAATAAAAACATAAAGGTCTATTTTCCGGAATGTTAGAAATACATCAATACGATGACTTTGTAGAATAAAATATATGCAGTTCTTTTTCAACGGCGCCCCACTTTATGTGACCTAAATTTATCATGTAATGTCGAAAGGCATTTGCTAATAAATTTATTTGACCAGCTCCATTTAATTTTGAAATATTTTTTTACTTATCAATTATTTAATGTGTAATACTTGATTTTACAATAATTATAAAACAAAATTTAGTAAAACATGGTTTCATTCCAATAACACAAAAATATATACTTAATTTATAAATTCAGTAATGTAATTTTCGGAAAACCAAATTTTATTTACAATATTGAACAATTAGAGTGCATGCATTAGCTTTTCAATAGAAAAATAAAAAATGCAAAACGAATTTTCGGTACTTATAAACCTATGCGGGGGAGGAGACATATATCGCAGTGAAAATGTTATTGTTTTATAAAACATTATTTCAGTGGCGGGACCAAATCAATGGTTAGCAAGAGGGTGTCTCTGAATCCGCCCTTCGTCAGAAACTATATTTTTAATGTAGCAGCAGTATTCTTTTATTTACTCACATACTTCTTGAGAAAATAATTGATTAAATTCGTTAAAATGGTGATTAATTACATTATTGTTATTGTTACTAAAATTACCATTAAAATATATGTTATTTTTTTCTAAATTGTTGCCTAGAGCATAAATAGATTATAACTTTCGAGTGAAAATATTTATTTGTTGATCGACATAATACACATTAAAAAGTTAAATGCAATTATGTGTGTTTTATTTTTATACATGTATAATAACATACGAAAAAATTTACCATAAATCCCCAACCCCTGACAAATTTCCGCCTTCGTCGCTGCTGATTATTTATTTAAATGTGGTTTTGGAGCACAAAATGTTCGTCTTCGTCGAACACGACTGTTCAAGCACAAGAAAGCAGATAAAAAACGAATTAAAAAAACGATGATATTTTATTTAAAAATTTAAAGAAACCTATCGGAATGAATTTTTACAAAACAGGTTTTGTTTTAATCGGTAATCGGTGTTATGTGTTCAAAAATTGAGAATTATTTACCTTTTTTAATTATACATTTATCCGTCAGTTTAATTTTAATAAGTTGAACAGTATCGTAATCATAAAGATGTAGAATAAGGTTACTGATAAACAGAAAACATATTTATGCACTGCATCATTCGCTTTCACAATTAAGAATGTGAGAATGCGATTGATTTAAACATCGCAACAGTTAATGAAAAATTTAAAATTCCACCAGTACACAACTTTTACAGAATCCGGAAAATAGTATTGAAGAAAAAATTAATATAAAAAAACAAAATTAATAAACAAATATATCGATATTAAATTTCAGCAAATCAAAAAATAGATAGAACAGAAGCAGACACCATTTTTGGATCATATTTTCACAATCACCATCGCATATTTTTAAGTAATTATATTTAATTTATATTTTTAAAATTTGGATGTTTTAAAATGGTTCACTTGATAATGGCGTAAATGCCGAAAAGCTTTGTGTTTCCTTTAAGAAAATAAATATTAGTAATTTAACTAATTTTCAATTGATTTTTTATATAGTTTTATTACGGCCAATAATATAAGTTTATAGTCCGAAGGCCAAATGATGAAAACTGGGCAAAAAAAAAAAAACAAATTCAAGTGAATAATTAAATATTGATACCGATAATAATTGTAATTCACGAAATGGATTAAGATTGAAAGCAAATGACATAATAATAATGCGGTGAAAGAAGAAGAAAAATAACAATAATAATAATAGTAGTAATAATAATAATACATTAGATTTTATATTATATTTGTCGGAACATATAATTAGAGTATAATGCGGTACTAGCGAAAAATGTAACAAATTATATATTTTGAAAGTACAAACGTAATTACGAAAGGGTTTTCATTTAAAGAGCCACTACGATTTAAATTTACGCTTAAAAATAAATTGCCAAGTTTCCATTGGCTTGCGTTTTTACGTCGAAATTGACCGTTTTTATTTCACCGCTCTAATTCGCCGACTTGTTGCACACTGTTCAATGTGGTAAACCGGAACTTGTTTAGTCTGTAACCATCTTCTCTATTTATAATTAGATGTTTATAAATTTCGACGGTCTCTGGCACTATCTGTTGTTGTACTTTTCAATTCTTACTAAAAGCTGTGAAATAAAAATGTTTAATTTCCAAAAAAATGGCGATTACAAGTATCTCCGAAAAACATCGTCAGTGACAAATTGTAACGTGGTTTTCATCGAAACAAAAAAAAAAAAAAAATCTATAAACGTGGAACAATATTCCAGTTAAGAACGAACGACAGTTTTATATAGAGTATTTAGTGTTCTTGAATCGTTGAATAATTTCTAGTTCTGTACGACGAACCAAAGAACTGAGTAAATATGTAGAGTAATGTGTTCTATATGGGTACCGCGACACTTAAAGTCCTATCTAGACATGAACGACACTATTACGTCATTACCTATCTACCCTGTATCTCTACGTCAGGTAAAAATAAGTATGATACGAAAATCAATTTTTTTCTTTTACTAACGTTTTCCATTGCGAAATTTTCAAATTTCCTTTCACATCTATTCTGTTCCTTTTTCTTCGACTAATAAGTTCGGACGGATGCATCGGTTGCAACGAAGCAACTAGCAGCTGCGGACAATAGTTATTAATAAACGAAGATGCAATACAACCATGGATGCAGTAAAGCGGTTCGAAAAGTCGCCAATTACGTACACACGATTGCTAAAACTGGAGTAGTACGTGGTAAACATAGGAAAACTAAAATTTTAAGCCTTCTATAAAAGAAGGAATAAAGTTATTAGGAAAACTAAAATATTTCCGTGACTACAATCATTTATGAATAAACGTTTATATCCTATATATTCCTATATTGGATTACTTTATAAAATCATAGTTACATATATATATATATATATATATATATATATATATATATATATATATATATATGTATGTATAAACGTACATATTATGACAAGAATGATCGTATAGTAATAAACAAAAAAGAATAAATACCAGCAGAATACAGTGACAGAATCAATTCTTACAATTTTTTATTGACTATAAATTTATTCAAAATCAATAAATACTAAATTATGTTATTTTATGATGATTACTGCGATGGTTCGTGAAAGAAATTATGTTTTGTCAATTTAACCTTATAATGTTGTTTGAGACTCATTTTTAAAATTTAAATTATGTTCACACACTTGTATAATGAGATTAAATTATAAAACTGTTACGGTTTTCGTTTGTGATTTATTCGAAATTTTGAACACAAAATAACGAATTGATTTTTTACTATAGATTAAATATGCACCTACTTCAGGGGGCTGTATTCATAATTCTTGTTTTCCTACGAAATTGATATTTATGAATAAATTAATATGCACTAAAAAAAAAAAAAAAAAAAAAAAAAAAAAAAAAAAAAACCACATAGACAAAATGGCCGAAGTAAAGATATCGCGGCCAGATTTAATTCTTCTCGAAACTTGCGTTGGTTAATAGATTCTGATAAAAAAAGTCATGCTCAGATATCACCTGAACGTACGGAAGAACAAATTACCGTAATATCATCAACATGTAATAAAATCTGAATAGGATGAATTGAAGTAAATAGTTTAAGCGGATAAACGTCGAAAATTGAACTTTAAATTGACCTTGTTTTATCCGCATAAGAATTAGTTATATCGAAAATTTAATAAATTGTAAATAGCTTAAACAAAAGTAGGGTAATTCCTAATAAATTGATTGCTTTGTGTAAAAAAAATTATTATTCCATCAAATACTTTTTCTATAAAAAGAAAATTTTGGACCGTAAAAAAACACAAAGTTACGGTATACCACCGCACTAACCTAATACACATACATATGCTAAACCTGCTCCACTAACAGAGTGCTATACAACATATACCACACTTAATGCTAGAGTGCGCAAGTTTCAATTCAGTTAGAAAGTAGTGCGGCTTGGCAATACACCGGAATTGTTAAGTAACGATATTGAACATAAATTCGAATAGGATCGTCAAAATTAGAAATATAACGTAAGACATGAATCCAAAATAGTTCTTAAACATACACCAAAAAAAAAAATATACAATATACATATATATATATTACAAAACACATACAACTATATATATATATATATATATATATATATATATATATATATATATATATATATATATATATATATGCATATACACGTATTCACATATATAATATATACAATATGAACACATAATTACTTAGTAGCGTCTAATCATAAATGATAGATTCATCAAACGATGAGTATTTAGTCGCCGGTGTTTCTACTTTTTATACCTAAGCCATAGAGACTCGCAATCGTAATCGTCTGTGTTATTTATGACTGGTATATATCAGATAATTTACGTATTTCGTGAAATTGTTTAGATCTTCTTAATTGTGTTTAAAATATCACGCATTGAAGATATCCGAGTATATCTTGATTTATTTAGTACTTAAACAGTGATTTTTGTATTTTATTTTTTTTCTTTGTAATTTCAGTATATTTATCCTGCTGACAGAACACCATACAGGAACAGCGCGTATAATAATCTAGGTATAATAACGGATTTATAAATAAATTTGTTTTTAATCGATAAGTGTGATTTTCTATCGAATATTGGAAAAACTGTTCTATATATAGCTTTGTTACTTATTAAATCAGTAAGGGTTGAAAAATGTAGTTTATTATCCGACCAACATCGTGCCTAAATATTTAATCTGCTATTTCTATTCAATCATATAACACTAGTTATTATACATTTATTTATAAACGGTCTACGTCTGATTAAAAAAAAAAAAATAGCTTCTGTTTAGGTTTACTTCGAATTTTCCACTTGTTAAAATACTTCGTTTATTTATTTAGCGCCGTTAATAATCTATTAGAGATAGTATCAATCCTATAAGAGTTTACTAATAGGAGTTACATCATCAGCAAAGATATATATAAATGTACATTTTTAATGACTAGTAAATCATTTAGATTAAAAAGAGGTACGGACCTAGAATAATAGCTTGGGGTAATTGCTTTAATATTATTAACATTAACATAAAATTTTCTATTAACAAGATAAGATCTTTAGAGTAAAATTATATAAGGAAACTTATAAATCGATACCAACTAATAGATGATGCCATTATGCAACGTGATATCAAAATCTTTTTCTAGATCGAGACAGACGAGACCGCGGTGTTTGTTTCTAAATTGTCGACTATAATATCGCAAACTCCGGCTAGTTAGTATTTGCGTCTAGATTCAAATTGGTTCGAAAAGAGAAAAAATTGTTGGGTTTTTTTCAGAGTGTAATCTTAATCTAGGTAGGATTATTTTTTCATTTGTTACTATCGTAAGATGTTAATTTTGTTCTTTTTTTTTTTCGGTTGTTCTTCATATTTTTATACCTAGCGCACTTCCTTTACTATCCATTCGCTCTATATTTCAAATAGTAAATGACTCATAGGCTGGATGACCTTCTTTTTCAACTTTAAAAATCTTTCGTACGTTCGTTGTTACTTTTCCAATATGGTTTTCATACAGAACTTTAATCAGCGCTATTGCTTCGGTACACCCATTTCATCTAGTATCGTCCATAATTTATTCCACCGAACGTAGTAGGCTTTCGCGTGTAGTCTATGTAATATTTTCGGTATTTCTCTATTATTTGCCGCCATATTGAAAAAAATCTCTTCTCGAGTATGTTTATCGTCTTGGTTTTTTCTGTAATTTTCGCGCATGTCCTGCCGATTCTTTTTTATGCATTGGAATATATATCGACGCTGTCCAGTCTTTTGACCAGTTGATCTCGTAGTATTCTATATATGTTTACAAATATCACAAAAATGCTTCTCCTACATACTTGAACATTTCAGCTACAATACCGTCTTTTCTTGTTGCTTTACGCGACTTTAATTTCCGCAAACTTACGAGTACTTCATCTTTTAATAATGGAGGTTCCTTTTTTAATTTCTCCGCGAGACATTGTGACACTTTCGCTATTTCTCGTCAGATTATTGCAGTATTTTTTCCATCTCCTTTCATTTAAAATCGTTTTTCCGTTCTTCACGTTTAATTCCCACGACGTGCTCAAGGACGAAACGTCCGATTATTTTTAACAAATTATAATGAAACAAATTTCTAAAACGAAGAAAGGTCGTTGGCGATCGTAATAAACCGACGTTCGCTAATAAAATTCATATAACGAATTGCTTCGATGAATATGTAGCCAGTCTTGTTATTTTAATTTCTCGGTTCTTTAGAGTTTTCTTCTTTCGATTGGTTCAGACGGAATTTTGGTACCTTTAATTATATACAGTTCTAATGTATTGAAAACCGGAATTACAACTACCGGTTTTATGAGCAAAATCGAATCACAAACTTATAATTATATATACTTCTCCGTCTCCTATCGGTATTAAATTTTTTTTTAAATAAATGTGTCATAAGAATAATACCGGTTTACTTAGAAGAAATGAAATTTTTTTGCTCAAGTAAATTTACATTTTTACAAAATAAAGAACTTCCGAAGGTTTCTTTAACGTACATTTCATTACAGAAAATTTAGAAGCTGATAGATGAATATTTCGATTTATGCACGACGTTCGACTCTTAATCGTTCGATTTTACTTTTAAAAAATTATATAATAACGGTGTTAGATATTTTAATAGACTGATAACGCTGTTAAAATCAACGTGCAAACCTCTGACGATTATAGAAGACTAATCGCAACGTTTAAAAAAGAAGACATAAATTATCACACCTACCAACTAAAACACGAAAGAGCGTATAAAGTTGTAATTCGCGGTTTACACCCCTCTTTAACAATCAGCGATATTAAACAGGCACTAGAAGAACAAAGTTTTCAAGTGAGGTCCGTGTTCAATGTTAAAAATAGAAGAACTAAAGAACCTCTCCCCCTGCATTTTGTTGATTTGGAGCCGGCTGACGAGATTAAACGTATATATGATCTCGACTTATTATTACATTCGAAAATTAGAGTAGAAGCCCCACACGTAAAAAGGGACATACCCCAGTGCACTAGATGTCAAAGGTATGAGCACACAAGATCGTTTTGTAATCGTCCTTATAAGTGTGTTAAATGCGCCGGTAGTCATAATTCAGCCGATTGCAAAAAAGAAAAAAACGTACCGCCGAAATGTGCATTATGCGCGCAGCAACATCCATCTAATTACAAGGGATGTGAGGTATATCGCAAATTATACAATGCGAAATATAATGCAGAACAGACGCTTCCTGACAAAGTGAATATTCCCGCAAGCCGCAGTAATGTTGTACATGATATTATCCCACAAAATGAGCATGAACGTCTGTTATCGTATGCAAAAGTTACGTCAGAGACGAATGGCGCCAATGCGGTATTTAATCCGGGCAATAATGTCTATAATAATGTTGGCTCCTCAAATGGTGGTGGTAATATAATGAATAACCAATTCGCAACTAACACGCCTACTAGTATAGATACATTATTAAGTGCATTTTTGAGTGAATTTAAAACCATGTTTCAACAGTTAATGAACCAGAACGCCGTGATATTAAATTTATTGTCCCCAGTCCTGAATAAAACTAGTAAATAATGACTACTTCATTAAGAATTGCACTTTGGAACAGAAATAGAGCTCTTTCTGAAATCTCACTACATTGATATACTTCTCATCTCGGAAACGCATTTTACAAATAAAACAGTTTTTAATATTCCCAACTACGATGTGTACACTTGTCTTCGGCCAGATAATAAAGCTCGCGGCGGTAGTGCAATTATTATTAAAAAAACAATCAAGCATTACGAAGAGAAAAACTATTCGGGAAAACAGGCTTGTAAATTATGTTCATTTATTGGAACTGTCGCCATCTCCGCCGTATACTGCTCTCCTAATGAGCGATTGGATGAAAATCTGCTTTTCAAGTATTTCAAATCATTGGGAGCGAAATTCATATCTGGCGGAGATTGGAACTCAAAAAGTCGCAAATGAGGCTCTCGTTTAGATAATCCCCGGGGGAAAATTCTGGAAAAAGTAATTTCCAGCCAAAATCTAGGTTACTTCTCGGCAGGGGAACCTACTTACTGGCCTCAAGATCGTAAAAGGAAACCCGATCTGCTTGACTTTTTTGTAACAAAAGGAATATCATCATTACATATGAGAGCAGACTCGTGTTTCGACCTACAGTCAGATCACTCGGCAATTATATTAACGGTAAGCATTTCTCCAATAAACACCTGAACCATGCCTTATCAATAAAATAACTAATTGGCCATTGTTTAAACAATATCTAGAGTCTAAAATAAAGTTAAATATGTCACTGAAAACTAATTTCGATATTGATAAAGAGGTACAAAACCTAACAGAAACTATACAAAATGCTGCGTGGCTAGCCACTCCTACTGTAAAGCCACCAAAGGGGTTTAATAATGTTCCAAAACATATACTGACACTAATACGCGAAAAGAGAAAATTACGAAACGCTTGGAACACAACGAGAAATCCGGCTATTAAAACGCAACTGAATAGAAAAATAAAGCAACTGCGTAAAGTATTACGTGAAAATAAAAATGCAATGCTTACAACATTTCTATCGAAATTATCGCCGACCAAACAAGATGATCACTCACTATGGAGAACGACCAAACGTTTTCAACGGCCAATTGTGCATATTCCTGCGATAGAAAAACTCGACGGTAGTTGGGCTCGTACTAACTTCGATAAAGCAGCGCTCTTTGCAAATTATTTCTGCGATGTATTCACACCGAATGCCCAAGTTAGTGACTCCACAGATATCCTTGAATACCTAGAAAAACCACTGCAAATGAATCCACCTATAACACCGGTTACCCCAAATGAGATTCAGCAACTTATTAAAAATATGAAACGGAAAACGTGTCCCGGATTTGACTTAATCACAGCAGAGCTTTTAAATGAGTTGCCACGTAAAAGCCTTGTACTCATAACACAAATATATAACGCTGTCCTACGTAACCAATATTTTCCCTTGAGTTGGAAGTTTCCTCAAATAATTGTTGTACCAAAGCCTGGTAAATCGTCTGAATTGGTTTCGTCATACAGACCTATTTCGCTGCTTCCTGTTCTTTCAAAGCTTCTTGAAAAACTAATTTTAAAACGATTATTCCCAATTTATCTATGAATTCAATAATTCCGAATTTTCAATTTGGTTTTCGTAAACGTCACAACACTGTAGAACAGGTTCACCGATTAACAAAGATTATTGAAAATAGTTTTGAAAACAAAAATATCTCTACAGCTGCAAAGCTTTTAATCGGGTGTGGCACCAGGGACTGTTGTACAAGCTTAAACTCCTGCTTCCTCACCTTTCTATCGACTACTTAAATCGTACATACAAGAGAGATACTTTCGAGTGAAAATAGCTGATGAATACTCAGATATTTTTCCAGTAAGGGCGGGCGTACCGCAGGGAAGCGTCCTCGGTCCAATATTATACTTAATTTACACGTCCGACTTCCCGAAGCCTAGTAATGCAGAAGTAGCATTGTACGCCGATGACGCAGCAATCCTAGCTGTGGATAAGAGTGAAAACACAGCCACAAAAAAACTTCAGGAGTCACTCGGGCATCTAGAGACTTGGCTAAAACGATGGCGCGTTGTAGTCAGTGAAACTAAATCAGCGCATATTTCTTTCACAAATCGAAAGATTGAACGCCTGCCAATCAAAATAAACAACGTTGTCATTCCAAATACCAATAGTGTAAAATATTTGGGCATGCATTTGGACACTAGGTTGACTTGGGCTACCCACATACAGAAGAAAATCGAGCATTTGAGGCTTAAAACCATATCTATGTCATGGATGCTAACTAGTAAATCAGGGTTATCGTTGGAAAATAAAACTCTGCTGTATAAAATTGCCCTAACGCCGATCTGGGTATATGGTATACAACTATGAGGCTGCGCCAAAACATCTAACTTACAGAAAATACAACAATATCAAAATAGGGTATTAAGAACTATTACTGTAGCTCCCTGGTACGTCTCAAATCTTACCCTCCATAACGACTTAAACGTTATGTTTGTGGAGGATGAAATAAAAAGACAAGCAAACAAACATGTTGCACGAATTAGCGTTCACACGAATCCACTTGCTACTGATTTGATGAATGATTCCGGTGAAATACGCAGGCTGTGGCGAAGTAAGCCTCTAGACTTTGTCCAGCAAGCATAGGTTTAGAGGGAGTACTGCTCTTCCACAAAATATCATTCATCTCATTAAGTCAATCACTAAATGACCTCTAAGATTTGTCAGTTGTGATGGGAAAAATTAAAAAAAAAAAAAAAAAGATAAGTGTTCTAATTTTTTTTTCTATATAATTTTTCGAATTTTTTAAAAATAATTTTTCTAAATTTTTCCAAATAATTTTTCTGACTTTCTAAAAAACTTTTTAACTTCAGAAAAATATTCTTCCGATTCTTAAAATCCGACTTTTATTTAAAGAAATCTTATTTAATTCCACGCGCATCTGGCTAATCGAAAAATCAATCCCCGAATTTCTTAGTTTCTTCTGTTCTTTTTAACGGCGTTATTAGTTTATCAAAATTTCGATCGTAAGTTTATTGACGCGCAGTTCGAAACCGGTTTTTTTTTCTTCCTTTTCTAAAAATTAGGCATATCATCCTGAATTATTTTTACGCGGACCGAATAGCTAACGAATCAAAATTTAAATTAGAAAAAACGCTTATTAATCGATAATATCGCAACGAAATAAAATAATTTTAAAAAAATATAATGACGAACGGGAAGAACGGATTAATTTACGATAGACCGGCCGATATAGTAGACGAACGTAATGATCGTTACACGTGTACGCGATACCTAGCTAAAGGCGGTTTCGGTAAGGCGTACGAAATTATTAAAAACGGCGGTAACGCTAATAATAATAATAATAGTCGATATTGCGGTAAATTTCTATCGAAGAACGACTGTGACAACGTTAGTAATCGCAATTTAGAAAAGGAAACGGCGATTCTTCGTAATTTGAATCACGATAACGTGGTACGTTTCTTTAAATGCGTGCAAGACGATCAGTTTCATTGTTTAATTCTGGAATTATGCGATAATAAATCGTTATCGGAACTGATCACACGTCGTAAAGGTCTGAGCGAACCGGAAATACGTTATTTCGGCCGGCAAATCGTTAACGGTTTACGTTATTTACACGAGAACAACGTGATACATCGCGATATAAAACCGCAAAATATTCTATTAGATTCGCGTATGATAGCGAAAATCGCCGATTTCGGTTTAGCCATTACCGTATCGCATCGTTCCGCTCGTATACGTAAACGTAGAGTACTCGGTACGCCGAGTTATATGGCGCCGGAAATGATCGATCCCGAATACCTGGTATACGATTATCGCGTCGATATTTGGGCGTTCGGTTGTCTACTGTACGATATGTTTCGAGGTTACGCGCCGTTTAACGGTACCGGCGATGTCGAAGATATTTATCGACGTACATTAATCGGACGTTATAGCGTACCGTCAAATATGTCGGGATCGTTACGTACGTTAATCGATCAATTATTGCAAACTAATCCGCGTAATCGTGCGGATTTAGACGATACGACGATCGGTACGTTTTTCAGAGAGGATTTAATACCGAAAATATTGACGCGATCGGCTCTGATCGAAACACCGGAATTCATCAAAACCGGACGTCGTTATTTAAATTCTAACATAGTATTATCCCGGTCCAGAGTATACAAACCGAACATTAAAAATTATAATAAAAATAATAATAATAATAATAATAATATCGGTATAGATGGTCGTCTGTACGTTTGTTGCAACGAATTCGATTGTTTAAGACAGGACGTTTATAAATTGTTATCGGATTTAAATAAAATAACCGACGCTAATCACGTTTTGGCTAACTGGAACGAATCCGATTTAGAAAGTCCAATTTTAAAACCGATCGTTTGGGTGAAAAGTTTTTTCGATCGTAATTCTATCCGGTACGCGAACGATGATTCCAAACGATGCGTCGTTTACGAATTTACCGACGGAATTAAAGGAGCTTTATACAAAGACGGTACGTCCGTTATACTGTCATCGTGCGAATCGAATTACGACGGCGAGGATGATAATAGTTTCGTACAATATTTTAATCCGGCTGTACAACCGAATCGATTCGTATACAAAATTGGATATTGTTCGAATAGGATCAGAAGTAAAGTGAATTTTATAAAATCGTTTTATCCTGTAACGAACGTCCGAGACGAAAATCGACAAGTTACTAATACCAGTAGTCCGACGATAAACGATAATTATAATAATAACAACAATAATCATAATAATAGCATAAACAATGACGACGATTATATCGTTATAGCGCCTAACGTTATATACTATAAAAATTATCAGTGTTGCGCCGTATTCGTCCTTTCGAATGGTTTAATACAAATAATCGACAGAAGAAACCGTCGACAAATTTTAACTTGTCCTCGTCTCAGGTCTATCACATTCGTCGACGAAACGCTACAAAGCGACGATAGCGTCACCTACAGTATTTCGAATATCAAACAATTCGGTCAACCGGATTGCATTAGCGACACTATAGCGTTCATTTGCCGAAACATTGAGAAATTATTAGAAAAGTATTGTTTCGAGTGTAAGAAAAATTCTAAGACACCGTGAAGAATGGTATAAAACGATATAGTTGGCTATACACATACATACACATATTATATATATATATATATATATATATATATATGTATGTGTGTGTTTATATATGTATGTAAAAATAATTAAATGATCACTTTTTCGAATTATATGCAAAATTTTTAAGTTATTTCGTATTTTAAAATTGTATATCGTGTCGAAAAAATCTTTACAACCCGAATCGGCGAAAATAGTATAAACCGATATAATTTTTTTTAAACGAGTATTTAATGCCTCGTTGCTATTACTCGATGTGTATGATCGTTACATATAACTAGAAACTATAGATCGCATACAAGAAATGCCGAGGTTGTCAATGGGAGACAACTGATGGACAATATACATGAGCGGAATAAATAATGGCAGGATTTAATCGCAAAAACTACACGATTGGTCACAACATCTGTAATCAGATAACGACGAAAGAAGAAGAAACTATCGATATTAGTCTTCATAAGGAAGTCTGTAAGAATTTCCAGGTTGTACACGTCCGGGATAGCTAAGCTTATCTCCTTAGTACGATGTTGAGCGTATTTTGGCAAGTCTTGAGTATATGATTGACGGTTAATGGTGCTTTGCATTTATTGCATACAGGTGGTACCTAGCAGGTACGAGTGGATGATTAGTGTATGTCCAAGGTAAACTCTATTTACCGCTGTTTCCAATCTAGGTCGGCAGATTTTTCCAAAGAGTTTTGGCCATACTGTCAGGTCTTTTTTTATGCATCCCAAAATACTAGGTTGACTATGGAAGGATCGACTCCATGAGATCGTAGTATGCTCTGGACTGAATCTAGAGCATACTTCGCACCTATATGTATTGGAAGGTGAGTTTGCGACGGCCAACAGTTTGCCCACTGTATGGGATCGTGTGGTGAAATATTACGATGGTTAGGAATCCAAGCAAAGATGATCTTTGTGTTCTGTTTATAAAGTTCCAGTATCGAGAAAAGAATATGATCAGGAGCTGCTACTTCGGTGTTTATGACCTCTAAATCTTTTAATGCAGATATGGAATCTGAGCATATTACATAATTTTTCCGTGGAATTTTAGCGATTTGAAGTAAATATTGAAGAATCGCCACTAGCTCAGCCGAAAGTACTGGCAACATTATTGGATGATTGATGGAATTTTGTTTTGGATGAAATACGCTCCACCTACATGAAAAGATGTTTATAATGCATCTGTGTAGCATGTAAAGCCTTGAGGTACCCGGAACAACATCTGTTGTAAGGTTGCCTGTATTACATGTTTGGGTTTGCATTTATTATCCGCTGTAGCCAGATCCCAGCAAATCTCTAGCTTGATTTGGCTCGAAGAACTATTGTTCCCTTTAGAATATAACGCTGAAACTTTAATGAAAGCTGAAGTCTAACTGATTTTATGAGTTCACTGATATGAGCTTTTTATTGGAAGTTGTTCATGTCACACACAAGTAATTATGTCACTTCCTCGCTAACCATGCATACAGAGAAAATGCGGGACACCCCGAATAAGTCGGTTTCTGACGTAAATAACAAGCTTTCTTCGTACGCAGAAAAATTGAAAACGAAAATCTCTCCGTTAACCGACTTTGATCATCCAGAAGATAGTCAAGGTTTCATTTTCTACTGCATAAAATATTATAAACTAAAATATTACCTTTATAGAACACATGGTCCCAAAAACATAGTATCCTCTTCTAAGGTAACCAACGGTCGAATTATTGTTTTCCTCAAATCGAAAGAACTTGTTGACGAATTTATATCCACCCACGTGGTTTTACTATCGATGCTACATTTATTAAATGTCGTAAACCAACATCATCTCCAAAAAAGATAATTTTCTCAAATGTCTCGCCTACATACTTTGAATCCAACAGAGACGCTATATTTTCGCTGTCAAATTTCTTACTTTTTTATGACATGTGTAGGTCTAAAAATAGTGATCCGGTCTTAATAGCAAAAGAATATACCACCTATTTAAACTGATTAATTAAACTACTTCGAGACTGTCACTCATTGGTAAAAGATAGAGCTACAAAAATTAAATTTACAAAAATAATAAAAGCTCTTACTGAGCACATTAATCCAACCTGACATTAATAATAACAAATTTAATAATTCTTTATAATGGCAGTTAATTCAGACATAATATCGTGGAACTGTAATGAGTTCTACAAACACTATGAAGAATTTCAAATATTATTGGCACAATACAATCCTTCCATAATTTGTATGCAAGAAGTACACCTCCGTACACAGCAGAAAATCACATTGAAATCATATACAACATTATCGCGAACTCCTCTCCAAAATGATACGGCCCACGTGGGTATCATGATAGTAATCAAACAAAATGTGATTTTTAATGAAATATAAATTCAAACCAACCTTCAAATCCTAGCTGTGCGTGCATCTCTCGAATTCGGCGTAACTATTTGCTGCGTTTATCTACCTCCTGATGGTATTATTAAAAAAAATGAATTTCTTCCAATCTTATACAAGTTACCATCTCCAATTATATTAGTCGGTGACTATGGGGCTGTCGATATATTACAAACCGCGAAAGAATTCTCGAAGAAATTATTGATGTGGCTAATCTAACTATTCTTAACACTGAATACACGCATTATAATTTTACGTCTAAGACATGGTCTACATTGGACCTAATTGTTTGTTCAGCTCAGATTGCAAATTCAGTACGCGTCCAATACCACAAAGATCTTGCTGGTATTAATCGCGTTTTCCTAATACTTTCTGGACTAACCAGCAATTCAAATGCCATTAAAGTTATGTTAGTTACCTTAAAACAGATTGAGTGAAATATTCAAAGTTAAGCAAACCAGAATAATTCTAGTCAGATTGCACTTGCTGCGAACAAATTGTTCATAATTTCTCCACTCATTTAGTTAAACTTGCAAAAATCTGCTCACCAGCCTTTCGTTACTTTTCACAACAGCAGAAACGCTTTCCATGTTGGGACAAAAACTGTTCCAAATCAATTACAAATCGACGTAGGGCTTTTAAGCAGCTAAAAAAAAAACAGCATTCAAAATTACATAGATTACCTAACGAAACGAGCCCAAGCCAGATACACATTAAAACAGTCTAAAAAGCAGTTTTGGAGGCGGTTCACATCAGACATAACAACGAAAACTGCGCCCTCGGAGGTATGGCATAAAATTAATCTACTCGAGTTTAAAATAAAGCCTCATCTACTATCACCCATAGTGGTTAATAACGCAATTATCAGAAATTAATTCCTGACACAGTGTGGTTTCAGACCAGCACGCTCAATTACACATTTGCTTCTATAACTACAACAGAACATAATACAGTCATTCACTCAACATCAGCATGCACTTACTACGTTTTTTGACATCAAGAAAGTATTTGATTCTATATCACACAACAGCGTCATCAATCAGCTTACTAAATGGAACATTCAGGGCCGTATGTTGATATTTATCAAAAACTTTGTGGAGGGCTGGAAATTTTATGCGAAACTCGGAGAAGCAACGAGCAAATTATATCAACTTAGGCGCCACTCACTGTAATTGATCAAGTATTTAGGTAGCTCCATTCCTGAAAGTTGGGACAAATTGTGATAAGCATCGACCATAGAAATATTTGCAAGATCTGCACACTTTTTGGGCTTATCTGCTTCCAGTTCTGAAAGCCACTCATGTAATGCAGCCTCTGCACTTATATACCATTGTGTTACAATATAATGGTCTTCTTTTGTAAAGTACTAACGAGTGAAATCAATTCCAGAGATCTTGGTAGACATAAGTCGATAAGTCTCGTCAATTCTGACCCAACAATTTTTTAACACTGCCAGTATAGATCGAACTAATACGATCGAATATGAATTAATTTTGCTACTATCTGCATTCTTGTTAGCCTTTTCAATATACATAAGACGCTCGAGCTATAGCGTTAAAAAGGAAAATAAAAAAAAAAAGATATTAAACACGTACGTGATGGAAATTTTAATTCCGTATCCAGTCTAGGGGACCAATAGTTACGTACGAAAAAATAGAACGTGAAAATAATGCTGGCATACAGGATTTTATTGAACTAAAATTAAACAAGAAGGATTGAAGTACCGCGCACAGAACAATCAATTTTTTTTAATAATTATAATTTAGTGAAATACACAAAAATTACAGTAAGAAAAATAAACACTTCTATATATATAAACAAATAAATGAACAAGGAAAAACAAACGGTTTCTCCCGAGACATATCTTAATTGTGAGAAGAATTGAAGCAGACTGACTGAATAGCTTCAAAATGATAACCGCACAGGATTTGGGCGGGGCAATAATTATCTCTATTATCAGGTGGAATATTTCATTCCTGATAATACAGATCAACCAATCAGATAAGCCGTTTGAAGAAATGTCTGTGATTCCACTTTTGAACAACGTTGCCATGTTGTGTTGATTGTCCTACTCAGTTTCTATTTTTTTTTTATATAATCTAACTGATGTAGCTAATAAGCAACTTGGTTGTGATGGGAGATGTCACTCAACAATGGCACTCTGAACTACCTCTCCAAACACTTAAACCGGGGGGGGGGAAGATCTAGGATAGTTCAATCTGGCAAAGCCCATTGCTATGATTTAATAAATCTACCAGCAGCTGTGCAAGTAATCTCTCCTGCAATCCCGAACTACTTCATGCACATTTGGTACTTTTAGGTAGTGATGGGCGATTCCGAGACTTTATCATAATCGAGAAATTAGTACTCGGACTACGAGTGAATCGATTCGGCCGATTACTCGTCTCGGGCAAAAATAATCGAGATATTTTCACTCGAGATATTTTCTCTCGATTACTAATCGATGCGCGCGCATATTCTATAAACTGGGAGGAGCCACTTATATATATATATATATATATATATATATATATATATATATATATATATACTTCATTGGATGGAAGTCCGAGTCCGATTATTCGGATAGTAGTCGATTACTCGAGTAGTAGCACGAGTCCGATTATTCGAATAGTAGTCCGAGTACTCGAGTAGTAGCACGAGACCGATTATTCGAATACTAGTCGTTTACTCGAGACGAACGCTGAATTCGAATAAAAATAATCGAGATATTTTCACTCGAGATATTCTTACTCGATTACTATCGATGCGCGCGCAACCTATATAAACTGGGAGGAGCCACTATATAATTATATATATATATAAGTGGAGACGTTTGGTAGCTGCAGAAGTATTTATATATATATATATATATATACACTTCATTCCGAGGAGGCAATGTGAATATATATACATATATATATATATACACCTATATACGGTCGTTGTGTTGTCACACTAAACAGAGAAGGGTAAGAGTATAAATACGTTCCTGATGCATCATATGTTATATATTTTTCGTCAGATGTGTTGAATTAGTTTCAGCCTCAGGCTTGTGCATTATAGTCTGTAATTGAGAAAATACCTAAGTTAGATTATTCGAATAGTAGTCGATTACTCCAGACGAGCGCTGCATTCGAATAAAAATAATCGAGAACACGAAAACGAATCGAGTGAATCGAGACATTTTAAGAATCGAGATAATCGAGTAAAACTTCTCGTCATCGCGCATCACTACTTTTAGGTCTTTATGCAAATTTTTATTTCGTATATACCAGGGTGCACCGACTATTAACCTTAGTATTTTTGATTGAGTATCGCTGCGCCATTTTGATATTCGATATTGATGCTGTTCCCCAGAGTGGTAAGCCATATGTCCACACCCGCTTAATAACTGCCCTGTAAAGCAATAGTTTCGATTTTAGAGATGATTCGGAAGTTTTGCCCGTTCCACAGTTTAAGTTTTATTTCTTTAACTTTGGTCCTGATGTTCCAGGTCAAGCGGCGATCAAGCTACATACCCAAGTATCGAGCTTTATTTTCCTGTAGAGTCGTACCATTATGATCAATAAGTGGGCATGTGTTTCGCCTAGTTGTAAATGTAACTTGTACTGACTTAGATGGGTTAATTTTTACCCTCCATTGTCGTGCCCAGATGTCCAAGTCATTTAGACGACGGCGCTGTACTTTTTCTGATGCTGCTACCGGATCATTATCTCCCGTGAATAATGCTGTATCATCGGCAAATGCCGCCATCTCCACATTTGTATTTACGGGAAGGTCGAACATATATATGAAAAAAAGGATTGGCCCCAAAACAGAGCCCTGCGGAACTCCAGCATTGACAGGATAAAATGTTGATATATCGCTACCGAATTTGACTTGAAAAAATCTATATGACAGGTATGAGGATAGTAGTGTGTAGTAGGGTTGTGGCAGAGTGCGTTTTATTTTTGAAAGTAACCCTTCATGCCATACACGATCGAAAGCCTGACTAACATCCAGAAAGACGCAGAACAATACTTCTGCTTTCACAACAATTACCGATGTATTTTTGCACCCTATGAACTTGTTCTATTGTAGAATGGCCAGGACAAAACCCAAACTGGTGGTTTGGAATTGTACCCTGTAGCTGTTTTGTTAGTTCCGACAGCAATGATTTTTCTAATACATTTGATACTATCGGTAGAAGACTAATAGGGCGATATGACGAAGGATCACTAGTGGGTTTACCTGGTTTTGGTATCATGGTTAGTTGAGCGATTCTCCATTGTGATGGATAATAAGCCAACCGTGTGATAGCGTTGAATATTGTGGTTAATAGTACTATGCCCTTTCGCGGTAGGAATTTAAGCATCGTTCCAGTGATTAGATCATATCCTGAGCGTTGTGCATTGATAAATTACCAACAATCACTCTCTTAATCTGGGACGGAGAAAATGGTTTTATTGGATGCTTTTATTGGAACAGACGTTTGGAAAGGGGCAGTTAAGTCGAGCTCAATTTGATCATAAAAAATTCTGATCCGTTATCGAGTGGACGTGGTTTAAACACATCCTTTAAGTGTAACACAAAAACTTCCACCTTTTCAAGATCGCTACGTGCCCATTCGCAATTATGTTTCCACAGGGGTGGAATCACTTTCTGAGGGCTCTTAAGAGCTTTAGTGGCGTTCCACAATGAATGATCGTCATTTTTAGTGCCCATGATGGAAAGAACTGATCTTAAAGTGCCATTTTTATGCATTTTCAGTAAAATATCAAATTGGTGAAGCGATCTTAATTAAAAATACTAAGGTTAATAGCCGGTACACCCTGGTATATACGAAATAAAAATTTCCATAAAGACCTAAAAGTACCAAATGTGCACGAAGTTGTTCGGGCTTGCAGTAAAGATTACTTGCACAGGTTAGAGATTAAATGATGCCAATGGCTTCGCAGATTAAACTATCGCACACCTCTAGATCTTCCCCACCGGTTTAAATGATTGGAGAGGTAGTTCGGAGTGTCATTGTTATATATATATATATATATATATATATATATATATATATATATATATATATATAAGTAATATGATTAATTCTTGCCTTGATATCTATCACAGTTTTCTAATTTTTCTTTTGACATTGATATTTTCTCTAGTAGTTAATATCGCAATTTGCAGTTTCCTTTGGGGAACTTAACCACGCCGGTTTTTGCAGTGTATGATTAAAATATTCAATCACTTCATCAACATCGTCGCCTGTTTTTAATGGTATTTTGAGATCAAGATTCTCTTCAATCCAGCGTGTGTAGGAGTACCAGTCAGTTTTATTATTGTAAAATTTAAAGTTTATTTTCTTAATTACTACTAACTGATTTATTTCTGGTATTATAGGAGAGTGATCCGAAGAAGAGTCAAATGATGTTTCAACATTAGAGTATAAGGTACTAATACCCTTATAAATAAAGAAATTAAGTAAATCTGGTTTTTTATTTCTGTCTGAGGGCCAGTATGTAGGATGACCACTAGAGAGTAGCTCATTTTCACTTAAAATAAAGACAACGAAGATAAATCAGCTAGAGCAATTTTTATAAACAAAAGAAATCTGTCAACAGGCCAGATAATTATGAATAGCGTTAAAATTCCACAAAAATAACTAACACGGAAGACACGTATAATTAAAAAAAAACCCTTAGTGATATGAATATTAAAAGGAAACAAATGTTTTTTCTCATAGGCAGAAGGTCGAAAATATCTGTACAGAATAAATTGCTTGCCGAAACGACTGCCAATTATGGGTGTTGTGCTAAAAAAAAGCAATATTGCTATTTTGCATAGGGTTAAAACTAGGGGGCTACCAATCGTGGGGTAATTTATGGGGGGCTCAATAGGAGTACAACAAAAAAAAGTTTGTCCAAATCCGACTAAAATTCGCCGAGTTATCCACGAATATCCATCGATGCGTACTTCTTCCGCTAAAAAGCGGGAAAAAAGTTTTTACCTAAAACATTGCAGGGGCTGCCGTATAAGCAGTGACCTCCGCAAGTGGGAGATGTACTTTAAAAAAATGGTTGTTAATTTATATATATATTTTTTAAAAAAATATCGAGTTTATTTGTCTTACCAACCAAACGTTCGTCTGCAACTGCTGTTTGTTGTTTCGTTAAGGGGACTACAAATACCTACTAAACGGAAATATGTGTACGTGCATAATATATTATATCATAACAAATATCAAATGTGAATTTTAATATGATATAATATATTTAAACCTACCTACTAAACGGAAATATGCGTACTTACATAATATATATTACAACAAATAAATTTTAAATAAGTACACGCTATATATAAAAATATATTTTCTGGGTTTGGTGTGAAATTTTTTTTGCGCTTTATAAGATAGACGTTATATAGAAATGAATATTTCCGCAGTAAACGGTTGAAATTTACTGGCTGTCGTAAAATTTACTATTTAAATTACTGGCTACTATAAAGATTTTCATGTAAAATTTGTATTGTGTTTCGTTCTAATTACAAATTTCCCGCTCTACGATAAAAACACAATGTATTAAAAACTGCAAGATATATGTTTAAGAAAGGGGTACCATATGGAACAGTTGAAATTTTTTTTTCGGTTTTTTTATATTTATACGATACATTTCATATAGTAGTAGCCGTCTATAAAGTTCAAATATTCTAGACGTAGATGCAGCCTCGAAATTCTTAATTCAAACTTGGGAAACAGTTAACTTTCCGACGTTATTACTCGACGAGTATCTGTGACTTGGGAAGACTACTCGCGTCATTTAATAGGTCATAACATAGAGATCAAAATCCAATTTAGAAATTATGAAAAAAGTCAATTTTCGGAGTATTAAAAATATTCAACTCGCTCTAAAAAGATCAATTTCAATTTTGCCGGTAAGATCCGATCGGTATATTAATTTAAACCATTTCTAGTAGATAAATCCCGATTTTCGAGACGATTATATAAATTTAGTATTTTTAACGGCGATTTTTCCGAAAAAAATCGGAAACTGTTCTATCCAAATCCAGACCAACCAAATATTTTAAATATAAAAGGGAAAAAATATCCGACCCACGACTATCATAATATCAGAGAAAAACAGCGAATTTCCATTTTTACACTTTACAGCTCCATACCCACACGAAAGATCTACACATCTACATTATTATATACATTATATAGTATAAAGCTGCCAACAAACAATCCGATCATCCGTCGATTTAATAAGGTGAAGTTAAGTAAAAAAAAAGCGGCGAAGGGAGATTTTCGTCGAATTTTCAACCCTTAATAATTCGACAGGGGTTGAAGATGAGTTTGAGCTGTTTATTACGCGATCCAAATTATTTATCCTGCTCTGCATAGTAAAAGCCTGAAAACGCCGCAAGGAGTCAAAACACTTTATCAACCTTTGCTACCAGCTGAAGGGTTAAGAGGGTTGCAGCGGTGTGGTGGTTACTGGGTGAAATTCTATCGACAACTCCGAGAGAAAATTTATATCACTACGACCGATAAAATATAGGTGACAATTTCTATTCATCCCTGTATAATTGAAGAGCAGTTGACGAATCACCTCATATTGAACCACGATAAAAGTGGAGATTTTTCGGTGCGGATGTAAAAGATAGGAGGTATAAGGGTTAGAAGGAAAAACCTTCCCCCGCGTAATGAACGGGAAAATGTTTAAAATTCGAAAATCATCGGGGGCTTAATTATTTAAGAGATGATTACGAACAAAACAAAAAAATATTTGCCAAAATCCGACAAATAACTGCACTTCCTTCTACTACCGTCCGTACCAGAAATTATATTTCCTCCTCATTACTACAGAGCAAAATCTTCTGTTCGTTGTGCTAAACCGTCCGTATAATGTCTGACCATCTTGCAGGAACGCGACCACGTTTTCCTTCTAATTACTAATGACCACAATCCAAGTCATCTGGAGGCATTCTGTAAAATGAGCTACCTAACATGATAATCGCGATGAATCCCTGTTCCAAGCCATCCGGACACGTTCTGCAAAACTTCCTCCTACTACCGTTCCGTACCATGTCTGACGATCTTGTAGGAACGCGACCACAAATTATATTTCCTCCTAATTACTACAGAGCACTTCTGTTTGTTGCGCTAGCATTTTATAATATCTACGACTACACGACATGATAATCGCGAGATGAATCCCTGTTCCAAGCCACCCGGACACAGCAAAATCTTCTGTTCGTTGTGCTAAACCGTCGCGACGTTTTCCTTCTAATTACTAATGACCACAATCCAAGTCATCTGGACGTATTCTGTAAAATGAGCTACCTAACATGATAACCGCGATGAATCCCTGTTCCAAGCCACCCGGACACTTTCTGCAAAACATCGCCCTACTACCGTCCGTAACGTTTCTGTCTATCTTGTATGAACGTGATCATGTACTTATACCATCGAGTAATTCGTTTTGTCCAGCAGATTCTTAACATATATAAACAATATATATTTTATTTCCATGGTAATAGACATTTATTTAAAATTTATTCACTTTTTGTCGGGCGTTGTAGAATCTGCCGACCAAAAACCGCGGGAAAAATTTGTATTCAAAACTGCAGATATCTATAAGAAGGGGGTACCATATGGACCAGTTGAAAAATTTTTTTCGGGTTTTTTATATTTATACGATACATTTTATATAGTAGTAGGCGTGTATAGAGTTCAAACGTCCTAAAAGTATATGCAGCCCCGACATTCTTAATTCAAACTTGGGAAACCGTTAACTTTCCGACGTTATTACTCGACGAGTATCTGTGAGATGGGGAGACTATTCGCGTCATTTAATAGGTCATAGCGTAAGGATTAAACTCCAATTTAGAAATTATGAAAAAAGTCAATTTTCGGGGTTTTAAAAATATTCAACTCGCTTTAAAAAGTTCAATTTAAATTTTGGTAGGAAGATTCGGTCGGTATATTAATTTATACCATTTCTAGTAGATAAATCCCGATTTTCGAGACGATTATATAAATTTTGTATTTTTGACGGCGATTTTTCCGAAAAAAATCGGAAACTGTTCTAACCGAATCCAGACCATCCAAATATCTTAAATATAAAAGAGAAAAAATATCCGACCCACGACTATCATAATATCGGAGAAAAACAGCGACTTTCCATTTTGACACTTTACAACTCCATACCCACACGCCAGAACTACGCATCTGATAGCTTAGCTTATACATTATTATATACATTATATAGTATAAAGCTGCCAATAAATAATCCGATCATCCGTCGATTTAATAAAGTGAAGTTAGGTACAAAAAAAAAACGGCGAAGCGAAATTTTCGTCGACGAATTTTCAACCCTTAAGCTTGGAGATGAGTTGGAACAGTTTATTACGCGATCCAAATTATTTATCCTGCTCTGCATAGTGAAAGCCTGAAAACGCCGCAAGAAGTCAAAACAACAAACTTTATCAACTTTTGCTACCTGCTGAATGGGTTAAGGGGTTGCAGCGGTGTGGTGGTTAGTGGGTGAAATTGTAGACACAATTCCGAGAGAAAAATGATCCGATAGTATAGTGACAATTTCTCTTCAACCCTGTATAATTGAAGAGCAGTTGGCAAATCAGCCCATATTGAACCGCGATAAAAGTGAAGTTTTTTGGGGGCGGATGAAAAAGATAGGGTATAAGGGTTAGAAGGAAAAACCTTGCCCCGAGCATAGTGTATATGAGGAATTTTGATTTCGATCGATCCGATCATACCCCGATTTAATAGCGTGATTTGAGTGAAAAAAGTCAGATTTTCGGCGGATTTTCAACCCTTAATAATTCGGCGGGGGTTGAAAATTAAGAGGAACTTTTTACACGATTCAAATTGTCGATGACTACTTAGTAAAAGCCCCGAATTTCCGCAAAGCGTCAAAACACTTTAGGGGTGTTTTTCACCCGTTTACTACCCTTCTAAACGGCATAAGGGGTTGCAACAGGGTAGTGGTTAGTGGCTAGATTTGTAGCGACAATTCCGAGACGTTTTTTTCGCTCGAACACTTTTTCCCTATCTAGATTAGTGCAAAAGTTATGTAGCGTTGAAGAGATTAAGGGGAATTTACTTATTATAGTTATTATTATTATTATTATTATTATTATCCCTATATCCCTTTATAAAATCCCCATATCCCCGTATTGAGGCGCTATAAAAGTCGAATTTTTTCGGCGCCGGTGTCAAAGATAGAGGTATAATGGTAAGAAGGAAAAACCTTCGTCCGAGTGTGGTATATATGAGGAATTTTAGTTTCGACGGATCCGATCATCCCTCGATTTAATAGGGTGGTTTAAGTGAAGAAAGTCCGTTTTTCGGCCGATTTTTAACCCTTAATAATTCGGCGATGGTTGAATATGAAGAGGAACTTTTTACACGGTTCGAAAGACGCTCGGCTACTTAGTAAAAGCCTCAAATTTCCGCAAAGGGTCAAAACACTTTAGGGTTTTTTTTCACCCTTTTACTACGCGCTAAACGGTATAAGGGGTTGCAACAGAGTAGTGACTGGTGGCTAGATTTGTAGCGACAATTCGCGGACGTTTTTTTCGTTCGAACACCTATTCGCCATCTAGTTTAGGAGCGGTGTTATCGGGGGTCGAAGAGAAATTTCAGGTAAGACTGGATAAGAACATTTCCTCTAAAACCACAGCGACTTATTTTCTCTGAAAGAATCGTATGATTTACTATATCTGTGAAGATCTAAATAAATGGCCAGGGCAGAGCGGCCCTCTTCTAGATTACCAGTGGTGTAAGAAATGTGTCGAAAATGGGCGTCGTTTTTGTGTATTTATCAGGTAGGAAGCGGCATTGATTTAAGCTAAAGAAACTTATCTTTCGGAGGTAAGTTAGCACACTATTTCTTTAACACGTTTCTAAAAAATCTTTGAAATAGTAGATAGAATGCAGATCAGCCTTGTCTCCAGATTTATAAATGGGAGTTATAGTACCTAATTTTAAAGATTCCGGAAATTTACCGCGATGAATAAATTCATTAAATAGGAAGGTTAATGGCTACAAGAAAAAATTTACATTTTCCTTTATGCGGTTAATTGATAATCCATCTGAGCCGTATGATGACTTATTAGGAAGCGAATATATAGCACGCTTCACATCCACCTGTGTAAAGCCAAAAAAAAAGTAAACGAATTTGGATTCGTATAAAGTAGTGAATTATGGTGATGTTTTCTCCATCAAAAGCATTTGTCAAGTAAACATTGAAATATTGAGAAATTTGTTTTTTTTTTTTTTACTATTCACTCGTAATTCGTTGCCATCAACTATACTAACTCTGTTAATGGATTTTTCTAGTTCCCGATGACAGTATTAACAACAACCCAGTAATTTTTGTTCTTCTGTTTGTACTTATCGAGTAAACGAGTATAGTAATCCTTTTTAGCTTTTCTAATCGATCTTTGAACATGACGTGAGATAAGTTGAAATTTGTTTCGTAATGCATTCAGTGGAAATTGCTTAGAAAATCTATATGCAGCGGGTTTTTTTTTTTCAGTTGTTAGTTTTAGTAATTCTGCAGTGATCCACGGCGAGCGTGCCGGCTGCATACGTTTTGGTTTATGTTGTAACTTACATTCATTTAACATAGTAGTAAGTTGAGAGAAAACCCATTGAAACTTCTCATTAATTGTAGCTTGGCTGAGGCGATTACGAAAAAGAATTTTATCCAAATAGCAGTTATCAACCTTGTTTTGTGACGATTTAAAGAAAATTATGGTATCGATTCCTGCATAACTAGTAAAATCAAGATTGACAATATCACATGTTATATTTAGATTTAGGGTCTTATTTTCTTAACCACGTATGAAGACGTGATCCAGGCAAGATTGGTAGTTACTATTGGACATAACAATGAAACCCATACGAATTCAAGAGATTTAAATAGTCAACGCTAGAATTTTCATCGAGTAAGTTGATATTCGTGTCATCAGTTATAATCGCGATATTACCTAGACAATTTATTATAGTATTTATTTCACTTAGAAAATTTGAATAAGTTCCATCGCAGAACCTGTATTATATGCCTGTTACTGAAATGAAGTCATTGTGTACTCCTGTAAGCTGCACGTTTAATATATATTACAAGTAGACAAGTTTGTGATTATTACCGTATGTTGTATATTATCGTGTATATAAATTATTATTCCTCCTGATCTCTTACATTCCCTACATTGAGCATGATGCCGATAACCAGGAATAAAATATCTATTTCCTCAGAATACAAACCAAGTATCAGTTAACACTAGGATAACATAAACGAATGATCGGGAATGCAGAAAAACTTTGACAACATCAAAGTGCACGCGGAGACTAATTAACGTTGTATCTTTATTTTAGTCTGCCCCATACTGTGGCGAGAAAAAATTTACGTACATATACACAAACATATGCACATATATACGTACACATACAATTAAAAACACGTATACAATGATCGAAGAAGTTGGAGGAATTACAAAAAATGAAATAATTAAGAAGATAAAAGTATAATAAATAGATAAAATGGCCAGCATAGAACTGAGTTTAAATAAATATAAATTTATGTAGCGCAACCTTGCGATATAAGTTTCAAAATTATAATTATTATGTAGTAGTCACATTACCGCCGCCAAATCCGAGATGAGTTCGGACACCCGGGCAGTAGAGAATATTTGTAGATCAGCGTTCATCACGTCGAGCAAATATCCTTTCATCCCGGTTCCAAACAAACTTGAATCCGTAATCGTGTAATTTTTTTACCGAGGAAAACAGAGCCGCAGTTTCATCATTTATTATAAAGATGAATGGATTCGAAGTATTTGAAGATGATAATCCAAGTTTACCGTGGGATATATTCTTTCTCTTTCGGTTGTTTAGCAAGACATGCTTTGTAGTCCGTCTGCAAAATTTCACTATGTGGATAAGCTTGCTTCGGGGACTCAAACGATGACAACAATTTATATCTTCAGGTTTTATAGTAGTTTGTAATGTTGCGCCATTTTCTTTTTTTTTTTTTAACAAACTGAGTAAAATCTTAATTTGTAACAGTCGGATAATGTTATTTACTCCGGAGTATTGCTCCAACTTGTTGACTTTTTCCAATTTTAAACCTCCGTTTTCGCTTCACAATTCTTTTATAATACTGAATGGTTAAATTTATCGTCGGTAGATTCTTTTAATTCTCGCATCATGTTTGTCAGCTTTGTAAGTTATTGTTTAATATCTGACAAGTCCATTGATATATCTTCTTTCGTCGTTTTTGACTTTTGTGAATTACGTGTCCGAGACCAGATTTTTTGAGTTAGTCATTGTTGTCCATGTAGACTTACCAAAATGTATATTTCCGTTACAGTTAGAACACGTCGTGTAGTCGCCGGTTTTTGGCAGAGTCAGCGAGCATTTACAGCAAGACGACATGCTAGATATATAGATGCAAAGAAAGAAAAAAAAGATACTCTACGCAACTATTCCGTTCCAGTTAAAATTAACACACACACAATCTCATAGAGCGCAGCAACGGTATACAACGATTAGCGGTGTAGCGACGAAAACCGGTATTTTAGTTAAACGCGCGTGGTATTTTTAATTCGCCTGAACTAGCAAAATATCTAAACGAACGTAAAAAACAAATATAATTCGAAAACGAACGGAAATTTTGAAAAACTAAGTCGAGAAATGAATTCCTGGTAAAAATTTACATCGATTTAATACACATTAAAGTAATGATACGTATTTTACACTTAACAAAACGACAACGGAGTAGCTTCAGACACGTGCGAACTGTACGACCAAAATAATAAATAATCGATAATAATAATCGATAATAATAATAATAATAATAAAATAAAAATTGTTTACTTTTAAACTTCGTTTCGTTTAGGCAGAATGTCGACAACAGTATTCCGTAACTGCGCGAAAAATTCTAAATCGTCTTCAAATTTAGCCACTCTTACGAAATATCTGTAGGAAGATTTCATCATTTCTCGTAACTGTAAAATTGTTTCAACAGACCTACGAGTAAATTAAGACACGTTTTAGAGACGATTACGGTAAAAATCGCGACATCGATAAAAGTACGCGTGTAAAAGTGGATAAAAAAAAAAATCCGAAACATTTACATTTAAAATTATCATCGACTTATTATCGACATTTACGTCGTTGTTAGAACGATTACATGACTGGAGAATTTCCAAAATCATCATTTACGACGGTAGAAGATTTGTTCCACAAGTCCAGAGACCGAACATTATATCGAGAAATAGTCGCCACAAACAACGAACAAGATACCGTTGTTAAAACAAATTCACGTTAGTCAAGCGAGAATAATTTTTATATAAATATACTTCATCCAATATTTTCACACTATATCTTCCGAATGTTGTTAGTAAACGCATTAATAATAATACAAACTCGATTCCGAATAATTTAACGCGATATTCTTTAAAACTAAAAAATATTAATTTTTACGTTTTCAACCGTCCAACTTTGAAACTCGGTTTTAAAATTTTAACGATAATTTTTATTTTTAATATTATTATGGGCTTTCACAACGTTTACCCATTACAAATCGTAATATGATCATTTATCGGCGGTAAAATCGTAAATTGATATAGCGGATTTTCTTGTCTTTTTTAAGATGAATTTAACAAAAAAAAAAAAAAAAAAGTAATATAAAACATTAAATAATAATTAAGTTACATTCACAAATGATATAGACAAATGTAAATATGCACGTTATGAGCAGCTAGAAAGACATGTTTATAGGAAGAAAGGAATAGATAAGGATTTGAGTGTGTAATGTGTTACGGGAAGAAAGATAACGATAACATTCCAACAATATGTGATCTGCGTCGGCAATAAGGTCAGTGTATGTTCAGGGTGTGAGCAGCATGGAGTGATAGTGAGGTTCATTTGGAATAGTGAAGAAGGGAGACGATTTTTTCCGAATCTTAGTACGCATATGGCGGTTACGAGTGGGATCTGGTTAACCGGCATCTGTATATTGTAAAACCATCTTCAATTGTGTAAATACTGTTCATTTTTTTAATCTTGTAAACTTTTTTTTTAAAAATGGACGATTCAGATTTAGCTTTATTAATATATTTGGTTTTGTTTTTTAAAGTGTAGATATAAGATATATTAAGTTTCACCTATTCTATTTTTTCATTATTTATAATAAACTGTTTCACATTGTTACTATATCTGTTTTATTAATTTTTATACCAGTTTCATAAGCTTTGCTTTAATTGGCTTTTCCGATAATCTTTATTTTTTATAATACATAAAACACCGTGATTTCTTACGAAATCAATAAGTATTTCGTCGTCAATGCTACTTCAAATAATTTCATTCATCTTATTTGAAAAGTTTTGAATACAGATAAAACCAAAATATTTATCGATTTATATAACTGTACAATGATAAAACGTTGATGACACGTGGTTCATCACCGTAATGACGACCGCTTTAAAAGCAACGATTTCACCCGTTTTTTTTTTTTTTACAGTTGCCGTAAGAAAACATCATCCTTTGTTTCTATTGTGAACGTTCTCGTGACGTCATTCAACGTATTATTACCGCCGCATGAAAACGACACCGTACTCCTAAGAAACCATAGCTTAAGAAGAGAGAGTGGGCATCGTAGTTAGCGAGAAAATTACCGCTGATTCCAGGGTGGCCCGGAATCCATACAAACATAATGGAGACACCAACATCCTGAAGAAGAACGACATGATTGCGAATTTTCAGTATTATAGGAAAGGAATGAGCGTTGTAGTGCGAAAATTTTAAGGTAGAGAGACAATTTCTAGAGTCTGAAAATATTAGTTTTTTTGTTTTTTATTAACGGTTAGAAAGGATGAAACGCGGAAAGAATGAAGCTACGGCCTTAGCAATACAGATAGAAGAAATTCGCGAGAGTAAACTTTTTAACAAATAGGAAGTAATAATATAAGCTGCGACCAACGTATGTAATCGATTTAGAGCCGTCTGTGTAGATAGGTGTGAATTTAAAGAAGTGGTTATTGATATGGGAAATAAAAAACGCTTAAATGTTTTAAAATAATCTAAGTCTATATATAAAGATACCTCGTTATTAGTAAAAGGAAAAAGATAATAACTGGAAGGAGAGGGCGATATTATTAGATTGCTATAATTGAATAGATGATGCGCGAAGAGACATTGGACGACGACTAAGAGTAAATCTTCATTTTTCGAACATATTGAGAAAAGAAGGAATGAGTGCAAGATATGAAAGGGTTTATCAAAAACTTGTCAACTAAATATGTCCGACGCGTACCCACTATAGCTATTATTAGAATAGAGACAAGTGCTCCTAAGGATAGGCGTAGATATATGTTTTTTTTTTCTTTAATTTCCCTTTACACGCAATATAACACGTGATTATTCTATACCTTGTAAGATATATCTGAAACAACTAAACGCATTAAGAATTAATCCTTTCCTACTAAAATTATATTATTTCAAAATTGTTTTAATACTGAAAAATGTTTATTTTATATGCACCTAGATAAAGAGCTAAAAGACATTAATATAAAGCGAAAACAATTGGACATTCAATTTCGTAAATACCACTAGAAAATCACCATTAACCATAGAAAATAAATTACTATCGTACAAAACTATCTTTAAGCCGATATGGTCGTATGGTATTCAATTATGGAGTACGGTATCCAATTGAAATATGTCTAAAATTGAGAGGTTTCAATCAAAATCTATATGTATATCATGATCGACGCACCTTGGTATATTAGAAATGATGACATATGTGTATAGGGACCGAAAAATAGAAGCTATGAAAGATGTAATAAGAATATAAAGTGAAACGTATGAACAGCGTCTAAAATCGCACCCGAATCCGCTAGCGACAGGCTTAATTAATGACAACCTTCAACTGACACGTAGATTGAAAAGGAGAATACCATTACACATAATATAACAATTAAGGTTGAGTCTCATCAGAGGGAACACCTTACTTCTAAATGAATATATACTCATGATGTTTTAAAATTAAAGAATTTTTTTCTTAATGAATATATAAATCTGCATTTCTTGCCATATCATTTCTTTTCACTTACGACTTTAGTAGTATTATCCCGACTATGCGACCATAAGACTCGATTTCATTTTTAATATCTTCTACGGATACACTGAAAGATATAAACCGAGAATCGTAAAGATATCTTCGATGTTTCATCTTTTTTACTTGATATGTACGAAATTCTATTCCACGTAGACTGTGATTCGTATTTAATATTTTCCAGTTGATTTACCATGTAGCACCGGGACACGTTATTTTAGCGTTACCATTTGTAAATATGTTTATGCGATAATATTCGCATTTTCAGCGAAGATTATATTATACATGTAAAATTTTCGATTTTGGTATTAAAAAATATTAAATTAAAAAACAAAATTTACATACTCTTTATCGGAAGGTATTACAATATTACATTTGGTATCGGATAGTATTTTAATCGTGGAACCATTTTCGTCGACCTATACGTGTAGTAAACGTTATTAAACGAAAGAATTATTTTCAAGGAGATATTTATTAAACGTAACTTATATTATTAAACAAGCAATTCTTATATATATATATATATATATATATATATATATATATATATATATATATATTCAACATATACTAACATCATCAATTAAGTCTACAGAGAATTTTACTATGGCCTTTCATCTTCCTTAGAGCTACTCCTGGATGATAATATTTCTACGCTGTCCAGACTGATCCTGTTCTTGCAGGATACTGGACTATATCACTTAATTCAATATGTATTTACGTCTGTGCCTCTAATAGCCATTAGCTGCAGTATATGGCACATTAATTTAAATAATAATAATAATTATATATATGCTAGGCTATCTCGGAAACGGTTTTAATGATTTGAAATTTTGTACATATTCGTAATTTAATAATTAAAAATCACTCGTGTAGAAATTACGAATTTTGCAACCCGACCACTGGTACACCGACTCCAAAAAAATTTTGAAACTTTCAATTTTTACGGTCGTCTTTTTCTTGATACTTATCTGAACGTACGTTAAAAATTTCAACTAGATAACATTAACTGTTTAAATGTTATAAATTTAGAAATTTGTCTCTCATTGCATATGCGTTGGTAAATACAATTAAAATTTGATATCTCGGGTACCGTTCGATTTAAGACGTCGGATCTTTCAGAAATGCTTTTTAATCTATGAAACAATTAAGGAAATTAATCCGTTCGAAAAATTTCAAAATTCATTAAAAAAAAACAAAAAACATTAAAAGTTGATGTTATATGTAATACTGATGCAGTGGCGGAATACAAATACCAAAATTATAGTTAGAGATAATCGAGTTTAAGTAGAACAACTGCCATAGATGTCGCATGTAATTAATTAACGGTATCGACGAAAGCAATTATTTTTACACACCCACACATATACATATCAACGGAAAAAAAAACTGATTCAGAGTAATTTAAATTTTTCTAAAACCGACTTTTTAATTTCGCTCCGTTTGAATATTTTTTAAAGACATTATCCTAACTATTTAGAAAATTCTTACGTCCGATAGTTTAAATCTGTATTTTTACAACACGATTTTATCATCAACTAACTTTTTGTTAGACAAGGTAAAAAATTTTTGATTTCTTTTTTTTTTAAATTTTTTATTCCTCATTTATCGTTAAAATAATGATACGCGTTGAAAATTACACGTTTGAAAAATAGGTAATTACCATGAATAATTTGTTACATGCGACCTTAATGAACGTTATATATGTACGAAAAATAAATATTATCATTATCATTTTTTAACAAACAAATTAGGCGAAGGAAAATTAGTTTAATTTTAGTAAGTTATGTATGAAATGGTGTCAAATATAAAATATTTTAAATGTTATTATACATGTTTTATTCATTCTGCGAAAAACGCTTTAAAAAATCAATTACCGAGCCATATAAAGTAGAATAAGCTAACATAGTTCACAAACTGTGACTGTGAAATCAAATGAACAACGCTTATATATACCCCTGTATAACGGACACTTGTGGGACCAAAGGAAATGTCCGTTATACAAGGGTATCCGCAAAGGTGGGGTTTTAAAAAAATTCGCGGTACAAACAGTTATGCTGTAAGTTGATATATAATGAAGGTATAATATTTATAAGGAAAATTTTACTCCAAAATCCACTAAACATAAATCATAATATACACAATGTACTTAATTTTAAACTTATATGTATTGACGTATTTATATGCACAGTGTATAATTGTGTAATTATGCATGTAGGAGACCTATTTTTTTTTTTTAATTAAGTAATTTCTATTTGTTTTTTCAACTTGGATTTCATCATTTCCAGTTCGTGATTTATGCTTGAATCATGTTCGTAATATCGGCTATGTCTTCTGACGTGCACTTAGTTTTGAAGTTTTCATCAATTTAACTGAAGTCATTGGTTAAATCCGACCCCGATGGAAGGAGTCGTCTCAATGAGTTTATTCAACTAAAACCAGCCTTCACAAAGCAGTTTCTAATTGTCGAAGGGGAGATTCGTTCCCATGACGTACAAGTATAAACTAATTTTTAGTCGGACTTCAACCTTTTATAGGTCACATACACATACGTACATTTATTATTAATTCTGCTAAGATTTGACAAATTTATGATCATTTTTAGTAGAGTGAACAAATCACATGTTTGTCCCGTTAAAGAGCTGTGGAAATCGAAATTACTGTCCACGTCCGTTTTTCATTATAGAGGGGTCAGAATGCATTGTTATTCACACTTTCTACAACAGGACCTGGAAAATGTGTCCGTTAAGAGAGATGCCTGTTATAGATAGGTGTTCGTTTAGAGGAGTTATATATATATATATATATATATATATATATATATATATATATATATATATATCATCATTATCATCACCGTAGTATTGTTCGTTGCCGAACGTCTGACTAGCTATTGTACGTTTATTCTTACATACAAAATTAGCTCGCATTCAAGGCACTATTTATATTCAATACAGATGCGCATGCGTATGATGTTATACGGAACGGGGTGCCATATATATATAAATTTATTTCGATTATAAAGCAATGTAATATTTTTAAACAGTTAGAAATTATTAAATGTAATTTCGATTACCTTTATATTACCAGGATAAAACAGTGCGAATGTAAGTGGATGAACTCTGGTAATATCGTGCACAATTGAAATATTAGGCTTATTAGGAAATTCCATAGATGCTACATATATACGCATTTGTTCAGCTTCGGCATTAATGAAATTAACCGTTTTCTTACTGAGTATAGTTATATGACCGTACCTAAAAATTATTCCGAATGTATTTGAAAAAAATTAGTATTTAAACAGTTACAAATCAATTTAAGTTGATACGATTAAAGCGCGATAAAAAATTTTGAAGTCAGATGATGTATCAATAATATTACTAAAATATTCGCTTCTGAAATGTATCGTATTTCTAGTAAATATTACCAACTTCATTATTCGAATTTTCGCATTGCCTGGAAATCGTTTGCCCATTAACCAGCGGAGGATAATACAAAAACATCACATTTACAAGTCATTAATTTTTATTTTAAGCAAACTGAAATCGTTTAAAGACAAATAACCTACTAGATACACAACTCGGATTCAATTAGTCCACCGTACATTTTGAAAAGTTATCTAGCTGACAGAAATTTTCGTTTCAAAAACTAAAATGAACTTACATTTTTTAAAACAGTTATCACAGGCATCCTCAAAGTAGCATATTGAAGAGCATTTATTAAAGATCATTTTAAATGTTTACTTCAGATTGATGATGCTCCTACGTTCAAATATTTCCACGCTACTCTCTGCGCTATCGATATTGTAATTTATAAGTCATATAGCTCTTAAACTTCATAAATGTTTGAACAAATGGAAATTGCCGCGAACGTTTCTAAGACTGAAACTACAATTTTCTCCAAAACTGAAGCAAATCGGAGTTCGATTAAATAAATATACTATTAAATGCTACGACAACATTAAGTAACCTAGAGTCACATTGACAAAAAGGTTAAACTTCTACGCACATGTTACCTATTGCATAAATAAAACTCGTGAAAAGATGTTTTCACTTTTCTGACTATATAATAACAGATTAAAGTTGAACGTTGCTAATTGACTAATTATATACAGAGCAGCTGTTCAACTAGATCTTCTGCGCGCGTCTCCGAGCCCAGATGTTTATTGATTGTAGCCTGTGTGTCGATAGAAAGAAATTTTTTATTAATGATTTGCTCGAACTATATTTATTAAAATAAATACTTGGTTCTTATTATATATAGCTCATATTGTGTATCTAGATCAATTATTTTCTCATATTTTATTTCAGTTGTTTTTTATATATATTTTTTTTTATTTTTGTCAACCTGAAAATGGCTTAATTGCCGAAAAGCTTTGCGGTCGTTTAACACACAAAATTTGGTGATTCTAACTACTTTTTATTGTTTATAATTCAAAGTCACTACATTCCACACCAGTTCACATGAAAATTCCGTCAATTCGAAAATTAGTAAGAGACGCCGTCTCAAAGATCCACGACAAATTCTCAGCAATTAGATATATGATGGTTTGCTATTGCCTTGGCGGCTTTTTTACTTTCTATTCATTTTTCGATAATTCCTTTTAACAATTAAACTTTTTCGTCCATAGTAGGATTTTAATTCAAGTCGTGCGAATAAAAAACTAAAACATTTACCATTACATCGCGCTTATACACATATGCATATATATATATATATATATATATATATATATATATATATATATATATATATATAAAATGTTTTGTACATGTTGATTGTATTTTAATGAGTATTTCAACCAAAAAACCCTGCGTATACGTCATTATATTCGTGCAATCCTTATAATTTATCAAAACAAATTTTAGAGCAATCCTTTACCACCAAATAACCAAAAAAAAATCGTTGCTATAACGATCGATTCAATTAGTGATTATAAAGGGTTCAAGATTTTTTTAATATATTATATATATATATATATATATATATATATATATATATATATAAAGATATTTTACACCTAATTTCAACTATTTGATACATCGATGTAATTTAAGTTAAAATATCATGAATAAGCTACCATCCAGTAAAAGTAGCTAATGATTAACGTATATACATTCACACAAACAAAATGCATGTATGCATTACATTCATATCAGCATGCAAACACACACCCACGCCCATAATTAACACTCACACACACATATATTCATACGAAATGTTTGAAACGTTTTCTCTTAAGCCTACAGGCTTCGTTTTGGTAATTTGGCAATTCCTTCGCCGTGTTATTTGGATGGCTTTCCAATCTGGCAGCATATCTCTGTGTAAGCGCAGTTGTTTCTTCTTTTACAAATTGTATTCTAAGATCTTCACAAATTGTGATGTTGGTAATATACCATGGAGCATTAATAATTATACGTAATATCTTATTTTGCATTCTTTGTGTTACTGAAGTATTGCTTTTTCTGGCACAGTCTCAAAATTGACAGCCATATTGTCAAATCGGCTCTTTATTAACACTTGTTTATATGGTAACAACTTGTTTTCAAGAGATACTGTCGACCTGCTACCTAGCAGTCGATATAGTTTCTTTAACTTAACATGTAATTTCTTTCCCTTTGTTATTATATCATTCTTCCGAGTTAAACGTTCGTCAAGGTTGTATACTCAGATATTTTGCATCTTCCTTCTGAGAGAACTGAGTACTATTCACGAATATATTCTCGGTCGAATTAATTGTGCGGTTCCACTAAAGATGACTTATTCAAGTTGATTTAGTAATTTTTTAGTCGGAAGGTATTTCAAGCCCCGATGATGCACAATGTAAAGTCACTTTTTTTTTTCATCTTGTAGATAGCGGTGAAACGTAGACCTTTTAATTTGTCTACTTTCAGCGTATTAAATCGCAAACGAGTGTTGAAATTTTATAAGATAAAGAACTGACGACTATTTTATAATTAATAGTTTCGTGGTTAAAATAGAAGAAAAAAACACATTTCTCACGATGTTATCGTCAGAATGATTCGCAAATCGTATGATAACAACGTGCAATAATAAAACCAATACTTACTGATTGAACGTAGATCTTTTTAGCTTTTTTTCGCCACATCGAAAATCATCTTTTAAAATGAACGGAAATGTGCTGCATAATATTCCGCTAATTAACTCGTCGTTAACATTTTCATCGTATTCCGACAATTTGTCACGCTCCACCATATTTATATCGATCAACCAATTTTCATAGTACTCTTTCATTTCTAAAAAAAAAAATTAAAAAAAAAATCAATAAATAAGTATATACGAATGTTTTCAGGTCTTTCAGATCTCGCGGACGTGTTTCGTAAACGCGGCTTTTAAGGTATGCTCACAAAAAACGAAATCGCGTACTTTTGAATAATTCTTTTCGAAACTCACTTTGCACTGTCGTGACCGATTCATGCCTCGAAAATAACGTTCCGCGCAAAACGAGCGCTCCTTCTTGTTATACAAGATGCGGCAGAATGGATGTTACACTTTAAAAACGCTATAACTTTTACAAATCGAAACCAATCGAAAAAGGTTTTGCACTATTGGAAAGACGAGAAAATTCCATTTTATATCATTTATTTAATTTTAAAGATAAAATCGTAGTTATGCTTTCCGTCTTTAGTAACGTAAATTAACCGGATTTAAGAAACTTCGAAAAACCGTTTTTAACATATTTTTATCGATGACGGCGATTTAATTTAAATCTTCTATGCTGGTGACGTTCGCAGAAAAAACATTTGTTGTAACGAACCGAGTTTGCAATAACCATTTTTCATCGAAGAAGTAAAGAGCGATGATTATGTTACCCTCTCAATATTCTTCAGCGTTCGAACACTTCTCGGTCTACCGTTCGGTGTTGTCGGGCGAACAGATGCAGTAGCTTCAAACTGTTGCACCCACCTAGTTATGGAAAAGCTAGAGGGAACCGCAGCATTCTTCTTCACCTGAAAACGGGTACTAAAGCGACGCTACACTACTCGCGTGTGTTTCATTAACACAACGACATGGCTGAAAATAAAATGGCATTTCACGCGTTTTTCAGTCGTGCCAACTTTTTTTTTGGATTGGTTTTGATTTGTAAAAGTTAGAGCGTTTTTAAAATGTAACATCCATTCTGCCGCACCTCTCGTGTGTACATTAAACGTGAATAAATGAATAAATAACAGATAATTTATAAATAATAATCATACAGCTTTAGAAACCGATAATTTAAATAGATATATCAAAAATAAGCGTAAAACCTCATATAGTAGCGAATATTTTTCATAATTTCCTACAACTGAAAAATAATAATTTATTAACGTACTTTATTAAAATACTTCAACGATGGAGTAAAAAAAAAGTAAAATAAAATAAAAATAAAAACACAAAACAAACCGATGAAACGATAACGAGAATTAAATAAATATTTTTTTCGCAACCAAATAAGAACAGTGTTATCAAAAGCATGGTAATGTGTAGCAGCCACAAAAAGCAGTAATCTACAGATCTAAAAAAATAGAACCCGTTCTATTCTCAAGCGAGCATTATTCTACCGATGCAGTAGAATTACAGCATGAAGCCGGTTTCTACCTATTATCTCTATTTTTCGCATAATACCGCTAGTGGAACTGTATCATAACAAAACCATTACATCAGTTTATTATTGATAGTTCATTATATTTATCTATTGTCGAAATTTGACTCCAATAATTAATATTGCGGTTATCGTTATATATTAATTTAATAAAATAAATCGCGGTTTTTTCTTTTTTTTTTTTTTTTTTTATCTGTGATAAAGCTAGATGTGTCGAACTTAATTTACATTTTCCTGAATTTAAAACATTAACAGAAATAATCAACCCGGGTAAACATATTATTAACGAATCGCCATATTATTTATAACATAAATATGAAAAATTGCAAACAATTCAAACACAATCTGACTTACGCGCAAACACAACTAAAATTATCCGATATTAATTACTATTAATAATAATAATAGATTTTTTCCGTATATAAACTTGCTCATAAATTAGACGAGTTCATAAACAACAGTCATCTATTAATATACATTAATAACGCTAAATACATTAATAGTATATACAAAATCTACGATTGTTTTAATCATAATTCTATCGGTAACATTCTAATCGATGCTACAATCTACAAATTGCCGTTCCACAAAAGTATACATTTTCCTTCGGCGTTGATGCAGTTCAAGCATTTTCGAATTGATTAACTAATCATAATTCTAATTTCACAAACACTGAAATTGACGCAGACAAATAAAGCGTCACTTTGACCAGAAAAATGCTAATTACGGAAATTAAATATCAGATCTAGTATAATAGTTTAAATATTATCTAATTCTGCTCATATTGACGATTGATTTAAAAAAGAGAAAATTGTTTACATTAAATTTGCAAGGTCATTAAAATTGTTGTACTCGAACCTGTTACGAATTATGTTCTATTTCAGCATATATATATATATTTGCAGGTGTTGGGATCAATGGAAGGGCGAAATATCGTTATGAATACTCGAATCTGCGATAATTGATCGCTGCAAACCTCGATAAAATGAGAGAACTACTAGAGAAACTAAGGGTTTTTGGTCTTTCCTATGGCTTTAGTATAAATAATGATAAAACAAAGAAAATGGCGATAGAGCAAATGCGCGTGGACGGAGATGTAGTTTTTAGATATAAAACATATATAGTATATAAATTTGTGTATCTACTAGCATCCTTGATTGATAATAAGGGTTGTTCAGAAAGAGAAGTGAAACACCGTATACAAAACCGCTCGCGGCACCATGTCTAAACTAACAAAAGTTATGGAAAAATGCTTCTATAAAAAATGCGCCGAAATAAAATCAGTCCATACGCGTGATTTTTTCGATTTTATTGTACGCAACAGAGACATAGACTTTAAAAAAGACAATACTGAACCGAATAGATTTCAAATGTGATGCTGGAGAAGAGTCCTTAGCGTACCGTGGACGGCAAATATATCGAACGTTACTGTACTGCCAAAATTGAGGAACGCGTAAACAGTTGTCTAAAACGAAGATAAAATTTTTTGGACATCTTACGCTGAAAGAAAATAGAATGGAGCGTCGTCGATCGTTACCCCGGCTACAGTAGAAAACATAAGGCCCAAGGAACGACAACGACTACCAGCACGATGGTTCGACGAGTGCAGCACCGAGCCATGGATCGGGAATATTGGAGAGGTTCTCAGTTGGATCATCATTATCGGCAGAGTCATGATCAGGACACCCCGCTTTCGTCCAAGTAAAGTTGTTTTGAAAAAATAATATTAATACGATCGGAAGAATTTTCAAAAGTGTGCAATACCGCTGTACAGCCTAGTTTTCAATCGTTTTCAAAGTCGATACAAATTTATAAAATAGCTAAATTAGGCATAATTTCAATTACAACAAATATATAAATAACGACAATTATTTATGAATGTTAATAACAAAATTAATTATATACAAGATGCTAGTAAAGTTTTGATTTTAACTTATTCATATCGCAGTTTGGTCTTCTGTCTTAAATACCGGTTTTTTAGTCATTTACAATACAAAAGAAATATTTAAAATGTATATTGAACATTTAATAATAACAAATATTCAATTTTACCATAGTTAAATTTGACCGAAATATATTTTTAAAATATTATTATATGTCAGAAGAAAAAATCGTTACCTTTAATTAATTTAGCGGATTCTATGTTAAAAAACGGCTTAACATCTGGTAAAATACCGTCGAAACCGAATTGTTCCCATTCGTTATATATTTTGTAACAAGCTATATGATCGCTAAAGTCGCAATATTTCAATTTTATATTGCGAAAAATTGTATTTGTATTTTCGGAACCATTATGATATATTACAGCAATATTATCGGAGATGACCGGAAGCATAGTAACGACCGGACCCAAACATCTAAAATCAAAATCATATTTTCGATATATTTAAAAATTAAAAAAATAAAATAACTGTTCGCGTTCATCGCGTCCCCCTGTCGATGATTTTTGAAGCCAATACAATAATTGAAAAGAATCTCGGATGAAATTCATTATTTCGGCGATTACGTCGAAGAAGTAGATTGTAATAGACACCACCATTACACACACACATATATATATTACATAATAACGATTTTACAGTAAGGGGGTACACATTAGGAAATAAAATATAATAATTAATAAAATAAAATTTGATAATAATATTCGCAATAATAAAAATACGCAGAAGAAATATATATATATATATATATATATATATATACGAGTACAAAAAGATCGATGTATTTCGGTTAACTATATTTGTCGAATAGTACAATCTGACGATAGATAAGGCTACGGTTACAAAAACCTCGATACAATATAAATAATAATCACGGCAACGTATAGCGGCAACTAAAAGAAGTTTAGCCACATTTCGTATTAATAACGAATTATGGGGAATTTTGCAAGAATACCAGAACCGATAAGATATGCGTAAGACTCAGCCTTAACCTTCTCTGTTAGATGGTTTGTTGATCGGAGGATACGCGAGTCTCGATGATCGTCGTTAATATTAATTCATTCGCTTACGTCTTGTATAGCATCGTTCGATGCACGGTATATAAAAAAAAAAAAAAAAAAAAATAAATAAAAAAAATATATCGAATGTTCATTTACAAACACGACGATCAGAACGATTTTCTCTTAGTGTTTTAAAGTTTTGTCATTTGGAGTAATTTAAAATCGTACGCAATATGCTATAAGTTTCGCTATGTAAATTTAAATATACAATTTAAATAAATCATTTGCAGTAATAGTCAAATAAATATTAAGAAATAAAACAAAAAAAATAACGCGATGTGTTAAGATTTAAATAAGAAAGCTTAGAGTATCGAGAAACGGTCCAGTTAGTGGAGCAGATATTTGAATAATATCGTACGCATCGCTCTGCCGGTATCGCATCAGTTTCTTCCTGCTGTGTACCGTCGGCTTACATTTATATTATTATAAATATATTTTGATTGTTTTCTTTTTTTTATGTGTATGTATGTATAAATTTGCCATGGAAATCATTACGTTTATGAAAAAAATAAAGAAAGAAAAACGTATATTTTTACATGATTAAGCATTACAATAGAAAAACAATAATTATGACACTGCGTACCGTTTAAAATAAACTTACCGCAGTAACTATAAATATAACATGAAAAACTTTAACAATGAAATGTTATATATATATATATATATATATATACAAAATGCAGGAAAAATAATACATAACAAAAAAACCTGCGATAAAAAACTAGACAAAGCGGACCGTCAAAAATAACGTTAATTCAAAACGTATTTAATATGTATTTAAAAAAGAATGTTATAGATAATTATTTAACAAGCTATAGTAAATTATGCTCGAGTATGCTTATACTTAGTATATTTTGTTCTTAACTGCTTGGAATCGTAATAATCAACGTAATTCATGCGTAACACATTGTTCGAAAAAGGTAGTAGACATTTTCAATACATGATCTTTTAACAAAGGTAGTTTCAATTGCTCGTGCATTTTCATTATAAATGGGAGTATTGAGTATACATCTAATGCATCTATTCTGAACCATAGCCTCTTGTAGCTAGAGTTGCTAATCGAACTCCACACTGGACAGGCATACGTTAATACTGGTCTAATGAGCGATTTATATATTATTAATTTATTATCGACATTTAGGAAAGATTTGCGCTTAAATAAGGGATAAATGGTACAAATTACTCGATGTGTTTTAATTGCCGCGTAATCTAAATGCTTGTTAAAAGTCAACCTTTTATCTAAATTAACTCTCCTAAATACTTTATTTCGTCCGACCACTCTACACTTACACAGTTAATCGTTAAGGTAGTAGGTAGAAGTGGCCTCCTCCTACGAGTAAACAATATTGCCTGAGTTTTGGCAGGGTTAATGGCTATCCGCCACTTAGCAAAATAATGAATTAGCCTATCTACTCCTAACTGTAATTTATTCTTTACTGCCCTTGTAGTGTAAGAACTAGAAAATAATGCTGTGTCATCTGCATACAAGGCTACCTCTGTGTTATTTGTTATAGGAATATCGTATAAGTAAAAGGTGAATAGAAATGGATACACTACCTTGAGGTACTCCTGCAGAGCATTGCGAGAGGATAATACATCATTTATAAACACGTAGAATGACCTATTACTTAAATAGCTTAAAATAAGCATAATTAGATATTTGGGAAATTTGCATTTAATCATTTTATATATTATACCATTATTGTGCCAAGTAGTATCAAATGGCCACGTCGAATAAAACCATCCCCGTATGTTTATTACAAAGTTGTGAGTAATATATTCTGCTATTCTAGCGATTTGATGAGTTGTAGAATGGCCAGGACGAAAACCAAACTGTACTTTCGGTAATAAATTATATTCGTCCGAGAAAGCGCGTAATCTATTTAGCGTGATTTTTTCAGCAATCTTACTGAGATTACTCAACAAGCTTATAGGTCGAATGTTATCCGGCGATGAACAATCTTTTCCAGGTTTCGGAAGAGTTATGATTTTTGCTACTTTCCCGTTAGAAGGAAAATACTCCAGTTTAAACATACTATTAATAATATTAGTGAGTTTATGATTTCTCGGAATGGATATGCGGGTAAAAGGAACTATTTTTTATTTCAAAGTATCACAGTGTTTATCGTATTTAACTAAAATCTCGATATTACCGCTGTTTGTCCATAAAAAGGATAATTCTTGTATATCTCTATGAAGATCTTATAAGGTGAAATCCCTAAAACAATACATCGCAATTGTTGCCGAAAGATAGGTAAACCGCGTTCACCTCTAATCTTTTTCAATTATATAGCGCATCTCTGATCCCTTGATTAGTCGGTAATCTACATTGATCATCGTCTAAGTTATCTTTTATTTTGTTGTTAATTCTATTTAACAATCACGCGACGACGGTGGAATTTCCGAAGATTTTTCAGATGTTTAACATTTTTTCGTACAGCATTCTTGTATTATAAGAAATATGTATTGAAATATTATGAACAGATGTTATTTCCGAAGTAGGGTACAATTTATTATACGACTGTCAGAAGGCTCCTATTTCTAAGTTGCTATTTCGATTCATCTGATGTTATTTTTTGTGAACGGTGGTTGCGGATCGACTTCTCGATGTTCCGGATTTCCTAATGTCTCGTCTGCTTTTGAAATATCTCAGCTTTGTGACCGGAAACGTTGCATTTAAAACAGATTAAGTCATCCACCGATACGGTATATACGGCAGATTTTATGATTTGACTAGAATGTAAATAGTTCGGTAATTTTAATTCTTCGAAGTTGATAATAATGCATACTCATCGAGGTCAGCTAACTGCGTATTTAAACTCGTCGTCTAATGGTTTAATTCTAAGGACTGATATATTATTAAATAAGATGATGTTCTACCGTTGCGTTTATGTTATCGTTGCACAGTTTAAACATAATTTCTCCTGTTAATGATTAAAATTATCATTGTTAAAATATTATATATATATATATATATATTTTCTTACTTGTAGAAAACAGATAGTAATAATAGTTCAACGAACTCTACGTTACTAGGAACCGGATTAATCCGTTTCCCAATTGCCGTTAAGTTCTCCTCTTCATCCAGTATTCGAATATTTTTCAGTTTATTAACAAACGTTTCTACAGATAAAAGTGAAGGCGGTTCTATTAACCCCGATAATGCTTCAGAAAAAGATTTTTCAGGATACAAACTCTACGTAAAACAAAATATATATATATATTAATACGCGCATACATATTTATATTAAATTATTCCATTATGCAAAAAAGTTTTTTGTACAACTTTTTCCTCACACACGTATCTGAACATAAAGATATATATAAAAGATATATATATATATATATATATATATATATAAAAATTTATACTTTTCAAGTGTTATAAACAGCATCATACATCAACTTATTCTTCTCTCTTTATTCTTCCAGAGGGCGTACTGATGTCAAGAAACAGCCGCATGTGTTATTGATCTCCTCCATGTTGGCTTCTTCAGTGCAGCCAGTAACGCTTCGTGCATGTTTAAGCGAATTAACAATTTTACCTGATCAGCCCAGCACGTTCTAGACCTTCCTTTTTCCTCCGCCCGTTCTGTTTTTCAGTGATTATTAACGTTATAGAGAATTTATATCTCTCGCAACATATCAAAAGAAATCAAGAAATCTTTTTTTATTCTGTTTGATAAACACCTATGTATTTTCAGTGAAACATATTCATTAGTTTTTCGGTTCATCCACGATATTTTTAATAGCCTTCTATATGCAGCTTTCAAACCTGTCTATTCTCCCGACACACTCAGCAATAAGGGACCAGGTTTCGCACGCACGAATAGCTATTGGAAAGCTTCTAATAGTAAATACTCCTGGTAAGGATACCCGTGTCGGTAAGGTTAGTAGGGAGAGTACATGAATCTAACGGACCCATATTGCCGGCCAACAGCAGCACTATTACTCCTTCAGGCTGGTGAAGAATGACTTCAGATAAAGCTTGATTGAAATACTCACACGCGAAATTACTTATAAATTCCGTCTGCTGTGATACTGCGATCGGGCAGGCCATGAAAAACCACCCGATTATTTTTCCACGGGCACGTTATAAAATGATCAATCAAGATAATGTTAGGTCAGACGATCCGATTGGCGATCGGCACTGTGTTAAGTCCAGGCCAATCAATGTGAAATGGGTGATTGGACATGGTGATGTGACTATCCAGGTATCGCATGCGAAATATGTTAAAAGCGAGACAAGTATCATGTACGGTAACAAATAAGGACACGTACATGGAATGCTCGTGGTCTTAAATAAACAGTAAATCTTCGTATTGTGGAGAATGAACCAGCTAGAGAACGCATTCAAATATGTAGGCTGGCGGAAACACAGTGGAAAAATTCGGGACATTTCAACACAGAACTGAACACGATATACACTTCTGGATCGGCTAATAACTCGCATTGTGGAGTTGCATTGATCATAAATAAAAATATGGCAAAATACAATACCAACTAAGACTGAAATATTTAGTAAGAGACGCAGTTTTTATAACATTACGCATAAAAATCGTATCTACGAAAATAAATTTACCCTCATTAACAACAGGATATTATCCAGAGGTTCCGACATGATTGCGCATGTTTTGTAATCTGAAAATTGTTCATACATTTCCTCTGTATATAACCGGTAACATGTTCCGTCTAACATGCGACCGGCTCGACCTTTACGTTGTTCGGCGGCTGCTTTAGAAATGTAGGTTAATTTGAAGGTACTATTGCCAGTCTGTTTATTATACCTAATACATAAAGTAAAATTTAAATTTTACACAATTTTTCGAAAATTAGTGATTTTTTCATAAATTACACATATCCATTACGTCAGCAATATTCGAAAGACTGTTGTAAAAATAGTTTTTAACATTTGCAACAAACTATCAAAAATGAACAAGGACTAGCCCCGAGTTTTTCAAAAGGGTAGTAATTTTATATTTCTTGAGAAACTTGTTAACATTCTACTTTGACGAAAAGTTTAAAACGTCTTATGTGTACCTAGATTTTTGTTCGATTGTTTTTACGGACTCATTTAGTAAATGGATCGATACACATTGGAAGACATAAAATAAATAAATAACTATTAACATTTCTTTTATAAATAAATAAATAAATAAATAAGAAAGCGTATTTCGAAAAATGAAATTAACTGTAAACATAAAAAGTACAATACTAAATAAAATAAAAATTTACGCATCCCGAAAAAATATTTCTTATTGCGTATACCACAAGTGTAATAAGCACATACAGTAATACAACAAAATAGAACACAGGAAAAATCACAATCAAAACCTGTATACTAATTACAAGATTACATATGTTTGAAATAAATACGATATATACGTTATAAATATGAGAGACGTCGGTGATTCATTAGATTAATAGATGTTTGATTATGTCTATATTTCTTGTATTTTAATTGCAAAGAATTTCTGTTTTAGTCTTCTGGTTTATTGATTATTTGATATTTGTTGCCGGCGCAAGAGTCGAAAAATGTTATTGTACGCTGTTTTATTATTTCAAGTATGTAGGGTAAATTCAGAGACGCATGCGTAAGATCTATAGCATATATCGGTAACTGAAGTATTATTCTGCACACTGATTCTGAAGTCACTGTAGCTTGGAAAGGTTAGAAGTACTTGCGTATGACCATACGGGGCATGTATATCGAAATATCTTTCGGTTCGTTTTATCATCGGGAGGTCGTCTTTCTTCAATACTATATTTGGAATGCTTGAAATTTCACTTAATTTGCATTCTGCACGGTGAAAACTTTTTGGATTTCTAATTAGTTCAAATTGGGTTTTTCTTATGTCAATATTCATTCGCAATGCAAATAATGCTGTTATTTATAACAACTTATTATCGCCCCACCACTTATTCTATACGATAATTCGTAAATTTACGTATAGACTCTTTTAATTAAATTTTGACTTTACATCATTGTATTCTCGGACGTATTAAACAATTTTCGAATAAATTAAACATATCTTCCTATGTGTTTATACGCAACCCATTTCTAACTATCGTATTTGTAACAAATGAATGTGTTTACTTTTACAAAATTCAATAAGCTAAAGTCAAATTATTTCTCGTTTTGAAATCAACTTTATTTTTTTTTCATATTTTCTTCAGCTGTCGTGTTGCCATAGCTTTTAATATAATCTCTCTCAGAGTTTCTTAATATTTAACCTTCATTACGTTTTCGTCAAATCTCTCGCATATTTCACGCAGTCTGCGATCAAATCGGTGATTTAACAAAAATAAACACGCCGAATCAAGCAATGTTTGATATTGAGAAAGCTTACAAGCTAGCATGATGGAATTTTATTACGGTTTTCCCACGTATCTAGTCTCCATGATCCAATCATAAACGTGCTATTTCCAATATTTAACAGACGATCAGCGTTAGCACCCATAAATAAGTTACTTAATCGCACCTAAAATGTTATACGCTTGCCCTGTTTGGTGTCTAACACCAGTCTAAAACTACAGCGAAAAATCACTGCCTCAGAAATAAAACTAGTTATACGCGCATTAGGACTATGCACGACATTTTAAATTATCATTGTGTACAAGAAACAACTAAGATCAGTACTTTAAAATTTTTTTCGATACTTGCCGTATGTCCGCTGATAAAAAAGGTTAATGAAGTCGGTGATTTATGAATCGCTACGACACAGGTACAAACGAATAAAACATATTTTACTTCGATATAATAAAATATAATTTTTACACGTAAATTCCAGCAATGTATTTATATTAATTCACGCTAATATTTTTTAATACAACATTGTTTACTTTAATTATTTCTTAAATTATTAATTAAAGTTTTGTCGATGCAGGTTTTTGTGTGGAATTTTTTCCTGCGAAATAATAGCTAATTAATAGGTTTATTTTTCAGTTTCGAGTATATTTAAGTTATGATTAAGTTTTATGAAATTTATAATTTTCCCAACGATAAAACAACATCTATTATTAGACTGTGTTTTTTTCTGCGTATAATTATTTTTAACAATTAATTTTTCTTTCGTTCTTTCTCAAGCTACCACTTACAATTCGAAAGTTCGTAAAAAAGACTGGAAACATGAAAAATCGTACGTGTCGAATAGCACTACTAACGGATGGTTTAATACCGATGAAAAAAAAAAAGTAATAAATTTTATAATAAATTTAGTCCGACAACTTAAGTACGCTGAAGAGTGTTAGTAGTAATTTTGATTATAAATGGCGCCCCTCGATATATGAAGTTCCATATAAATGCGTTAAGATTTTCAGTAAACGCGACTAGAATTTTTGTTGGGTGCGCTATCGGTTTAAATAAAGCAAACGGTGAAAGATGAAGTTTGGAAGATGATTGATCGTCATGTATTTCTAAATCCTCGGTCGGAGATTAAACCTCTGATAGATGAATAAAATCAGTTTTTTGACATTCAAAAGTAAATATTATCCGGTGATCCAAGTGTACTTCGGTACTTCTCGATTCCTAATCGTATTCACTAACGTTTCATTCGTACTTATATAATTACGTTCCCTTTCTACACTATTTACAACCTCTTTTGTATGAACGATCACGTACTTTTCTTTCTGTTTCGTTTCATTCTGGACCATGAAATTAAAGTTTAATCATAATTTCTTTAAATACTATTACTACTGTTATTCTTTTTATCAAATCGCTAAAATACTAAAATAGAACACATTTCGTAAAATCTGAATAATGAAATAAATAAAAATACTTTTACGACTATATCTAGTCAATTATTTAAAGTACTAACGTTAACGTATTTTCTAAACCGACGTCGATGACGACCGATACGTTTGGTACTGTAATGCCAACTTCGCACACGTTCGTGCAAAAAACGATTTTTCTTCGATCTGGCGCTGGTGACGCGAATACTTGACTCTGTACGTGATACGGCAACTTCGAATGACAGATATTAACTTCCATCGTTTCATCGTCTTTCAGTATCTGCTTCATGGTATACGTATCAGCAATTTTCGGTAAGAAACATAAAATTGTGCCGGCTACTGATTTTTCATTTATACTCCTAACGAACGCGGCTAGTTTACCATAGTCAATGATTAAGTTGCGTTGAGATTTGCATATAGGCTACATACAACAAAACAAACAAATAAAACATTAAAAAAATATCAAACGTTAAAAATATCCAAAAACTATATAACGCGCATATACACTAAAGATATTACATAGTTTCCTCGAAAGAACATTACGAATAGTTTAAAAAACGGTTCAAAAAAATATAAAAAAATAAAATAAAAAAATGCACTAGCTAGAAATGTCGATAAAATAAAAGCCGTTTTACATCGGTCGTAATTTCGAAGAGGAAAAAATTTTCATACGAGCGATGCAGGATTAAAAGTACTTAAAAATAAAAAGACCAGAACAAAACATTACATGCAATCGTATGAGAAACGGATTAAACCTTTCAGAATTTCGACAGAAAATTATAAATCTTACACAGGCTGTTTATTATATAACGTTGCTTTTTAAATAACTAGAGACGATTTTAAATGTTTTTACATGAATATAATTAGAATTTAGACACGTCGTGATCAACCAGAAAAATATAATTTTCTTAGTATTAAAATGTCATCTACTATATAGTGGGCAAAAAAAAAAAAAGGATATGAGCGTGTTCAATTTTATACTTGCTAATTTATAACCAGCCACCGCTATTTGGTAAGTTTTTTGTAACTATTTCTGCATATTATAACACGAGAAGCATGGTAGGTGCTTAAACTTAATTGTTCGCGATACATTTATATTAATAGTTTCGTTCTGTTGAGTCTGGGGACATTTCAAACGCGTTATCCAATAAAGAGATCGCCGTATGATCTACAGACGGTTCTCTCTAGTCGAGCGACTTTTTTTTTTTTGCAACTGTCGCATTTCTTCACTTACGGTTTTCAAGATCTTCATGAAGCCGTAAGATTGATCATATACCAAAAAGAAACGACAACTTTTATTTTCAACTCTCTACAAAATATATCGTTTTTTTTTTAGCACAGTGCCCATAATTGTCAGCCGTATCGCCGAGAAATTTATTGCCGGCAGACATTTCTGATCTTCTGACTAGAAGCCGAAACATTTGTTTACTTTTTTTATATATATTACATGCTTCCTGCGTGGTTAGTTGCTTGTTCGAATTTATACTTACATCGTCTTTTTGTGAAATTGTAACGCAATCTGACCTATGGAGAGATTTCTTCTGTTTGTAAAAATTACTCTAGCTGATTTATTTTCATTCATTTTTCTATCAGTTATTGGTATGATTTATCTCCGTGCACCATATACTATGTATAAGCACTGTAGAATTAAGCGTAGATTTTTATTTTTTAAATCTTATTTCGAGTATACTGTTATTTTACGACGGTGATTTATTAATAAGTATCGATTGTAAATTGTAATTATCGGATTTATTAACTTAAGTATTTTTATTACAGGTTTTTTTTCTCTCTCGTTTTAGCAGATTTTTTATTTTGTCGTTTCTTTTTTTCCCCTGTACTTCTGATCGGATTTATACTATATATATATATATATTAAAAATTTAATTTATTATTAAGTTAATATAACTATTTGCCATAGAAGTGATGCTTGGCTAATAATTTTGTGAAAAGCAAGTTAATTAATGAAATAAAAGCCTTTCCTTCTTAAATAATTATTTTTCACGTTTTAAACCGTGTTACGATTTCGTTTACCACCTCTTGCAAATTTTTACATACATCTACAGTCGTCTGAACACAAAATTGCTGTATCATCAGCGAAAGTTACTATTTCGACATTTTTCGGAGTAGGAATATCTGCCGTATGGAGGGCCCCAGTACACTGCCTTGTATTACGCTTACTCTTACCGGATAAATCTGTGATTCATCTCTTCTCCATATTTAACACACAAATTTCACCTACATATGATTGTAATATCTGAGTTAGTTCACGTATAACATAAAATTTTGAACATTTTTCTTTCATAGATGTTTCGATCACATTAGCTACTCGATGAACTTGCTCTATTGTGCTATGGTTCACCCTTAAATCAAATTGACGGTCCGGTATCTGTACGACTGCTAGTATTCTTTTCAAGAGCAGCTTCTCATACAATTTAGAAAGTACAGATAGTAATGAAATGGCACGATACGAGCTTGTTGCAAGTTCCGGCGGCTTTTTAATTACAATAATTTGTCATACGGAAAAATACGTTAATCTAAGCGCTGAGTTGAAGATGTTAAAAGTACTATATAAGTCTTCACTGTAAATTCTCTTATGTTAATTGCAGTAATTATAATCGGGTGCTTTTTTTGAGATTCATTGTTTTCATTACAAATTTTTGCGAGAAAAGAAAGTTTAACCAGTATAGTCACATCGTAATTCTAGATTGGAGGAAGAATTTCCAGGGTTTGCCTGAAATGTATCAGCGTAATAACTTTGCAAATACCACTACCTTCGCTAAATCAGTTCGAGTCCAACTTCTACCCGGTTTTCTTATTGGGTGAAAAATTTTCTTAGGTCTTTTAAGTCTTCCTATCGCCTTCCATCAGCAATAATCACGTTATGCTGATGGTATTAATCAACTCGTACCTAAATGATTTGTTTTTCAAATTTTGCAGCAAGCTCTTTACATGCTTCGTCTGATTATTCGGTGCAGTTAAAATTGCATGATTTCTGTACATCTGTCATTGTTTCCTCAAGTGTTTCTTCAGTGTAACTTCCCTTCTAATTCCTTCAGGGTAATAAATAATCGGTGCGGAATATTTAATTTTTATTGTAGCTGCCCACACTGACTGTTGCGTAATTTTAATGAAGTATTCTATTGCTTGTTCTATGTGTTTTTCCGTTTGAGTAGTATTTTTCAGTAGACAGTATTTTCCAATCGTTCTCAAAATTTTCCTAATTAGTATATTTATTATGTAATTTCGATTTAATACGTTCACTAAGCATTATTAGCGAATGATGCTAATCCATCATCATTTCTCACTTCCAGAAAACTGTATGAAAAAATCGTTTAAGTCTAATAAATCTGGATTTTTTTTTCGGAGGTTCTCCCGATGAATAAACATTTCTACTTCATCGACTACCATTTTTAGTTAATTCCTTGTGGATGCAATAATTCTTCAAATCAGTGTGAAATGTTTTTGTTTTATATTATATTTTGGTGAATAACTGCTGAGGTGGTGAAATTTTTACTTGATGATTCATCAATTACTATGCTGGTTTAAATTCGTATTACCTTTTATTATAGTACGGTCATATGTACTTTTCATTAGGATCGTTCGTATGAGTTATATCCAGTGAAAGTAACGTGTATTGTGTTTCAGATATTAACAATACGTCGATATTGTTTTGCAGAATGTATACATTTGTATTCGAGCGATATGATTTAGAACACCGTTATCATTCCGCACAACTATTTTGATTTTTGTTTTTTGTTTTTTTTTTTTTTTTTTTATTAAGGCAGTTGTCTGTATAACGTTGTTAAACGCCTGACTTTACTGCGGCATCATGTCAAGAAAAAGAGTTTTTATTTTAGTTAGGAAAGTATACAATACGGTTACATCATCGGTATTAATACTGCGACATCTGGAGTTTTTTTTTTTTTTTTAATGTCACATTTATTCTAAAGTTTGTGCATAAGTCAAGCGATGTGTCGATTCAAAGCTTTCAGTCTGTTTTTCTGTTGCTTGTTCTTGGTCAGCCAAAGAAGGCCAGTGGCTGCGTTCTACATGTTGGTTTAAATTATTTCTGATATGAACTGATTAAAGTTTTTTATAGACCGCACGCTCCTTATAATTTAATGGATGGTACACATTTTGATGTTTCATTCCGATACTTGTCGAAGCTAACACCACATGAATGTGGCCTGTTACACAATAGGTTTTGTGTACTTGACAGTCAAAACACTGAGGTATGACATCATTTTTCATGTGACGTTTGAATTGTGTATATATCGGGATTATTTTCCAACAACTTCTACGAAGAATAATGGTAAGGTTGCTTGCTTATCCTATATTTGAATATTAGTAACATATAACTTAATGCTGTAGAGGGGAACCTTTATATTATTTATTTCCACGGAGTGTTGTAAATGTCAAATTAACAAAAACGTAAACTTCTCTCAGATTTAATCCGGTCTATTTCTTCATCTCTCTTCAATGTTTAATTAGTGTACGATAACTTTCTACGTTATTCGTTTTAATTTCAACTCGTTCATTTTTTTAAATGTACAAATGTAAAACCCCATCGGTTTAAATGATATCGGTCATCATTTTAGCATAATCTACCTACTCCGTAGATCGTTATAGCAGGCGGTTTAGACTCTTCTTCGTGATCTACAAAAGCAAATCTGGTTAATATTTTGTCTGAGTATCTTTTTATCAATTTCTGCTGAAGAGACACTTCTTACATATTCTCTTGGGTATTTTGCTAATATTTCTGACTTCCCGCCAAATGTAGTCCTTTTGTCTCGAACAACGTCGGTTTGCATTGAGTTTTGTAGTGAGTAATTTCCCTCTGTTCTCGAATAGATGATAATATATTTGTATAGACAAATTTCGATTAATACGTACCTAGTTACTCGGATGGTTTATTATTGTTAAAAATGTGCGATATTAAATTATCGCTATTTCGAACATTCGTAATATTAGTATTGTTAGTAATATCGTTTATGCATGGAACTATATCACCTAATTTTGATGTACATAATAATACGATGTTAACGATACGGTCGCATTTATGACGGATTTGCGATTGCGTAGTAATCGATTATTCACCGATAAGAGAGAATCCTAACTACGATATTAGAATTATAAACGAACGAACGCGATAATCACTATGAAAAAAGTTCCGCAATTTTATACAATTTATCTACTTACGTCTGCATATATTACGTTTACGTGGAAGTTTCTTCCGAGAACTGAAATTAGCACCGACGATGAAAAGTAAGCGAAAAATAGTTTCGTATTAATAGTAGCGCTCATTAATATTAAGCGTATATTTTCATTATACTTCATGAGATCCTTAATCAGCAGCAGTAAAACATCGAAATATTGACTTCTTTCGTGTACTTCATCCAGTATAACGTGAGTAATACCGGACATAACTATCGGAAAAAGAAATATAATATATTGTCAGTTACGAATTAAGATTATATATGAATTAAATTTAACAAATTATCAGAATGCGAATAAACGATAATACTGAAATATCAAAAAAAAAAAAAAAAAAAAAAAAAAACTCGGAAGATTTGTAAATTCCGTACGCGATGTTTTCCCATATATAGACCCCCGTTTTCGAATAATTATTTTAAAATTAACGTCTAAAATGATGTACTCTCTGTCCACCGACGATGTATCTCGAGCAGATTCATAATTTGGTTTCATTATTTTTTTTAATCATTTCTTTTATTGTTAATTGCAAAATACAACGTTAGACGGTTGGTTAAAATAAAATCGTTCATAAATACTACAAACTCGAGTATAAAAAAACCAAGAACGAGAGAGAAGCAGATATATATATATATATATATATATATATATATATATATATATATATATATATAAAAGGTAACTTGTATAGGTTCACAAATTTTAAAATTGCAATAGAAATCCGTAATTTGTATTTAATTTAACGAAATTTATCCGCTGTTAAATCATTATAATCAAACATTACACGCATCGATATAAATCTCCTTTTAATCATAATATTTATAGCATATCCGGTATCAGACTGAAATGAACAGCCGCGTATAGCTGATAACGAAAGCTATCAATCCCATAAATGCGAACAGTTCACATATCTATAGATGTAACGAATACATTTTAAATACGTTTTCATAACGAGGTTTTTAAAACTAATTCATCTGAAACAACAACGTTATTACACTCAATAAACGGTTTTGTAGTTTTTAGTTTTGTGAGTCGCCGTCTTGTAACTAGTCCACAAACGCAGATACGCGCGCATATGATGTTATACGAAGTGTAGTGCCTGTGCCTTTTCCGTACAATACGAAGTTTATATGCCGCGAGCGTAGGTCGAATTTTCCATCGTCGAGTTGACAGTCGAGTACTCTAGCAACTACGTCACCGCAGTGTATATTATTATATGTTTCAATTACGTTATCGAAATTATTAATGACCCCCTTCTACCATTTTCATAGTTCAAACCAGATCACTGCGTAAAACGCAAAAAATATATTTATCAAAATTAAACGTTTAGTAACTTTGCTTTTTTACATAACACAAAATTTTTCAATTTTCGAAGTAAAGATTAGACACATGTTTTTTAAATTACCCAAAATAACGTAAAGTATTTACAATTTCAGTAAAAATCACGTCGCTATTTATAATTTCCGAGCAATCGCGTATTCTTCAGAAGCTACATATTCGAATCGGATTGTTTTTAACATTAATTTATCGCACTTTATACAAACTAACAAAATTTTCCTACTGAACACATTCCGAGAATCGGTGATTTTATATAGACATCGTATTTCTCAAACAAAAGCAAAAACTACTTTTTGAAAGTCAGCTTTAACGCGAAGCCTGTGTTACACATAACAGAGGTCATGTGTAACTTAATATATATTCATAATATACTATAAAAAAAAAAAATCTAACAAACCGGTCGATATTTTTATATGTTTAACATATTTCTTAAAGTAAATAATTTAAAAGTGAACTATCATCGTATTATTTTGACGCGATAAAAAGTTCAAATATGTAGATAATCGTTTAATACGTTATGATAATATTACTATCGGACAGGCGATGTGATACATTACCTTTGTCGTTCATTATACGTTTAATTAATACACCTTCGGTCAGGCACAAAATAAAAGATCTATTTCTCGGCAAGACAGATTTCAGACGTACCTGGAAACCGACAGTATTCCCTATCTGCAAACGAGACAATATTAAAAAATAGAAATTTGCAAAATAATAATAATGATAATAATTTGAATTTAAATAAAAAAAAAAAAAAATAATCAAACTGAAAGGTGCGTATTACAGTTTCTCCTCGTAATTCCGCTATTCTTTTCGCTACGGATTCGGCAGTGATGCGTCGTGGTTGAACTAATAAAATACTGCAACGTGGTATATTAGTATCATCATCGCCATCATTACTACTACTAATACTACTATTATAATTTTCGATGAAATTGTTCAGTATGATCTGAGGAACTCGCACGCTTTTACCACAACCAGTGTCACCTTTGATGCATACGACGCGATTATTAGCTACAGCTTCGATAATTTCGTCTCTGAAATTTTAAACAGAAATTCGCGTACAAATTATTAACAACCATAACAAATAACGACTATTACAATTTTTAATGAAGACCATCATTTATATCGAGACTGGCAGTATAACAGCCTAATTAAAAAGAAGTAATTAGAATTAAATCAGTAACTTAATTCAAATTACAATATACAAACATTATCGAAAACATTTTTTAACGCAACAATCCAGTCAATTGTAATGGGCACCTCCGCCGTAAGATAACGTTTAGATTCAAAAACTAATTCAAAGAAGAGCGAACACACGAGTAAGTGTGCACACGTAAAATTGTTATAACGTGTGTAATATATTTATAAAAAGGTTGCACTGCTTCCGTTTTATTTAACATTACGAAACAGTAAACTGTAAAAAGCAAAAGAAGCAAAACCATTAGTAAATAAATCTATTTTGTTTATTTTATAATTTTATAGGTTTTTTTTTTTTTATTTAAATTAACACTTTCAAAATCGATTTTACTTTTTCGATCAGTTTACGAATTGTTAAAAATAAATTTTTATTTTAATTCATAAATAAACAATATACTTTTTAGTTAAAATCCAGTTGAAGTTAATTCATTTAAGAAACGTTTTATATATATATATATATATATATATATATATATATATATATATATATATATATATCTACTTTTTATTATTACGAAAAATATAATTTACTCTAAATATTTTGAAAGACTTTTAGATTAACTACGATAAAATAGAATGAAATGTAATTTTAATAGATTTCCTTTTTTATTTTTTAGTCGTCGCTAAACACATACTCCGGCCACGTACTAGTAATGTAAGGTCAACTATTATTCGGTAAGAAACATAAACTATTTTTTAAATAGTTTTTTTTTTTTTTTAAGACAATTCTATACTGCTTTTAATACGAATTTAATTAGAAAAATACAAAATCCACCCTTAAAACTTCTAATTAGAAATAAAATATTACAGTTAGACAACAAATTATACAGCATAATTAAAATTGTTGGAATATTTCATATTTTTATTTAACAAAGCCAACTGTCTTATTGTTATTATCTGTGCTAGAAATTATTTATTGCCTAGTACTTTATATAAATGAAAAAGTACGTATTCGTTTGTTCACTTTCTTTTTCTCTTTTATCGTGTATTATTATAATAAATAAAATATATAATAAATAATTTTGTTAAATAACTTTTGGTTATTTAAATAAAAAGTAACATAGTAGGAGAGCTAGGTTCTTTTTAATGATCTGCTGGTTAATGAGTAGTTATCGTTTATCGTTATTTTGCGGTTAGTTTACTTTTAGAACACGGGTCTAAAAAAAAAGAAAATAGTTGACCATGGACTAATAGCTATTCTGAGTGGAAACTATTCACGATGGAAAATCCGAATTTCTTCGTTTTTAGAAGTCAAGAGATGGCAAAAATCTTTAAAAGAAATAACGGATCGAGACTGCAAAGAAATACAATTATTTCTACTGTATATGATGAATTACTTAAAATCATCGCGAATTGTAATACATCATGCGAAATAAGTTAAATAATCATTTTACTTAGTGAAAACAAGAAATATCTGATATATAAGAAGTTCAGATATATGAAAATTGAAAAAACCAAACTGTAGAAAAATTGTACGATGAAATATTAAAACCTTGAACTGAGATAAAGAATTTATTTTTGTGAACTTAATCGCTGCTTTAAAATCCAGAGAAAATCTAAAAACCATAATTACGGTATTAGAAAACGAAACGGATTATGTAGAAACGAGATTAAGTATTGAAAACACAAAAGGTAAGCCAACAATTTTACCTATTTCCGTTACTAATAATGTAGCCGTATCTAATGTAAAATGTAATATTTGTAAAAAACCCGGGCATAACTTTACAAATTGTTATTTTAATTCTGTAAAATATGCAAACTAAAAGGGCACACATTGAAAAGTTTTGTAAAAAAGGAAAACAAAAACATTTTAAAAAAAAATAAAAACAAGATACTAGATCTGTAATGTCAATTAATGTCAAATAACCGGATAAGAAAAAAATGAATTTTAAAAGTGTAAAATTTATTTCGGATTCAAGAGCAACACATCACTGTGTCAACTCTTTCGAAAAATTTTAAAAAGTTTGAAAATCCTGAAGAAGTAGAAGTAGCAGATGGAAAAAATTCGTTAATGGCTTATGGTATACGTTCTGTTGATATTGATAATACACTACGTTTCATAAATGTATGGTACGTTCCAAACCTAAGAGAAAATTTAATTTCTGTGATACAGATAAATAAAAATGGATATAGCGTTCTCTTTAAAAATAACAACAAATGTGTAATTTACGGTAATCAATTCTACAGAAGTTCTATATTAGATGAAAACTGTGGAATGTATTTACTAAAATTATCACCTAAAAATATCGTAAATTCGCTCATAATCGTTTTAAAATATTTGAAAGGAAAAAAATTAATTAAAGAATTTTCTGACGAAATAGATAACTGCGAAGTATGCGTCAGATCAAAATTTTCTAAACCTTGTTTTAAAAGTATTAAACAAAAGTATGCAAAACAACCGTTAGATAATATTCATTCGGACGTGTGCGAAATTAAAAAGGATGGCGAATATAAATATTGTGTAACATTTATTGACGAATGTTCACACTATGTTAAAGCATATCTACTCAAAACTAAAAGTTTGTGATGCTTTGAGTTCACAAAAGAAGCTGAAACATTATTTGAACGAAAAATAAAAATCTTTACATGTGACAATGTGCGAGGAGAATATATAAATGAAAATATAATGAGTTTTACGTCAAATAATGGTACTATTATAAAACCATCAGCACCATATACCTCACAATAAAATGGTATTGCTGAACGAATGAATGAATCGCACTATAGTAGAAAAATTCAGAGCAGTTTTAATACAATCCGGTGTAGATGAAAAATTACGGCATGAAGCGCTATATCATGTTGTGCTTACACTAAATAGAACACCAACAAAAGCGATAAATAATCAAATCCTTACGAATTATGGTCGGGAAAAACAGTTAAATACAAATATTTGAAAACTTTTGGCTGTTTAGCTTATGCTATTATTAATAAACAATTCAGAAAAGGGAAATTATCAGAAGTTACTGAAACATGTATATTTTTAAATTATACACATAATGCTTATCGTCTTTTAAATATAAAGAAAAATACGATTATAGTATGTAGAAATGTGAAATTTATTGAAAGTGTATTCCCATGTTTGAAACTAGTGCGAGATGAGTCACAAGCAGTAAATGACACATCAGATATTTGTTTAGAAATTGAAGAAGATAATGAAGAAAGTAATACGGAACATTCTGATTTAGAGGAAAGAGACTATCCACAAAAGACCAAAAAGAATATACACAAACAACCTACCTATCTCAAAGATTACGTTATGACTTTAAAAATTGATAAGGATAATGACTTAAATCCAGAGTGGAAAAACGCAATGGAAAAGGAAATAGAATGCAGGAAAAATATGGTGTCTGGGAAATTGTTAAAAAACCCGAAGATGAGAAATGTATAGATTCAAAATAGATTTTTAAAATAAAAAATGATGGAACTTATAGAGCAAGACTAGTTGCAAAAACGAATAAATTTGATGAAACCTATTCCCTACACTCAGATATGAAACACTGTGAATTTTATTATAGCGAACAAACGAAATTTACAAATTACTCAATTAGATGTAGAAACTGCCTTTCTAAATGGTAAATTAGAGGAAAACATATTTATGAATCCTCCTGAAAATTTCAGTCTTAAAGATAATTATGTATTAAAATTGAAAAAGGCTATTTACGGTTTAAAACAAGCACCTAGATGCTGGAATCATACTATTAATGAAACTTTAGTATCTACTGGATTAAAACAAACATCTTATAATGAATGTCTATATATATTAAACAACAAGTATGTTGCTATCTATGTAGATGATATACTAATCAATAGGTGAAGAATTCGAAAAAATAATAATTTTTTTAAAAAGCTCATTTGTAATAAAAAACTTTGGAACTACAAAGAGATTGAGATAACACCGGATCGACACCGATGAAAAAAAACTTACAGATAAGTAAAGGCAAAAACACAGAGGAAAATAACGCTATCAAAGAAATTCTTGGTTCATTGATATATTTATCTCAAGGTACAAGGCCAGATATAAATTACTCTACGAATCTGTTAACAAGATGTACTGAACTAAACCATGAAGTTTATCGGTATGCATTACGAATAATTGCTTACTCGAAGAAAACGGCTAAACTTAAGTTAACCTTCAATGGAAATTATTCGGACGTATCCTACGCTGAATCAGATGGAATTGACGATAAAAGAAAATCAACCACTGGTTATGTCATTTATGTATATGGAACTCCAGTTATTTGGCGAATTAAACAACAGACCTGTGTAACTTTGTCTAGTACAGAAGCAGAATATGTTGCACTAGCAGAAACGGTTAAAGAGTTAATTTGGACCAGAGGGATACTTCAAGAAATTGGAATTTAAATCGGAAATTCAACGGTGTATGAAGATAATGTCAGTTGCATCAGAATTGCTAAGTCTACCGACAATTTAAAACGGTCGAAACACATTGATGTCCGATTGCACTTCATCAAGGAACAAATTGAAAAAAAAAAACATCGACGTGATACACGTTCCGCGAGAATTTCAAGTAGCAGATCTTTTTAGAAAAGCTCTGAGTGGTCAACTGTTTAATCAATTTGTTTCCAAATTAAGCCTCAGTGGTGGAGTATGATTAAAGGATGGAAGACTTGGTTTTGAGGGATGGTGTTGAAATATTTCATATTTTTATTTAACAAAGCCAACTCTCTTATCGTTATTATCTGTGCTGGAAATTATTTATTGCGTAGTACTTTATATAAATGAAAAAGTGCGTATTTGTTTGTTCACTTTCTTTTTCTCTTTTATCGTGTATTATTATAATAAATAAAATATATAATAAATAATTTTAAATAATAAATAACAATTTAGAGTCTCGGTTATATGACGAAGGTATATCAATATCAATTCCAAATATTAAAACAAAATAAACATCTTTTCGAAAAATTAAACGTTCACAAAGCGTACATAAATTGAAAAAAATAAGAGATTCGTTTATTTGTGACAATAAAAAGAACTGTGTACTTTCGGGGGGGGGGGGGAAATGTAATTGAAAAAAATAATTTGAACTTATTACGTTAAAAACTTAAACAATATAAAAATATAAATAAATTTATATATATATATATATATATATATATATATATATATATAGGCATTGAGAATAAAATATAAATTACTTGTAATTATCAACTGGTAAAGGAGTTCCTTCCGGAACAACATACAAACGATTGTTTTGAACTGCAATACATAAAAATAATTACAACAAAATGATAAATTTTGTTAAGCCATTATTTAAATAGATATAAATATTTTTATGTCACTTTATACGAAAACATTATTATATATATATATATATATATATATATATATGTTTTTATGAAACAAAGTATATTTTTTTCTTTTAATAGCAACAATTTAACAACTAGAAAAAAATACTTAATCGTAATTATAGAAATTACATCATTCTTAGATCGGAGCTAATAAAGAATTATTTCTAATATTTTGATGAATAATGATAATCAAAATCTATGAATAAAAACAACTTTTTATACGGTACTACAATACTAGTAGATTGGGTTTATAAATACAAAATAATTTTTATATCGCATAATGTTTTTAGTATTTTATTTATATCGCCGAGGAAGCACTACGGATATACTTTTTTGAATATTAATAATAGCAGGTGAACGTTAGATGTTATTGAGGAAAGTGTCAGAAAACTATTACATTGCATTTCCCAAAAAGTAATTAGAAGAAATACAATGTATACGAAAAGAACGACATCGAGTTAAGCAGATCGATTGTTAATAGATTCAACTTTTGTTTATTATTCATCTAGAACTAGTCGTTGTAGGCCATCAATAGCTGGTTAGTGAAAATTATGGTGACATGATCAGTACATTTGATGACGATGCACCTGACACAGTTACTTAGAAAAATTCGAATATTTCGCATCATTATGTACGACGTACTTCAGTCGAACCATCTAGTAGGGTAATTACTAATTTGAATGACGATATAAAATCTAACTGCGTGTTTACTAGTCTCGCACAACATCATACGGTATGTACATGTACAGGTACGAACGTAACGTTCTTGCTTAAATTCATAGGACGTCAGCCATTAATCCCAATGTTCTTCTTAGAAAAGGGTGTTACACTTCGATATTTATTTTAAAGCTACAGCCCTATAATTGATATCCGCGCTTCTGTATTAGTTAACACGTTTCGGTTGTGTTCCGATTAATCGTCCTTCATTTTGCTACGTACTAAAGGGTTCTTCATTTAGTTTAATCATCGAATTAAGATAAAGTTGTACGCATTGTAGAGTACCTAACGGGTATAACATTAATATCCGATTCAACGTAAAAGTAAGTTACTACGTTTTCGTCCAGTACAACTCTCTAATAACAAACCTGTTGAAACGAAGAGTTATTATGTTTTAATTCCGTTATCGAAATTACCCCCCTTCTGCCATTTTCATAGATTTAAACCAGATCACTAGGTAAGCCAAAAAATATATTTATCAAAATTAACGTTCGGTAATTATGCACTTTTACATCGAGTATAATACGATTGTTCTGTGTTAATCGTTAAACATTTTTACTGTCTCATATAAAAGAATTCATTTTAAACGTAGTTTACCTTTCATTCATTATAACTCACTGAAAAAATGTTACTCTATCGTTCTTACTACAGCATACTGAAGATATATATTAATAATACCAAACCTTTTCGAGACAACTCCTTTATCTTCGATGCTATCAGGTCATAACCCAGCGATTTTTTAACATTTAGATTTTCATATAAGGAGTTTTTTTTTAAAGATTCCCATAAACTGTACTAATGTTTACACGGTTACAAAGAACCCGCATAATATTTGAAAGTATTTAAGTAGATTGTCTGTTTAGATTTCGTTAATCAAAAGGCTGTTTACCGCACTTTTCTAGTCTTCGTTTGTTTATTTTTTTTTTTCCTATCAATTTCACATAATTCAATAATCTAAAAATATTTTTAAATTTTATTTTATATAATGTTTAACGTTTAACCAAAATAAAAATTTCAACAATTTCATCGCGTTAAAATACGATAATGTTAATACACATTTGGTTAACATTATATATTATTATGACGTAGCATCCCCATTTAAAAAAAAAAAAAAAAATACAAGTTTCAAATTCGAATGCTAACAGGCTATCGAGTTATATAATACGTTTTCGAATTCCGTCAGTTTGAAAACTTCAATAACATCGGATATTGTTTAAAATTTACGTCGAAAATTCGAGATGTTTACGGATAAAATAAACAAACATTATTTACAGTTATTATTCGTGTCGAATTCCGCCAATTTTTGATTGTCATAAAATAAGCCGCATTCTTCTGCTTCTTGGAATGTCTGTTTAATTCCCTACGTAATGAACATAATGGTAAAATCTCCGTTAAAATACCGATATTTTCATTTATCCGGCGTATTAAAAATAAATTCTACATTGCATAATGTCGATAATTCGATGATTAAAGTGCAATTTTCAATATTCCTTTTAATTTCGAACTTATAATATACAGATATTACAAAGCGGAAATTATAAATCGGTTTCACTCAAGAAAACCATACATGTAATACGATAATTATTACTAAATTAATAATCGAAAAAGAAACAATATGACAACAATGTTACAAACGTGTAAAAATCTATAATCACTAAAAACAAATTTGCGATAAAAATCCGGAAAATATTAGAATTTAACCATTTCTACAACATTTATAATCACGCACTTAAACAACTAATAAAATAATGTAAAATTTTACAGATAATTTCAAACGTTTTCAAATACGAAAAATTCATAAGCCGAATTTGATTACATACGAATTCGGAGAATGCAGCGCAACGTATATTATAGGAAATATTAATTTAAATAACGACTTACACTATTGTACGCCTTCCATAACTGTTTTACAGCGTTAATTTTATCTTCCGATAAGGTAATTTGTATTTTTTTGCATTCTGTTATTTTTTCAGTAGGATTCAAAAACTTACTCGTTTCGTCCATGTTAGTATCGTCCTAAAAATCGAACATTTAAATTCACATTCTAATTATATAAACTCGCAGAATAAAAAACAAAAACAAGGGGTAATCTACAACTGTCACTAAGAACCTTAGCTCTGATTCAGTGAAAAAACTGTTCAAAATTAACCATACAGACTCTACAGTAAAAAATGAATAAACTAAAAAAAAATAACAAACGAAAAAAAAAAAAACAGATACTTAATTCATCATCGTTGGAAGTTTTTAAAAAAGTTACTGAACTTAAGAGAATCCATAGGCAAACACTAACTAGACGTATAAATTAATCATTAAATTTAAGTTTACTTGGCCAAATGTTACTTATGCAGAATGAAGACAATAATAGTTTTTAAGAATTATCATCTTGTAAGTTACTCGATGAAAATTTGCCCCTGCTAGCCCATCTCGACGATGATTCATTTCAGATAAATTAAAAACATACCGTTTTTAACCTTAAATGAAAATATTGTCAAAACAAAATACTTATAAAAATCATTTAAATAATCGTAATTACGTATTAACGAGCACGTTATAAAAATTTAATTATAATTACATACCAAAATTTTGCCTAAAAGCGTGCGACAAACATTTTCATACGCTACATTTTGTCTGGAAGCCGAATTTTCTAAAGTTAATTCTTGCGGCCAAGTTACGTGTACTTTACACTTCCACAGGCGGTTTCCTTTTGAATAATTTACGGTTTTAATCGAATCCGTCGTTTTATATCCCAGACTTCTAGCGACGTTTGCGTATAGGTTGTTAATAATTTGCTGCGGCGGTAAATCTGTCCCCTTTTTAGTAACTATAAAATGTACATGCACGATTAAAACAACTTGTTACATTAGATACATACCGTATTATTAGATATGCAAGCTTTCGTTATCACGTAATACACGTTTCAGACATAAATATTTTATTCATTAGATTGAAAGTAGGATGTTTACTTTATTTTTTAAAAATACGCTATTTTAATTCATTCGAAGAAAACGATAACGTTTACAAACAACTGATTTATGAATTTGCTTATTCTTACATACACTGCATTATTAGCATTAGGCGACGATTCGGATTGGGAAACTTCCAGAATCCACAGAAAAATTAATACGGAATAGGTACTGAAAATTAGGTTTGAATTATATATTTATTATACTATTTTAAAATCGCGTACGTTATAAGCCGCTTGTAATCAAATTAGTTACAATAATTATCGAATAATAAGGGTTAAAACTTAATACCTTCAAGTACCTCAAAAATTGTCTATTTTTCGTAGACACACTAAATTAACATAAAAACGACTACTGATGAAAAAAAATTTTCTCGGCGGTCAACATTTTTCAAAAAAATAAAAATCAATTTTGGAACCGTGTTTTAGAATTTACTAAATCAGAACAAAAAAATCCTTACTTAACGCATATTCTATTTAAAATGACAAAATATATTTATTAAAGCGCTGTACACAATTTTTGGAAAAAAATTATACTATGCTTAAAATAAACAAACGTTTACGCTAATATTCTACGATCGGTATTGGTCGATTGTATTATTTTTGAAACTAATTTCAAAAGATGTTTATAATAAACCAGATTGAAAATTATTATAAACATTTTAAAATATTTTTTAGCATATATCATAAGAATATTATACACATATATATACATATATATATATATATATATATATATATATATGTGTGTGTTTAACTTGGCCCTTACGTTACACGTTCCACGTAATCGAATTAACGGCTTACCGCGAGACAAAATAAAACATTACAAGTCTCTTTGGTGGAATGCAGACTGTTCTGCGGCCTATAATCGTAGAAATGAGGCCCCCCGATTATTTAGGCACGCTAGAACAACTGTTAATTATTTATGTTTTAAAAAAGTCGAGGCTGAAACTCGTTTCATCATCAAACAAGCTAAAAAAACAGCCTGGCATCATTATTGTTCCTCATTCAATCGAAATACACCTTTAACGAAAGTATGGAAAATGGCTAAAGGTTTTATCTGCAATAAATTCTTAGATAAATGTTGCAATATGGGTAATGAAGAGATGAACTCATTTGTAGATAACATTGCTCCTTCGTATGTGCCCGAGAATCAGAAATTAAAATTAATAAACACTCATCGCAATCTACTGTAAGACATTTCCTTACTGAAGAATTTACTTTAGAGGAACTTAAGCTAGCTTTAAAGAATAAAAAATCTACTAAGCCCGGATCCGACCAGGTTACTTACTCTGTTCTCCAACATCACTCAGATTTTGCTTTGCAGACTTTATGCTATATTTTTAATCGCCTTTTTTCAACCAACAGTATACCTCAATCCTGGTCTGAATTTGTAGTAATTCCGATTAAAAAATCACCAAAATTATTAATTGGATGGCTGAGTCCCATCTAACGATCTCAACTTTCAAAAGTAATGTTGTTATTTTTACATATAAACGGTTGACCAACCATACAACGATTCGTTTTAAAAGTGATGTAATCACGAATTCCAATTCCGTTAAATTTCTGGGTCTAGTATTAGACCAGAAGTTATTGTGGAAGAACCATATTCAGTTACTTTGATTGAAGGTCTTTCAGGCCTCAAACATATTGAAGATGTTACGACATACTCGGTGGGGTGGTGATCCGTTTGTCCTAAGGACACTTTATTTAACTCTAGTAAGATCGCGGATAGATTATGGATTTCCAATATTTGGCAGTGCGGCTCGAGATCATATTATTAAACTCACACGGATTCAAAACTATTGTTTGCGCTGGATGCTTGGAGCATTTCCTTCCTCACCAGAAGTTGGTTTATGTTCAGAATTCTGCATTCCACCGATCCAGTTGAGAGGTCAACAACTTGCAAATCAGTTTTTCCTAAAATTTGTATCCTTTTCTAATAACTCTTTATCCTTTAAATATCACGAAATTTTTCACAAGTGGAGATTTACATCTAAATCATGTCCTTTGCTCGCACGTTCCGCCAATATATTTCTTCCATACAAATCCTTACTACTTCCCGCTCCTGTATTCTCTCAATTCACTTTTGCTGGAAAATTTCCAGTTTCTACAGTGGATTTAGAGTCCCACTTATCTTGGGCCTTCTTCCAACTTAGAACATATCTTCATAATTCAAAACAAGTGGCCCGAATTTTTATATGTGTACACTGATGGATCTAAGGATGGTTTTCAAGGACTGGTAGGATCGGCCTTCATGATTCCAAGTAAAAACGTGACCAGAAAGTTTAAATTACCATCGGCGTGCTCGATTTTCACCGCTGAAGCTTTTGCGATCGTCAAGGCTTTACGCTTCCTTCGCGCTTTTAATTTTAGTGACAATATTCTTATTTTATCGGATTCTCTTAGTTGCCTTAACGCTATATCGAACTTTCATGTTACCAAGGGATCTTATTTTATATTTGCAATTTTAGAAGAAATATATAATTTCAGTTTAAGAAATATTACAATCGACTTTTGTTGGATTCCGGGTCATGTTGACATTCTTGGTAATGCTGTTTGTGATGAAGCCGTAAAATCAGCAGCCTCCATCGGCATTTTGTGTCCATGTATTCCATTCTCCGCGTTTCAGTGAAAGCCCAGTTGGAATCAGATTGGACGGTTTTCCATATAAATAAAGTCAGCAGTTTTTATAAAAGCGTTAAACCATTTCCTTCCAAAGAAGCGTGGTATTTTCCCAAAAAGTTTAGCGAACCAATTTCTCACATGATTACAACATTAACTCGGCTTCGTATAAATCATTGTTGCCTACCTGTTCATTTGCACAGAATTACCCGGACGATACCGATATGATTCTGGATTCGAATCATTTGTTTTTCAACTGTTCCTCCTACTCGGCAGAACAATCGCGTTTATTTTCTAAGCTTATATCTTTAGGTCATCGGCCTCCGTATATCTTAAGTTCATTACTTTCCTCAGATGATGCTTGTATATATTATTCTTTATTTCATTTTATTTTAGAATGTAAAGTTACTTTATAATGTTAATTTTTTTTTCTTGTTATGTTTTATGTTTTTCATGGACAGATTGGTTAATTCCAGAGTTCAATTTATAATAAATAATAATAATAAAATAAATAATATGTTAGGTTAGGTAAAATTGGAGTGTATCATATACTGATGAAAACAGAGACATGCCTCACTTTGATCTGTTTTTTAAATTTTAAAAGTGCAAATAATTTTTAACAGCATTTTGAGAATGATTTAAACAATTTGGTTGAAAAAGATTAATACTATAATTTAAATAATTAATAATATAATTTAAATATAGTGTGTTTATATTTAAGTCAATGGGATGCAAAATTTAATCACATCTAAATGTCGGTTACTCTGTTATTTGTGTTCTTCTGCTATTTGCGTGGTTATTCTTACCTTATTCGTTATTAATTTTTATTTTATTACGTGTTTAAAATTATAGAAAACGCATTCGATTTTTTTAGTTTGTGCCAGGATAAACACCGTTTATTAAACCGGTTAAGTGATTGGGAGTTTATTCCACAAGATGGCCAATATAAATGTTGCTCCCAACCCCTTAAATTATATAACCACTCTAATTATACTAGACATCCACGTAGCATATTCGTTAAACATTATCAACAGCGAGGTTCTTATTTAATTCAAACCGCTCTTTTCATTTTGTAAATCCATACTTCCGACCAAATATCCTGTTTTCATATTAACTAAATCAGATTTACACTTTAAATGACAACTATGTTAAATACGAATTACGCAAAAAAAAAATGTTAAATACAAGGTCGAATTCCCAAATTTACAATTTTTCATACATTAATGAAATTCAATTCACTTCAGACAAAAATGCTGTACAACGTAAAATTCATTAAGCAAATACAAGTAACTTAGTTTACACTTCTTGACGGCAATACTAACGCTTTACAGATCTTAATTTGTAATGAATATATCGATAGTGATAAAACTACTTATCAAAGATGATAAAGTTAAAATTTACATGTTTTATAAAAACAAAGAGACACTAAAATGAACACAAGAAAAAATTTAAAATTAAAACTTTCGAAACAACCGTTTTTTTTTAAAAAAATAGTACAACCAAAAATATTAGTCTCCGCGCAGAATGTCGAAAAACAAATTCTCGAACATATGCATACAATACATCACTTATATTAAAACTGTAAACCTAACACCATTAATATATAAAGGATAAAATAAACATCGATAAAACAAATCAAATAACTAACTAAACATATTTGCAAGAATTTTAAATGACAGTAACCAAATATAATAATAAAATAAAAACTTATGTTACTGCATAATTCTTTGGCCGTTTTTAACCTTTTTGACAATTTAATTATTATTTATGGATAAGTTAAACATTAACTACCATTAGCGTTAATATTACCATCAGAAAGTGTAAACTAATTTGCGGCAACGACATTAAAAACTTTATGCCAAAAATACGCAATTAACATTATTTATAGAACCATCTTTCTTCATGATTCAACTTATTTTTACGCTTACATGTAATAATTAAGAATTTAAATAGTTTTACATATTTACCAGTATATTTTGGTTTAGAACGCCTACATAACCGCAGAGGTTTAATCGTAAACCGTATTTCTCTTTGCAGGAATCTTGATACTAGCATTTTAATATAAATTCATTAATTTACACACATTTATATAAATATACAAAACGTTTAACTTAACAATCTATCATATATTATATACAATACTCACATAATTTTTTAAAGTTAAATAATGGTAAACCGATCAACGTCAAGTTCACATGAATGACACAAATTTACGCCGTATAATGACGTATAATGACGTAATAATAAAAAAAGGTCATTTAAAATCACAGTTATCCTAATACAAATTCCCTTAACCACGGATGCATCATGATCGTTTTTCAGTCTTTTTGTTGTGTTGCCAACATGTCCATTACAGTAGGCAGTAAATACTAGTAAGTTCTTTTTTTTCCGAACAATTATATTTTAAATGGGCGGTTTCGATTAAATCGATATAAAAGTAATATATCGTTTAGATTATTTTCGATAAATGGCGTATCGTATAGAAAACGTAAATGAAATGTGGTTTTGCGAACTTGTAATTTTTAAAAGTTCAAAAAAGGAAATTTTCCAAAAGAGTGAAATGATTTATAACGTAAAATAGAAAAAGTAGAATGAGCTGTTATCATTACTTAATTTTTGATTATAGTACGGATCTTCACATAAATCATACAGCCTCTAAGGAATACAAATTGCCCAAAATGACAATAAATTAACTTTCAGGTAGATTACTAGAATGTTTGTACTCTCCGATTTTCGCAATGTTTTTTCCATAAATGTCAAAAATGAGTTAAAAATTCGCGGAAACCATTTTTGAAAGTTATACAGAAAGAAAATGAAGTATGGATATGACTGGAATTAAGGGGAAATAACAAAATTAAGCAAAAGTATCGGTAAATAAAACCTACGTTTATGTAAATCAAAATTTGAAAAAAAAAAAGTACTGTAGAAGCAGTACGAAATTATATATATTTATATATATATATACGAATTTGTTTTTGAAAAGTGAACTTATATTTGGTGTATTATTATTTCAGTTGTAGTACTATGAGAAATTATTATTTTATTTTAAACATGTAACGCGTTCAGTTTTATTTTTTACAATTATATATTCATGCGCATAAGTTTATTACAGTAAATATTTATTCTGCATATACAGATGATTCAAGTTTGTAGTATGGAAGTTTCGAATAAATTATTCCGGTTAAGGTTTTTTTTATAAAGTAGTATATCGTAAATTATTTTTCTAATCATATCCGACATGCAAGTTTCAGGATAGTTATTAACAGAATACACAATAAATTTATTAATTACAGAAAACTAATTTTCCATGTGACAGTTATGACCGAAAAATAGTTAAATTTCAAATTTTTTAATCAAAATTGCACTGCTTTTTTAGAATGAATTTTATAAAAGTAGTTATTTTGTGAAAAACACAGTTTCAATAAAAATGATCATTTAATAAACACTCATATGTGGCATTTTAAATTATCATTATGCTTAAGTAATTAAAATCATTTTTCTGTTTACGTAGATGTGTGGTAAGCTTATAGCGGTACACATTTTTCTTTTTACTGTGTGTCATAAGTGTAAATTATTCAATAAACTGTTCTGTTCTGTTAAAAAAATTGTCAGAAGAAAATTGTTTACGGGCCCGAAGGTATTTAAAAGAGCATTAATGTACGGTACAAAAATACTAACAAACATAAAAAATACAAAAGGGACACTTATAAAAGAGAGAACAGAAATATTACATGAAATAGAAAAATATTTCACTGAAATATATAACACAAAAGTGGCTCCAGAAGGACAACAGAGAACCATTGATATTAATCTGGTTAACGATGTGCATGTCCCGGAAATAATGAAAGAAGTCAGACATGTTCTCAAAACACTCAAGAGAAATAAAGCACCCGGACCTGACGCAAACATTGCCAGAAATGCTACAGTACGGAGGCTCAGTAATGGTAGATATGTTATGTGATTTGTTTAATAAGTGTCTAAAAGAAAATAAGATACCGGGTGCGTGGAAATGTGCGGAAGTTATTCTGATCCATAAAAAAAGGAGATACACTCGCACTAAGGAATTACAGACCTATCAGTATGTTATCACAGACTCGGATTATAACAAATCGGTGAACAAAATCAATAGACCTCCATCAACCAACAGAACAGGCCGGATTTCGATCGGAGTTCAGTACAAACGACTATGTTTTGGTAATTAGAACGTTAATACAAAATTGTGAAGATTATAGTCTGGATCTATGTATGGCATTTGTTGATTACGACAAAGCCTTCGACTCGGTGGAAATATAGGCAGTGCTAAATTCACTATACGATTCTGGAATCGATGGCTATTACATTAATATTATCAGGGAAATGCATGAATCGGCATCAATGAAGGTTAAAGTACGGAATAATACCGAATGACATACCATTGAAACGAGGCGTAAGACAATATGATACCATATCGCCAAAACTGTTTATCGCAGCTTTAGAAAGAATCTTCAGAAAATTAAACTTGAACTCAATGGGCATCCAATTTTTTTTTTTATAACTTCTGATCTAGAACTGACGTGTCTAACCCGTCATCTACCAGATGTAATGAATGTGGGGAAAAAAACATTTTTTTAGGAGTCGGTGCAGCGACAGAACTCCCAAGTTATGAATGATGACAGCCAGAAAGCATTATCTGAAGTCAGTAATACGTTTTCTCTTCAGCCTTATTATCGCTGGTTGAACATGCAAACTTATTGCCAGCGGATTTTCATGAGTTTTCAATCTCGCCAGGTAATCGCGAGCAGCATTGGATTACTTGTTCCACATATTGTATCTGAAGATCTTTATGTAATGTGTAGTTAGTGACATACCATGGAGCGCCACCTATCCTTCGTAGTATCTTATTCTGGTACCGCTGTATTTTTTGAAAGAGCAACATCCCCATAGTTCGCAGCCATATAGCCAGATTGGTTTAAGTATCGCATTGTACAATAAAAGTTTATTTTTAATATCTAATTGCGATCTGGGTTCTAATAACCACTTTAATTTTGCTATTTTGATATTTAATTCAGTACTTTTTGACCGTTATATGTGATGACCATGTTAAAGACTGATCAAGATGAATTCCTAGGTATCTAACAGAAGAGTATTGAGGTATTGTTGTTCCACTTAACGAAACTTGATATTTTTTGCGTTCAATTTCTCTTTTAGTAAATAATAAATATTTACATTTTAATTGCTATTTTCCAAATGCTGAACCTTCAGCGATCTAGTCTAGATCAACCTGAAGATGCCGAGTGGACGCACTAGGGCAGTCGTGTGAAGCTAGATAAATGGAGAAAAATTAAATCACTTGCGCTTCGCTGATGATGTGGTTCTAATAGGCAGCAGTATAGAGGAAATAACGTCTGTGTTATTATCCTCTGTCGTGGAGATTGTCGGTAACGATACCCATACCAAAACCGAGGAATGATGCCTCTCTGGTACAAAATGTAAGGCCAGTGAGCTTACTTAGTAATTTAAGTAAAATATTTGAGAAAGTACTCTTGGTCAGATTAAGATATTTCAGCGTGAGTCGATCTATCATATCTGACTCACAATTTGGGTTTCGGCCAAAACTCAGTACCACAATTCAATTAGCTAAAATTTGCGATAAAATTACCGATAATTTTAATCAGAATAAACATACAGGAGTAGTCTTGATGGACATTGAAAAAGCGTTTGACACAACCTGGCATGATGGAATTATCTATAAATTAATCAAATATGAATTTCCTCCTTATCTAGTATTCACTATTAAATCTTATTTAATGAACAGGAAGTTTTACGTGAAAATAAAAAACCATACGTCTAACATGAGATTTATTAAAGCTGAGGTACCTCAAGGGAGCATCCTAGGTCCTTTCATTTTTATACTCTATTTGAATGACTTGCCAACCATTACGGGAGTAGACATAAACCTTTATGCTGATGATAATTCTTTAATGGTATCCTCTTATAGAATTGACACAATCAGTAACAGACTAACAAGTGCAATTGATAAAATATCAAAATTTTTCTACAAATGGAAAATTAAATGATGAAAAAACTGAATCAATCATTTTTACTAGAAGTAGGCCTCTACTTAATCACTTCGTTCGAGTCAAAAACAATTACCTCGATTGGAAGGAAAATGTAAGATATTTAGGCATAACTACGGATAGATTACATTTACGAGGCATATTAATGATTGTGTAAATAGAACGATGCGCAAATTGGGCTGTCTATTTCCAATATTTAACAAAAAATCTGCATTATCGGCGCAAAACAAATTCCTCATTTACAAAAAAGTTATTCTACCAAAATTATTGTATGCGAGCCCGGTCTGGAGCTAATAGCAGTATAAATCAGATGCAAAGACTACAAAATCATTTTTAAGAATTATCTTGAATAAACCAAGATTTACTAAAATTAAATCTATGCATGATATTTTAACGTTTCCTTACATACAGGAAATCATTAAAAATACAGCGAAAAAATTTTTCGCCAACTGCAGCTCATCTGATAATGTAGTAAATACATTCGATAGGAGATTACGACTACCAGTCTCTGCGACACAGATATAAGAGGTACAAGCCTAGACGTATAAAACATATCTGTTTATAGTAAGCCGGCTATTAAATTCTAGTTCTAGTATCAGCAAATAAACTAAGATATTTTTAAGATATTATATTGTGATAGAGTAAGTTATAATTTTATTCTAATATATTGGAACAGGTTTTTTATACAGATTTTTCCTGTAAATTATACATTTGATATTTATAAGCCTATCATATAAGCTTTTATATTTTTTGTTTGCCTGGGAAGAATTTTTGTTTTATATTTCGGTACGGGTAAATTGTTCATTTTTAAAATTTAATATGCTTATGTGCATGTAACTTAATAATAAGAAATACAGTGCTTCTTCTTCTTAAAAAAAAAAAAATACAATTAATGCTGGCAGACCTGAATGTGCAGCCTGAAAAGATAGGAGTAAAAATAAATTTGGACAAAACGAAGATAATGACGAATACAACAGGAAGTGCAACAATATCTATAAATGGTGAAAATATGTGTATTTGGGACAAGAAATTACGGTGTTAAAGAAAATGAGTATGCAACTGGAAGCTAAAAGGAGAACATCTCTAGCCTGGATTGCATTCGGAAAACTAAGCAGTGTATTTAAAAATAAAGAAATATCGAATAGTTTAAAAAGTAAAGTATACAACCAGTGTGTGCTGCCAGTTCTAATATATGGAGCTGAAATGTGGAGTTTTACGAGACAAATAATTAGACGAATTAGGAAAACTCAAACGGCGCATGAAAGAGTCATGCTGAATATCAGACTCCGAGATCGTAAAAATATTACATGGATTAGACAACAAACGAAATTAGTAGACGCAGTAGAACGCATAGCTAAACGGAAATGGAATTGGGCAGGGCATATTGCCAGACGAGATGACAACAGATGGACCAAGCGCATGTTGCAGTGGTGGCCGATTAATCATCGTCGCAGACAAGGAAGACCCATGACAAGGTGGCGGGACGATATTGTGAAAGTAACCGGAATCAATTGGATGCGCGTCGCACATGATAGGCAACTTTGGAAACGTTTGGGGAAAGCCTACACCCAGCAGTGGGTTGAGATAGGCATAACGTAATAATAACAATATTTTTTTTAAAAAAGTATAATAATAACAACATTAAATATTTTCCATTCTTTCCATCCATTAGATTAATTTGATTTCAAGGCTCTGATAACTTGTGTAAATTCAAATTTTAAATTATTAATAATCGAAATTAGTTGTTGAGTACGGAAATATATAAAATACAAAATACAAATAAGTTTAGGTAAATTTATAAATACGTGATATTTGCAGTTAAAATAGAAAAATCTAATGATTTCAGAGTAAGAGTTTTGATAAATTTGTCACATTAGTTACATCCAAATTAGGGGGAAAAAAAAAGAAAAGAAAATGCTTTTTTGTTTTAAACAAATGTTTTCTAAAGAGTTACAAAATATAAATTATTTTCTGTAACTCAAAATTTGATGTTATAAAATGTGTCTTCGAAAAATGGTGGTTTGGCGGATTGATTTTTATCATTTTTAATAACATATTGCTGAATGCAGGCATGAATGTACTTACACATATTTAAATATATCATATTATCAGTACATTCACACGAGAATAAATGCACATATATCGTTACATTTTATACATTTCAATTCACAATTACTTTTACAGTTTTCTGTAAGTTTTCAACTAATGTTTTGATAATTTTACCGACCACTTCAATTCACCTACCGGTGAAATCGCGTCTTTCAATATAGGAGTACTTTTATTTTGGCTTAATTTAATTATTTTTATATTCTCCGAACATTTATTTTTAGAAATATTTATTAATGTTTCATACATATTATTCCTAACTAGGGTAAATAGTACATGAATACTTTTATCTAGTCTTTCACATTGTTTGCCTTCTAAATAACAATATTTTATACGCTTCGTGGCAAGTTGTTGCTACAAAAAAAAAAAGAAAAGAAGCCAGAAATTAATACTAACAATAGGAATAGGTTTTGGCATCTTGTTAATAATCCAGATTTAAATACGAAAAAAAACAATGATTCTAAAGTAATATAGTCTATATATCGAAGGTGTCATCGATTATAATACCATGCTTGCAGAAATTATAATTACTAAAGAACAGTTTGAAACAAAAAGTTTGAATAATAAAGTAAAAATAATGACTAAAAACAGACTCCATCAGTTCAAAAATGGAAGAGCGTATAAAGTTGTTATCAGAGGACTACATCATTCAGTGAACGTCAGCGATATAACATACGAGCTGGCCGAAGCAGGTCATTGTGTCAGAAATATGGTTAATATAAAACACAGAGTTACAAAAAATCCACTATGCTTATTTTATATATCTAGAGCCAGCGAATAACAACAAAGAAATTTATCAGCTAAAAAGCTTATGTAATATTAGAATTCAAGTAGAACAACCTCGGAAAACAAACACTATTCCTCAATGTGCACGCTGCCAACAATACGACCACACCAAAATCTATTGCTATAGACCATATATATGCGTAAAATGCGGAGCACATGATACTAAGGGTTGTTTAAGAGAACGGTAAGTTCCAGTTACACGCGAACTTTGCGATGGTAATCATCTCGCCAACTATAAGGGATGTGAGGTGTATAAAAACCTTATAAAAAAAAATGTCACCGCGGATAAGAAGGAGCAATCCAAGAAACGTATAGTAGATTATGTCAACCAGCATTGCACTACTACTTTAAACAAACCATTATATGATACCCAACAACAGACTTCCTCATCCAGAAGATCATATGCACCGGTGGCATCAGTAAGTAAATCTGTTGACGATAGCACATAGTGAATTTACTAAATTCCTTCTTATCCCGATTTGAAGGAATGTTTAGTCAACTAATAGCGCAAAATAACGCAATAGTCAATATGTTGACACAGATCATTACTAAATTAGTCAAATGAGTCAATGTTACGTGTAGCTCAGTGGAATGCTAACGGTTTATTAAACAATGTACAAGAAATATTTCCTAAAAGAAGAAAATATTGACGTATTACTTATCTCAGAAAGCCACTTTACCGATAGAAGTTTTATTCACATTCCAGGATATAAATGCTACCACACAATACACCCGTAAAGCTCAGGGTGGATCTTCTGTAATTATAAAAAATAATATTAAACATTATATAAACGAGAACTACGAAACAACTGAAATTCAAGCTACAGTTGTTACTATCGAACAAATGCCAAGTACTCTTACCTTAGCTGCAGCATACTGTCCACCAAGAACAGTAATAGGGATTGATCAATTCAAAAAGTTTCTTATAAAACTCGGTATGAAATATATTGTATGAGGAGATTTTAATGCTAAAAATGTATATTATGGATCAGACTAACAACTACTAGAAACTTGTACAGAGCAGCTCAAGAACAGAAGTGTGTCTTCATGTCAACAGGTGAACCAACTTACCGGCCATCAGACGTCAACCGTACACCAGATTTACTAGACCTGTTCATTGTTAAAGGCATATCAACCAATTATATCAGAGTTCGATCAAGTTTTGATAACATTTTTAGCGATCATACTCCAATAATAGCTACAATATCTACAAAAATAACAATGAAACAACAACAGAAAATATTTCACAATAGAAGTACAGATTGGGACTGGTATAGAAGACTTCTCGAGGAAAACATAAATTTATCAATTCCATTAAAAACAGAACAACAATTTGAAAAAAAAGTGTTCGTACTTTTACTGAGCAGATGCAGGTGGCAGTATGGAACTCAACCACACCATAAAAAACTGTCCAAACATATAACGGAAGTAATACTTGAACAAAGAATGTAGACTATCCTCTATTAGATTATTAGTAGATATAATTTATTGGATAGCCTCTCAACTGGCTAGTTGTAAATTAGCAAAATATTAACACGAAAAAAAATATATATAAAGACTCTAGATACACATTGGTTATTGATACCGGCATATTGCCGCTAACACTATGACCACATTTTGTAGCGATTTAGCGTAATTCTCAAAATAGTTTCCAAAATTAACAATACTCTTGACACTTAAATCATTAATAAATTGTTGTCTCGGTCTGTAACAATGTAGTGCTTCAAAAACCAAATTTCTTTTTTCTGTGCACGTTATCGTATTTAGATTTTGAATCAAATTCTTGTTTACGTGTCAGGAGCATAGTAACTGACGTTCAACGGGTTTCATAACATGATCCTTATCTTTTTAAAATGACAAATCTGATTGTCATTTCTATTGCAGAAACAGAAAGCAACAGGCACACCATGTCCAAAACCATCTACAACTAGTAAAATAAACAAATCAAAATTATAATTATTTAATTCATGTGTGTGCCATCTATACAAATTATTCTTCTAAATTGAAGTAACTGCTCCTTCTGATAATCTGTCATAATAATTAGAATCATATCATATTTTTTAAAACATGATTGTTCTTCTTCACCTTGTCCTTTATAATAAAGAACAGGATCACGTTCCAATTTCTTCATATCTTCTGTCCAAAGTTTAATACTCACAGCGTCATTTTCATGTCTCTTGGTCCAATATCCAATACAGAAATCTCGTTTTAGATAGTTTTTTTTTTTTCTTCTAAAATATGTATTCTTTGCAAATTTTTCCCAATCGAAGGATCTTCCCTTACATCTATGACCCCTTCAATAGGCACACCTTCACTTAATCTACCTACAAAAACACGCTACATTAGTATTTCAAATCTTAAAAAATTAGTTAAATAAAATTTGATTGCTGTGAAATAAATTTTTAATATAAAACTATTTGAAAAAAAAAAAAAGGTTACAAAATTGCGCAATTAAATATTGCTCATATTTACCAACATTCTCTTCTATCAGTAGTAATCTATACTAACATAAAATTGTAAAATGTCTGCGATTTGCAAATATTTCCATTATAATCACCGCATCGGACATCAATTTAGGCAACTGGAGCAACCCTACTATCCATTAAAAGACAGATGCGTCACGAGTTATCTGTATATAAATTCATTGTAAAAAAATACCTAATTACTTAAAATTGTGACAATAACGAAAATAATCAAAATAAAAACTAATATGAAAAAAAAAAGTTAGATAATTAGAACTGTATTTCAAATTGTTACTAACACAAGTTTTTGATGTATAATTTGCATGTGAAAATGTTCTGTTTAATATACATAGCTGGAACATAGATTATGTATTTAAAAAAAAAAAAAAAATACACAGGCGAAGCCATGCGTAACTTCTAGTATTCATATAAATTTTAATTAGTTTTTACGTAATCATCGCTTACCTGCTAGTTTGATTCTCGCTTCTTTAGTTAAAGAACATTTTCCTAGACAATTATCAGGAACGTAATGATTTCTTTTTTTAAAATACAACGCTTACCATGTTCGATTTCGTAATTATCTGAAAATATTTTTATACGTGGAATTTAATATATTAGAATTTATAATTTAAAATTAATTTATAAAAACTTCGTAACATAACAATTATATACAATTTTTATAATACCTAAATATAAAAAAAAAATGTTTCGAGATCCAAGTGCAATATATTTAAGGCTTTATAATAATGCTGAAGTATGTAAAAAACGATTTCCTTCGTTTATTTATTTTTTTAAAAATAAATTCTTACATAACTATGGAAGTCGTAGTAAACAAAAAATTGTAAAACGTTTTCATCGAATTAAATATCTTAAATTTTATTTCAAAGGTTAGTAATTTTGAACAATGTCCATCACTCTAATATAGCGGTTGTTGGTTCCACGAGAAAATCATCAAGTTTGTCTTCCAACTGGAAAACACAAATAAGCGAGAAAGTTATCGTACAACGGGGACAAAATAGAAATATCCAAAAAATATTTTCGATAAGAGAAAAATGTTCAATTTAAAAAATATAAACGTTGTTTTCATACATTTCGCTGAGTAATCGGGTACACGGACGGACCCTCCACGTGGTACCCCTGGAAACAGCATAAACGGCTGGCTAAACCTTCCAACACCGGATGCAAAAAACCTTATACGATGAAAAGGTCCTTTTCAGGACCACCAGTAAAGACGGTCTCAATCAACATAGAATGAATATCTACATAGAAAGAAGAATTGTTAGCTAATTTATGTCACCAACGAAAATGTGATATAATATGCGTACAAGAAACTCACCGATCTGAAAAAGACTCCCGACCACAAATACACGATGTGCGAAAGATTGCTGAAATCCCACATGGGAAGTATGGAAGTGCAGTTTTTGCCAAACACAACACCAAGATTCGTTCTCCCGGAACAAGTAACTACAATGACATCGAGATTATCACAGTAGAATAACCCAATATTATTATAACGTCCGTATACAAACCAGCTAATGTTAATTTTCATATCGTGAAACCATCAAATTTAAAAAATCAAAAACTAAATATCGTGATGGGAGATTTTAACAGTCAAAATGACATTTGGGGGTATAATGAAACAGACGCCGATAAAAGGTGGAAGAATGGGCTGAAGCGAATTCTTTGTCATTGATACATGATCTAAAGTTACCAAGATCTTTCGATAGCGGTCGTTGGAAAAAAATATATAATCCTTACTTACTTTTCGTCTCAGACTGCATAAATAAACAATGCAAAAAGACAATAGAACATACAATCCCACACACGTAACATAGACTGTTAAGCATAGAAGTGAAATCTGCAGTACCGACTATAAAAGTACCTTTCAGAACAAGATTCAACTTCAAGAAAGCCAAATATCTTCTCAAGTATGCTAGATAAATTGTTATCTACAATAACACCAACAGTAGCAAACTACTCACGTTTCGTGAAAGCGGTAAAGACTGCATCACGCGCAGGCATTCCGAAAGGATGTAGGAAACTATACATACCGGTATTGACAAAAGAACTCTCTGAAAAAAAAAAATAATGAATACACAAAACTCTCCGACAACTATCCATCCATAAATATGGGCAATGAACTACTTAATGCAATTGGACTCGCTAGACGGGAAAAATGACACGAACTCGTTGAAAACGTTTATATGAAGCATAACAGCAATCAATATGGCTCCTAATAAATAAACTCTCCGGCGATCTTGTAAATGTAGAAAAGACTACGGTTACAGCTGACCAAGTTGCCCACTAAATTTTAATGAACGGAAAGTAAAAATAAAGCAAAAACATTGCATTACGCCCTTTTTAACAGACGAAGTTGCGGCTGGTATAAAAAGGATGAAGTGTGGCAAAGCAGCTGGAATAGACGACTTGAGAACGGGGAACAGCTAAAGAAAATTAGTCCAACGGCTATTGCATGGCTTACGACGTTTTTTTAACGATGTTTTGGAAACGAATGTACTGCCGAAATTATGAAGAGAAGCACACGTAAATTGTCAAAACCGGTGAAAGATTTATCTGACCCAAAAAGCTTTCGACCCATATCATTATTATGTCACACATATAAACTATTTGAGAGGCTAATACTCGCTAGGATTGCTCATAACGTGAACTCAAATGAACAAGCAGGTTTTAAACTGGGTCGATCCTGCACTGGCCAAATTCTAAACCTTGTACAGCATATTGAGAATGGATATGAAATCGGTGTCACTACCGGAGCAGTGTTTATAGATCTAACAGCTGCATATAATATTGTAAATCACAAATTACTGAAAAATAAAATATATAGACTACTTAAAGACTACTCGGCAACGAGAATTACATCGACAATGCTGGGATTTTATGTTTCGCTGGATAGGAAAAATAGCAGACGGAGACGATAGAATAATGATCTACCTCAAGGAAGTGTGCTAGTACCGATGTTATTTAACATATACACAAATGACCAACCACTTCCAATTGAAACAAGACACTTCCTATATGCAGACGACTTAGTTATTAAGGCACAGGGGAAAACTTTCAACGATATAGAAAAAAAGCTCGCAACTACTCTGCAGACGATGTCGGAGTACTATACTGAAAATAATCTAAAACCAAATCCAAAGAAAACTCAAATAACAGGTTTCCATCTTAGAAATAGCGAAGCAAAAAGAATAACGCCGACAGAAGAAAAACGGTATAAATGGCGAATGAAGACTAGTGCCGCTGATAAAAATCTAAAAGAGAAACTACCAAATGAAGCAGAACTCTCGTGGGAAATGTGGAAAACGCTTAACAGAATCAGAACAAACACGGGTAGACGTAATGCTAACCTCCGGAAATGGGGCTACTCGGATGTCACTGATAAATGTGAATGTGGAGGGATACAGAGCAGGAACTGCCCTGCATGTCCGGCAAGTTGCCACGAGATAGATTTACGTTTAGCAAATGAAAAGGCTCAAAGAGTGGTTGCTTATTATGATTGCATCCGACACGGCGAAGAAGAAGTAGCTGAGTAATCAAATATGGAACCCTTCCTTATTTACATCAAATACACCACTAATAAGCCTCATTGGTAGTTATAAAAGAATGTATTCTTTTTTTTATGTTACAGCGACTATTTTTCGCCTAAAGTAACTTTCTTTTATAACGGATCTATTTTTTTATTGCCAATAATAAGGAACAACGAAAAAAAGAAAAATATAAGTTAAAAAATGAGAATTTCACTACGTTTTGTATATTTTCTCAACCATGCACAATGCCGGAATATGAAGCACTTATTGATTTCAGAATTCAATCGCTTTAAAACACAAATTTAATTCACTGTCGTTCAACCAATTTTGGTTTAATGTTATGAATACCCTCAAGTAACCAAGAAGGCTATTTTAACTCTGCTCCTTTTTATAACGATGAATAGACGAGAAACGAGCTCTTCAGCTGATGCACATATATGAAAAATAAATTCAGGAGAAAATTAGATGCTACTACGGACATACACTTACAACTTTTGGACATTAAACCAAATTTTAAAACGACTATTAGTAATGCAGTGAAACAAGTTCATTTCACACACTAATTACATTTTTATTAAATAACATTTATTTACATATTTGAAATTATGATACCTTCTAAGTCAATACAGAGCGGAATCGTAGTAAATGTTTTAATTAAAAAGAAAATAATCAAAAATTATTTCATAAGGGTTTCGCAATCGTAAAAGTTTAGAAACCTTTCTCTAATACATTATTTCTCATTTATTCAGTAGTTTACAACTTTTAAACATTCACACAACAACGAAAATATTTATTTATATATTACACCTATGAACTTTCAAAAGTAATACGGATTACAAAGGGCATTTATATGATATGGCATTGTTTTACAAAATATAAACAAACATTTATTTCATTTGAATTTTTTTCGTACAATAACAAGTAAATTTGTAAGAATTTCTCCCACATATAAAAATAAATGACAAAAACACCAGATATAATAGAGTAAATATTCATTTGTATTTCATTAATTGCTTACACATTATTTCTCAACAACTTTTAATTCTAACTTCTACCGTTTCAACGATATATTAAATGTTTGATCGAAATTTTAAATTTATACACCAGATAATTCAATCGCTATAAACTCTAATTTCCAAAAAAAAAAAAAAAAAAAAAAAAAAAAAAAAAGGTAATAATTACGTATATATATAAATTATGAGAAATATCTTCTCATGTAATTACTTTACTACTCTTTCATTTGAACATTCACCGAAGGCTGGAATTCATACTATTTTACTTATATAACAAAAATATTACAATAACTTTTACGCTATAGCCATCACTATATTTTATGACTAAAAAAATTTTAAACGATTACCATAAATGATCATTATCAATCTTAACCAGAACATTCGCTATAAAAACTTTTCAACAATTTTTATATACACAACGTTTGTACAATATAAATAATAATTCAAACTAACCATTGATGGACGTGTCGACGTTATTTTATTACTCCCTTGGCTCTTGATATTCTTTCATCGTTCGCACCTACTTCTGAAAAATTCACTTCAATTTTTTTCTCCATTTTGTAACGTACGTACGTTTTATTGAGTAATTGTTCCGGAGTTCAATATCGTGTTTCCACTTCTTGAACTGTAATATTTCAATAAATTATCAACAAAGTAAAATGAAACATATTTCATAAAGTTTAGATTGTGTAATGTAGTGATTTTTTATTACTTAATTACAAAAATCAGTTAAAATCACTAAAACTTTATTTCCTTGAATTTCATAAAGTTTTCGGCAATTACGCCATAACTGATATCCGATTGTGTTGTTTACCACAGTCCCTGTCAGATTGTTTGAAGTATCTATTCATTTTATATTTATAAATTTGTGAACTTATATTTAAATTTATTTTTTGTGTCTTTATTTTTTAAATCTTAATTTTTACCTAAATTTAAATATCGTTTATGGTGTAATTGCCGAAAAGCTTTGTGAAATTCAAGAAAATAAAGTTTTAGTGATTTTAACTGATTTTTGTAATTAAAGTAAAATGAAACATACCTTCATTATTTAAAAATTGCGAATTTTCTAAGTAATGTTGAAAATATTTCTCTAGTAAATTTAATTTCGTATGATAGTTAATATTTTAGAAATACAGCTACCCGAAATATGGTCAATCAGATTTTTCCGATATTTAAAACTCTTATTGCAATTATTGTAGACGCATGTCTCCATTTCAAAAATATAACACACGCCGCAATACAAATGAAAGCATTCGGTTATAAATCTATCGTTGAACCGCCCAGTTCGCGGAGTGATTTAAACATAAACCCCCAAAAAAATACAAAGCCCGAAAAATGATCCCCAGAAACTAGACAGTCATGTACTAAAACCCGTGATTGGTTGTGCAACGAATTGACGCTAATGTTAAATTTTCGAAGTGCGAAAAGATTAATTACGATTAATTCGTTTAGTAATAGTGCATTATAACGTTATGGCTGCATGTGATCAAGTAATTAATTTTATAAAAAGTTTTATAAATAAATTAAATTCGAAGTATTTCGATGAAATCGTTAATTTATTTTTACCAAATGGACGAATAATTTGGGACGGCAATGAAATTACCGGTACAGACAATATTCATAATTTCTTGTCTCGCACATATCGTCATGAGCTGGATTTAAAATCGGTTGACATACAAGAATTGAATGTAACAGATTCGTCAAATGAAAAACGATATATTGTATTAGCATCCGGTTTGCTTACAAGTGGCCTTCGAAATCAACAAATTTTTATAAGTTTTGAAATAATGTATACTTCTAAAAATCAACGTTTTATATCATGGGCAAATTTTCGTATAATTTAAATGCAGTAATATTTTATACTTTTGGCTGCACCTACGAAGAACGTGTACTTAATAGTTCTTATTAAATAAGACAGCTACCGTAATATGTAAAAATATTCTTAAAATCTAGTAAAATATTTCGTAATGCGTTTAGTGTAATTGAATTAAGTTACATTTATAAGGAAAAAATTAGCTAAATTCGAAATATAATTCGCGTTCAGTTTCTATTCCGAAGTAATATTAAAATTTAATTACGTTTAAAGTAGACGAATTATAAAATTATATTAACTTTAATCGGTCAATAATACTGATCTATCGTTTTTAAATGCGTTTATCGTGTACGTGATTCGACTAGTTTAAATATTGGACATCGGTTACATTCTTAAAATATGAAAAAATAAAAACACTGTTGTAATTTAAACTGGGTAAGTTGTGAAAACATCTGTTTCGTAGTTTACTTTCTTCATTTTCATAAATTCCGACTGATTTTAAATCGTGTTTCTCCCGTAATAACAAGCGATGATGTTTACCAGAATATCAGTTTGATCTTCGTACAACGATGTTCACCTATTAGTCGATGTAATCTCATCAACTTTGTAAAAAGGAAATGTGTGTTCTCTTATTTTCTTGAACTCTATACGCTCGGAAAATTCTCACGCAGATTTTTATACGTTCTTTAAGTCGTACCCGGTTAAATTGGAATTATTCGTGAGTCTTTATCGAAAGAACGTCAAATTGTTAGTAGCTGAAGTTACATCTAACGACATCGTGAAATGAGTTACCGAAGATGCCTGATGATGAATGATAATGAGGAATTGGTTATATCTTCGGATATTTGCATGCTGAAAGAAGATTAAAAAGCAAACGAACGAAATATTTCTCCTAAGAAAGTAATGTTAGCATTATAAACTTAACTGAAGCTTTGTGTAGGGTCGTCCAGACGTAATTGTTCGAGAGAAATTTTATCGCAGATGAAGACATATGGCCGCTGGACGATTCAAAAAGGATAACAAAGTTTATCACTTATTTTAAGGTAAACGCTTTTTCAAAAATACATACATGCATACAGTACGTAACGTACGTACTACAAAAATATTACCTATTTATGTATTTTCAAATTTAGGTACAGGTACCTCTACTACATATTTATTATGTACATTGTATTGCCCTATGTTTTCATAAAGGTTTATACCTATTACGTGCGTTTCATATCATAAAAGTTAAATATCTCTTCTAGTTATTTTTCTTTTTATTATTATAAAAAAAAAAAAATGATTCGAATTATTAAGACTTTCCCTACGTCCTTATTAAATCAGATAATCGATACCCGACTGCGTAGCTATTATCGCGTCTGATTTAAATCTGTAATATGCAAACGAAATAGTAAAAAATCATATAAACCGATTTAATATTTTTTGCGCGTATCGTTTAAACCAGAAAAATCCTAACATATCGTATTATTCAGTGATATGTCCAAATTTTACGTACTTGTATGTTCACCGATAGAGATTTACAAACGAATCGTTACATTTGTTACGAAAGAAACATCATCTATAAACCTAATTAAAAGAAGTATATATTTAATCAGTGAGCCGGTTTGAAGGTATGAAATAAAATTATACGCTATTACATATAAAACAATAAATTAAAAATATTTCGCACGACCACTTCACTTGTGAAACTTCAAAATGGCACACTCATACTACCTGTTCAAGATAGAAGGAATTGTTTAAAAACTTCCAATTTTAATGTTTGATCCTTACATCGACAGCGAATGTATTGGACGATCCGCTAAGACGACTGAAAAAAAAAACTGTTGTGTCACGATGCTCTTTTAATTTTATTTAAATATAACAACACTTTGTTCTCACAAAAATTTTTTCAACGTGACTCAGTCATATTTCTTAATATTGCCAACCTAACCCGACTCATTGTAATCATTAAGCTACATTTTCTTTTTCACCTTTTCATCTTCTATTCATTATACGTTCTACTTGTTAGTTATTTGTAATGTAAAAAATAATCGTTTTCTTATCGATATTAATCGGCTCTATACTAAAAAACGTTTCCAGTTTAATATATCATATTTTTTTTTTATGTAGTCTGTTAAAATTAGAATTAACCATCATGAATGACAGTGTGTATATCTTAAGGTGTTGTCTAACGAGGTTCAACCTTAATTGTTACATTATGTGTAATGGTATTTTATCTACGTGTCTGATGAAGGTTCTCATTAATTAAGCCTGTTGCTAGCGGATTCGGGTGCGATCTTAGACGCTGAGTATATGTTTCACTGTATATTCTCATTACATCTTTCACAGTTTCTATTTTCAGGTCTCTATATATATATATATATATATATATATATATATATATATATATATATATATATATATATATATATATATATATATATATATCATCATTTCTAATATACCAAGAGTGCAACGATTTGTATAGATTTTGATTGGAACCTTTCAATTTTAGACATATTTCAATTAGATATCGTACCCCATAATTGAATATACGACCACATTTACTTAAAAGATAGTTGTGTACAATAGTAATTTATTTCGTATGGTCAATGGCGACTTTATTCCAATAAGCCAATGATATTTACGAAATTGAATGTCCAATTGATTTCGCTTTATATTAATATGTCTGTGCCATAGAGTCCTTTATCTAGATGCATTCCTAGGTTCTTTACCCTTGACAGTAATTGCTTCTGCATTATGCATTTTGTAAACACTATATAATGTGATTTTGTTTCATTAAGACACTTATCAACCGTTTCTTAGTCCATTTCCCGATCATATTTACCATTCTGCTGTAGTTGTCGAGTTGCTTCTAAAGGATTCTTGTTTATAGATAGTATAGCCGTATCGTCAGCAAATGTAGTAGCGATAGTGCTTTGACAGGTCGGCAAGTCAACTCTGTAAATAGGAGATATGGTCGAACGATGATATCTGATCATGCTCGCGTTATTGCAACATTGAATTCGAGACATCAAAGTGCTAAACTAATGATAAAACAAATTGAGCATTCTTCAGAAAAATGATAAACGATAAAATAAATCTCAAAACCTTTCTAAAAAAGTTCAGTTGAACTCGAAAATGAATTAGAAAATTTTACTACATTAATCCATCACCTGGGAAGAAGCTACACCTACGGCTAAAATAAATAGAGAAATCCTCAATCGTTACTATCTAAAATATATAAAAAATAATTAAATTACTTAAGGGCGTATAAGCCTGGCACAGTTTGTTCGTTATTTACACCGACTATTTTTTCCGCTTACACGTAGGGACCAGCATTATAGAACAAGGTGGCTAGACGGATAACGGCCTCATAAATTTTTGTCACACAGTATCCGTGTATCATTGACTTCACTTTAAATATAAAATTATATAAAATAATACGTTTAATTTTACTCTTAAGTACTGTACATTATGAGATTACGTGAAAATAAGACTTATTTTTATAGTAAATTCAATTAAAAACGGGTTTCGCTGCAATACGTCACATAATAAAGTCACTATTTCGTTTATGTTTACACATATCAGTTGTAACGAAAGAATTTACTGGTTGTTTCTCGCAAATGAATATTAAATACAATTTGAATATGAAATTAAAAAGATAAATTCTTTTTTATACAAAGTTTAGTAAAATCAGTTTCGTCAAAGCGAGGTAATCGTTTAAATTAATTATAATGGTACACGACTTTGTGCATTAAATCGGTCGTTATATGTTTATTAATTCTACAATGGAACTTTTTACTTCAATACAAACATATGTTTCCTATTTATATACATTAACTTTACGATTTATAAAAATAAAATGTTGCGAAAATAATAACCATTCTTTCCCACTTTTTCCTACTTGGAAAAAAATATTTCTTATTTCGAATTAAACTTTTTGTTTTGTAATCAATATAGAAATTTAAATATAATCATCCTAGTAGAAGTTGTTAATCTATCATTATATATATATATATATATATATATATATATATATATATATATATATATATATATATATATATATATTCCCTATACCACTTAAAAAAAGAAAGGTTCGAATTGTGCTAACCAATTCTTCGTAATCGATGTATAAGTAAAATGTTTCTTATTCCGTTAATTAGTACGTCATTCTGATCGGCGCATAATGCTCATCGTCGGTATTACTAGGACTGTTGTTGTTTCATGATTTCAGAGACTAAATTATATAACCGTTCGATATTTATCGTTTCTCATTCAGAAATGCCCGATTTTATATTAACGATATTCCCGCTTGTTCGAATAGAAGAAAAATTTTATGCCACCTAATTCTGTCTCACGTAATCGTAATCGATTAAATATGCGCATAAACGAAATTACACGGTATTGTTTCGAATGAGTTTGAAATCATTGGATAAAACTACGATACACGATTATAACATTTTTAATATATGAATTCGCGAAGGAATTGTCTTAAAGAATTTATTTAATTTAACGACAACTTATGAGTACTACCGTCTAACAAGAAGAACTGGCCGAAAAATTTACAACCGAATTAGAAGAATTTATCATTTTTTAAACTACGGACACAAGTAATTTATTTATAATGTTCGTCGCGGAAGATCCGACAGAATATGTGTACACATATAAAATAGTTATTTAACATTAATTTTATCAACGACGTAATTTATTTTTGATAGTATCCGATGTAATCATAAATATATATATATACATTTATCGGAATGTTGTAATGTTCTGCAACATATATTTCCATTCTGATTATCGACATGTACGTGGCATGTATATATTTGTTTACCTCGTACGAACATATAAATCCTTCCTCACCACCGCAAATTGTCTTTGTAATCCATTTCGTCTGGGTGAAGTAAAATAAAAACTGAATGATATGATAAATTATTATTGTTTGTAACGGTACGTACGTTTATACATATTAAAAAAATAATAACAATAATTAATATAAAATAAACGATGAGAGACTGGTACAACGATAAATGAACGTTTTAAAATATATATTTACTTATTTGTAATAATAAATAAAATTAAAACTGAGCACATTACACGGTAGGACGACAGGTAGACATTTTTATATGTAATTAATTCGAACGGTTCCTCCACGTACGAGTTAAAAAAATGAATAATTAACGACGTATAAAAGAATATTAGGATAATGATTAAAAAAAAAAAAAAAAAAACGATAATTCGCGTTAATGATGGTCCGTCTATTATTGTATTTGTTTTCTTATTAAATAATATTGTAGCGTAATAATTACTATTGTACGTTTTGGGCGATTATCTACGACACGAACTAGCAATACGATAATAAAATAAAATAAAATAAAATAAAAAAAGACGGTAAAATGAGTGGTAGATAGTATATAATTATTTTTTTTTAACATTATTCAAAAATTAATAATCCTTATTCATCGGAGGCGGAATAGTGGGCATTGGTTTCGAACTTCCTTGAGTTAAATATCCGCTCGTAACTCCACCTGTAAAATTTGCAAAATATGTGTTTATAAAATAAAAAAATAACATCGTTTACTAAACGAATAAATTAACACACAACGAATTGTTATCAAATACTAAACAATAATTATCGATTTTTTTTTTTTTATATTTTCTACATAATAAAATACATTTTTTAGATAAACTTTTGAAAACTGGAATAGGATATTTATAACGTTTAAAAACTAGAATACGATATTACTGCCTTAAGTAGTTATAATGTATCCGAAGTTTTTAACGACGTGTGTGTAATCGACTATAAGACTATTAAAATTCTAGTTGATCGAGCTGTACCTTAAGCAGAATCAGATACCTTGGAATACATTGGGATGCATGCGCGTTTTACTTGGAGAAATTCACGTTCGAATAAAGATCGAACAGATCAAGACGAAAACATACGGACTTTTATCGATCGAAATTCTCCATGATATCTATCGTGTAAATCGGTTACTATACAAATAATAAAGCCAATCTGGATGTAGGTCAGACAAAATATCATTCCGCGTGCGATATGCGATGCATATAGGTTTTCACGTAATGATGACATTTATCGTGATTTTCGGATGATGCATGTCGACAATGACGTCAAAAAGCACACGAGAAGCGGCTTTTCCTCCTCCAACATGTTAATGTGGAAGCGGTTAAACTTCTCGACACTCGCTTAAATATTAGACGTAGCGTATGCAATATTTAGTCTTGTAGTAAATGATAATGTTTAGGAGCTTTAACCATTAGGTCAATTGCTCCACACTGGTTTTTACCATCTAACAAGATACGTACTATGTTGAGTGGTTAACTAGTAATTAAAAGTCGCTTATTTAACATCAAGTTAATTACAAAAAAAAAAAAAACAAAACAAAAATTTATTAATGTACTTCATGGAATAAAAAAAATTCGATCAACGGTCACTCTAGACGTTAAACGGTGCGAAACTAAGCGAAACAGATTTAACGTAAACAAAGGAAAAAGTTACATTCAAAATTGTTTTGAAATTTCTGAACGACGCGACTTTTCGACTATCTCGTTAATTTATAAAATGTATAATATCAACAACGAACATCGTATAATTGATCGATTTAAAGAAACGTGATGAAATTTGGAAAAAAAAATTCTTGAATATAATTACAATAAAATTAATTCGGAACGTTTTCGTGTAAATATAAATACGTCGATAAACTTCATATAATTCGACCGAAAATAAAATGTTTTTTTTTTTTTTTTTTTTTTTTAAATTGCTATCGTTAACTTAATGCTATTTGTTAAGTTTTGTAATTTATATGCATACTATATCATGAGTAGCATTCCATCCAGTGATGGATGCTAAAACTTAACTGTATATATATATTAATTTATATTAAGTCCAGAGGTAGTCGACGGTATTCAAGCGAGTTATCCATTAGGGAGATCGCCGTGTGATTAGTGGGTTTTTCCAGACGGTTGACATATTTTTTGGCAACGATCGCGATTTTCTCTTTTATGGAAAATAAAATATGCGAATTGTTGATCGTATTTCGTATTAAAACAAAAATTGGATTACAGTAGAGTAGAGTCGGTTTTCGTATGGAAATACATTAAACATCTGTACGATTAAAAACAAAGCATCAGCATATCAACGGGGAACTACATACAATATTATTATCATCATCATCACCATCATCGTTGTCGAACGTCGTGACTAGCTCACTGCACGTTATTTTTGCTTTCAAAATAAACTAGCATTCATGTCACTAGATGTATAATGCGTTCGTGCGTATGTTATACAGATCGGAGTGTCAGCGGATCCTTCGTAATAATTAAGAATTACAACACGATGACGAAACTATACACCTCGAGCTGGAATTGAATATCGACAGTCGTCGGACTGACGATCACTCTAACAGCGTACATATATATACACATCATAGTCTCCTATTCAGGAGGTTAGATCGACGGTTTTATACACTTGTCTTTGTCTAGCTTCTTTTATCATTTCCGCAACTGATTTTATTCCTACTATTCCATGTGTATTGGTCTTTTCCCGCAAATTTTCCCTCGTATCGAAAGCGTCTGGGATTTTACGGGCAAAGTATTTGTTTTTTAATTCTTCAATCATATTTAGCAGGATTAGTCGGTTTAATTTGCATTCGTTTAGTACTGCTAAATTCGTTATTTTTTCCTTCCACGATATTCGGTGCATCCTTTTGTAGCACCACATTTCAAACACGATGATTTTATTCCTGTCGACTTCCGATAATGTTTTCCAAAGCTTATCTCATTTTGACTACACAAAGCAGCGAAGAATTTTCAACTTTAGTTGAAGGTTTAATTTATTTCCTTCAAGTACTCGTTCCATGTAAATGCATTTCGTCCGCATTCTATTCTATTTCTTCACCGTCTTTCCCATTTTCCATGATTAAGCTTCCCAAATAGTTGTACCTCCGCTTACTTGTTCGTCCTCCATCTATCCATCTATCTATCTATCTATCTATCTATCTATATATATATAGTTCTACTGGTGCTCCATTTTGTGTTTTTGTTGTTCTCATATATTTTTTTTTTAACGTTTATTTAAAGGAAATAGTATATTATCTTGCCAAGATGCGTTGGATTGTTTAGACGTCACCTACTAGCTTTGGTTATCAATGAGGATTAAAAACAAAAACAAGCGAATTATAGTAATTCACGCAATGTTTCATATGTTTATTGTCTAGTGAAAAGTCTAAAATAATGAACTTAAATATTTTTTAGTAAATTATCATACTTCCAGTGAAAATTATCACTTAGCACGGGATTTTGATTACAACGTCATACACGGTGTATAAATAAATGTAAATTATAACGTTAAAGTACTTTTAAAAAGACCGTCATTATTTTTAAATAAAAAAATATGAAATAATCGAGAAAAAAAAATTACCCGATAGATATGGTAAAGTTGTAGAATTGGTTAAAAATAAATCGTGATTTTGATCACGGTACGCCGACCATATAGGCGATTTATCTAAAAGGCTTACGACGAAATTTCCATACGTTAGGCTATGCGTCATATCTTTTAAAGTTTTAACGATTTGAGCTTTAATTTTCGAACCGTTATCAACGCCATCCAAACGTCCGTCCAACAAATTGAGTAAAAATGGTATTAAATCAACGTCTAATGCCTAGAACAATGTATAAAAATAAAATAAAAAATAAACGTTTTTAAATTAAAAAAACGAAAAAATATCTAGTCTATCGCGAGATAAAACATATTATATCATCACGCTTAAGAAAAAGCGTATATTTACATAATAATTCGTTACAATGTAAAATAGACAAAGACTACACTCCGTCGGAAAACGAATTTTCTTATAAATTAAACAAATGCAACACTTTTATTTTTGTGGTTTACTTCGGTTGTATACTTTTATTCAATTATTTATTCCCCAGTGTTTGCATTTTAATTAGCGTACGCTGTTATGCGAACCGTATAGAAATAAATATACACACACAGATATGTATATACATACAAGCCCATACATAATAAAATATATAAACTAGAATAATATAACGAGTTATTTATGTTGACACGGGAAAAATTTAAAAAAAAAAAAAATTAATTTTATTCAAATAAACGAAAAACGAATACCTGTTATATAGGGCGACCTAGAGAACACAGATTCGTTTTGGTTCATAAAGTTTAGTTCAGTTTCAGTTATCACGAAATCCTACGAGGAGCGCGCGTTTTGAGTGGAACGTTATTTTCGGCGTGAATCGATCACGACAGTGCAAAGAGAGTTTCGAAAAGAATTTAAAAGTTACTCGATTTTTCGGGGGATACGTTAAGAGACACCTTGCGAGACACGTCCACGAGATCTGGTTGAAAACTCGGATTTCTGAAGAAATTTCAATAATCCAGAGACCAATGCTCGAAAAAGTTTTTGAAAATTTTATAACGACTGAATGAATGTATTCTTGCAAATGGCGGTCATATGAACAACATTATGTCCCACAAATGATCGTAAGCTAATCTCTCGTTTTACTATTTTCGAATAAAATTTTATTCAACAATTTTAGTCGAGTAGTTTTTGAGTTATTCAGAAAACAACAAAACGCCCGTCTTCTCTAGGTCACCCGTAGGACAAAACGATTTTCTTTTTTTTTAATTCATTGTATACGCGCAACCGTTTAGAAAAACATTAACTGCGTTTTCTGAATGAGCATGGCTTATCGAGGATGTAAGGAGAAGCGTTCGAAAGAGCGCACTCCCGATAACAATGCACATCGTAAGCGTTCAACATATCTCGAGACCAGTTAATCTTCTATTGCCTGGTAATTGACGTTCTACCAAGGCCGATATAAGGACATTATTATTGCTGGTTAGCTTGTTGTAGAATTTTCTGTATCTAGTCTTCACAACTTCTGCTATTATTGACACGTTCAAATTCCGATGGATGATTTTATTTGATACGAACCACGGAGCATTAATTATCGTCCTTAACATTTTTGACTGCGTGCATCGAATGCGCTTCATATTTGATGGCTTGCGCGAACGCCATAATTAAATAATACGAACGAAATATTTTACCTGTTTCACTAAATAGTCTTTTCGACAGACGAATATTCGGCTTAAAGTCTCGGACGCGATACCTATAATATTATTATGTTGTTTCATCGCTTCCTTTATAGGGCCTAAACAATCGGTCTGAGATAAAGTGGTAACGCAAACCTAGAAATAATATATATATATATATATATATATATATATATATATATATATACAAATGTTAAAAAATTACTTCGATTTACAAAAATTATCAAAGTGATAAAACAATATTTTTAAATAATCCGATAGTGAATGTAGTAAACAACAAAATCAACAATTAGTGATTTAAAATTTGTACACAAACAATAACACGATAGCAAATAAAATAAAAATAAATAAAGCAATTTAAATTTTTGAAGCGTCTAAATTTTACACAAAGAAGACGAATACCAAACCTAAATTTAGTGCGATTAAGCGGTCATTGTCCTGAGACGACGGAAAAAAAAGAGAACAGGTTAAAATAAAATTTCCATTTTTTCAAGTAGTTTTTCTCTTTTCTTTTTTCTGTATGTAAAATTTTACAATTTTTGTTAATATTATTGATTTTGTGGGTTTTTTTTTAACATTAAATGATAAATTTCGATGAAGAATTAATTCTAAGAAGTATATTACAAAAATAAATTTTTATATTAGACAGAGTTCTTATTTTTATTTTCCGTGCTTTTGGTTTGTGTATGCATAAATATTGTATTCCAGATTGTAGATTGCGTTATTTATCACATTGACTACGGTCTATTTTCCACACTTTTCTTAATCTAAATTAGTATTTTTACAATTTATATACATATATATACATATATGTATATATTTATATTTTTTTATTTTCACTTGATAAATTGCTTAAATAGCCGAAAGGCATTGCGATTTTATAAAATGTTTTTAGTGATTTTAATAACTTTTTTCCTGTTGTTTATTTAGTTTATTTAAAAACATAAATAAATAAAAACTACATTCCGCGAATTTCAAATTGTATAAGAAGTATCACTATTTCATAGGAAAGAATTATTTTCTAAAAATAACTATATATATATATTAATTTTTACATCCAGCTCTCTCTTACCTCCACAACACGTCAGTTACATCGGGGTTTCTTTAAAATAAAACCATTCAAAACTAGCGGAGGAGAGACGATTTGGGGCGCAAATGTTAAGCACACATTTGCCTTTCGTTTTCAACGATTGATTTAAACGAATTGTAATAAAATTATTTATCTCATATATTTTCAATTCGTGTAATTACCTCGCTTCTAGATAATTGATGCAATATAGCTATCGCCGAATACGGAATAACTGGATTTGACGTAGATATTAATTGTAAGCACAGTCTCGGTATATGTCCTAAAGACGGTATATGATCGGAAAGACTCGGCTGCGCTTCCAACAAACGTACAACTGAAATTGTGTATAGTTCCAGTTTATTGCACTGAAAAAATAAATAATATTTAAACATTTATATCATGCTATATATCTCTCTTATTAAACGAGAAATTCTATCATATATATATATATACACATATAAATTTTACAAGATTAAAGTGCTTATTTTCGTGATTTTTAATAATACGTGATTCGTATCTAAATATTTATTCCGAAAAATACGATTTAAAAAAACAGTAATTCGGTTGCCCCAATATATACATATATATATATATATATATATATATATATATATGTATGTGTGTGTGTAAAACGGTTGCACTGCTACCATTTTATTTAACATTACGAAACAGTAAACTGTAAGAAGCAAAAGAAGAAAAACCATTAATAAATAAATCTATTTCATTTGTTATTTCATAATTTTATATTTTTTAACTAAATACTTTCAAAATCGATTTTACTTTTTAGGTAAGTTTACGAATTGTTAAAATAATGTTATTATCTTTATTTTAACTGTATTATATATATATATATATATATATATATATATATATATATATATATATATATATACATACATATATATATATATATATATATGTATGTATATATGACAACTAAATGAACATTTTTTGTTATTTTCAATATAGCATGATTTTCTGCAATACCGTACTTGATCTTTCGTCATGGAATTCAAACAAGCATCAAGAAGTTCTATTAGGAATTCCCTCGGTCTACGTACATTCCAACCGGGATTTTGGTTAAACAATCTTAAATAAACTCCAGCTACAACAACTTCATTAGTTCCTTCGGAGAATAATGGACCATCTTCGGGTAATTTTATACATTCATTAGGATAAAGGCATTGATGTTCGTAGTGTCTGAAAAACGAAATTAACATAATTTATCATTGTAATATAAGTAAAATATGAAATTATACATCTCTTTAATTCCATGGCATATTGTACACTCTATACTGATATCGTTTAAATTTGAATGCGGTTGTTCAAAATGACGAGCAACATATTTACACATCGTGTTACAGCGATTATCATTAATATAAATCAGTTTCTAGATAACTTATGTTGGCGAGAAAAAGATAAATTTATCTTACTTGTAAATTTTTACAAATACACCCCCCTCTCCCGGTTAAAATTAATTTGTCTACTACGATTACCGATATAAATCGAGCACAACAATATTCTGTATTTTAACGCAAGTTGAATTTTCCGCAATTAACTAAATCAACGCCGATGAAACGGTTATCAATGCTAGTAAAAATTATGCCAGCTCGCATTCGAAGAAAAATTGCGAAACTACAATCGAACAGAATGCGTCTTTAGTGACATGCAAGTTTTGTCAAGGTTCAGCGCTAGAACATGTCATTACAGAATGTCCGAAATTCGAGCAACAACGTAATCAATAATTGGACTAGATATAATTAAAACATTACAACGAAGATGTAACACAGCGAGTAATGTACTTTCTAAAAATAATCGATTTTAAAAAATTATTATAAATTAAACAGTGTTATAAATTTTTCTTGTAATTTATCGCATCTAATTTCCGCGGACGCAAATGACCTTTGTAGTGGAGCGTCCTAAAATAAAAATATAATAATAATAATAATAATAAGTACTACGAAAATGTTATGAACGACCAGAAAAGTGTTTGATTTTGACACAGTTGCAGCCTGGAAGAAATAATCCACATCGAAATGGAACGATAGACACACCGGATTACTGGTCACTAGGCTGGTGCATCTGAATCGCGTTCAAGCAGGCCATAGATGTAGGGGGTGAAGATAAATAAAATATTTTTTCATGAAGCGTCAAAATTTATACGTACAAACATAGTCGATTAATAGTTGTGGGCTACAGCAACGTCAGCGACCCTTCCTTATAAATATGTACAGATATACTTTTTTATAATATAAATTACTGTAACTATAGATAAATCTAAATTTTCAAGAAGTTATTACAAAATCGAAAAAATCTAAATTTCGAGCAAATTAAAGCGATTAACGTATAGCAAATATAAAGGATTTCTAAAAATATAATTTCAATTTTACTTGACGCGTATTGTCTCGTAATCAAAAACGATATATACATTAAGGTCGTAGGAAATACAACATTTATAAGTACTATTCTGCTTCTAGTATGGTTGTGTTGGAACTTTCTATCGTTTTATTTCTATTTTTAAATACTTTTTAATTTCGAATAAGTTGAAACTGAAAAATACAATCGTTCAGATAAGTACGAATATAGGCAAAACTGAAATTATTTACCATGATCAATTTAACGACAGAACATAGTGAAATTTTCCGAGAATAAATATTTCTTTAACGCTTACTTTTTTGTAAATTTCCTGATAGTACTGAATACTTTCTTTCGAAGTTTGTCGTTCCAGACCATTTCCGGATTTTCCTGATTCGAATCTAATAACTGAATAGCGGTAGTCGGAAAATCTTTCAACGTTTCACAAACGGCGAACGGCAAGAAACGGCCTAACATCAATCGAACTCGAGGACCGGATAATTTATCGCATAACAATCTGCTCATTAATTCAGACGTCTTAAGACGTACATCCAAATTTGGAGAATTACACAATAAATCTAGCAAATATATGTAATATCCTGAAATAAGAAGCCACAAAAATATTAAGTTACAATTATTATCGCTATGTCAACAGGAAAAAGTTAATTCAAAATGTTTAACGATTTTCAAACCATCGTGTAGTAAATGTCAAATTACACGTATACTACTAGTATATTTTTACGCTGTAAAACAATTTGTCAGAAGTTCTGGAAAATTAAGTCATTTATTCTTATATATATATATATATATATATATATATATATATATATATATATATATTTACCCTATCATAGTATTAACAAATCGGATAATACGGACATGTACGAAATGTGTTTAAAAAATTTTACAGCAAATTTATCTCATTGGAGCTTCATTACTTTTAATTATAACGTATTAATCATAAATAAATAACCGATTTATATTCATACCTTTAGCCAGTATATCCTTGACTACAGCCGAAGAGGTAGAAAGCGCATTCAACGTGTCTACGATGATAATTTGATCCGATGGTAAAGATAACAGAAGTAAAAATAAATGCACTAAAACACCGATAGAGGCTATATTAGTGATACATTCGTGATTTCTCGTGGAAACTGCAATCGCGTTCAAAGCACTTTGTTGCAAACTTTGATGGCCGTCAATGCCCAACAATGAAAATAACCCGTCGAAATAACCTACACAATTTACTTCTAAACCTGAAAAATTAAAAAATAATCAACATATATTAATGAGATACATAATAACAATATATATGAATTTCCAAGTCGTAAATAAAGTTTACAGAAAAGCAAACCGTTATGATTATGTTAAAAGTAAAGAATCCCAAAAAAGAAAAATAACTTACTACGAGCAAGATAATGTAAATATATATATACATATATATATATATATATATATATATATATATATATATATATATATATATATATATATATATATATAGTTATGCCCATATCAACCTACTGCTGGATGCAGGCACGTCTGAAACATTTTCATTTTATTCTGTGCAACTTAAATCCAGTTGATCACTTTTCACAATGTTATAACTCCGCCGTGTAGTTACTTATAGAATTTAACCCTACATTAACTAAGTTTGGAAGACTAAATAGTGTATTGAAAAACAGAGACATACCGAACTGTTTAAAAAAGAAAGCATATGAACAGTGCATCCTCTCAGTGCTCACATACGGAGCGGAAACGTAGTGCCTGACAAAATATGTTGTTAAGAAACTGGCCGTAACGCAGAAGGCCCATGAGAGAATAATGCTGGGTATCAAGAGGCTGAATCGAAAACGCAATATGTGGATAAGGCAGCAAACCAAGCTGGTGGATGTAATACAACGCGTAGCTAAATTAAAGTGGAACTGGGCTGGTCATATCGCTAGAAGGACGGACGATAGGTGGACCAAAAGAATAACGCAATGGACCCCGAAAAAAAAGATCACAAAATCCGTGGTCGCCCGTGTACGCGATGGCAAGACGACATTCAAAAGTCAGTTGGAGTTAAATGGATGAACTATGCTTGGGACCGAATACAATGAAAAAGGAAGAAGAACATTTACATCCAGCAGTGGATAGAAATAAGCGAATCGTGATCGTAAACTAACCTTTCAAATAATACTATTAAGCTAACCATTAGTAGTAGATTTGATGAAGTCGATCCATTTACCTTCTTATCGCTATGAATTTTTAAATTTCGATATTGAACACTGCTTAAACTTTTTAATACATTTATTTTCAAACAAATAAAGCGTGTAAAACATTATGAAATTAAAAAAAAAATAATAATAATAAAAGTATTATTTCTGCTATAATTAACAAAGTATAGTTAAATATATTATTTATATAAGTACTATTTACAGTAAAAAATCTAAAAGTATAATTATTTTCCGCTTTCTTCAGCACAGAGCGAACAGAAGTTTACTGCATGTTCGGCACAAATTCACATATTACATTTGGAACAAACTGTTTTCGTCATACGTCTTTTTTTATACGAACACAAGCCACAATTTTTTTTTTTTTTTTTTTTTTTGGACTTTACCAACTGATGTTGGAGAAGTAGGAACGTTTGTCTTAAAGTCTTTTTATAATCGGAGAAATTCGATAAATATTGTATATTTTCTTTCATTGTTCGGTTTTCAACACGTTTTTTGAGTCACGATTTAAAACTTTCACGGCTGTTTTGCTAAAGTTACAAAATTTACTTTCAGTAAAAACCAACTATGCTAGTTAATAAAATTGCACCAGTTATCATCAAATCAGAAGGCTGCGTTTCTTTGTCGGAATTTTATAGTTTTCAAGATGTGATTTGTTCTCTGTCTTCAACCGACACTGTTACTATGCTACGATTGGTCATTCTACGACTTGCGCGCTCTAATTTGTCAATTCTTCTGTAACCATTATTCCAGCTTCCGTGTAATTTTTCTACATTAATTAATACGAGTTTCAAAGAGCCTGCAAGTCGAAATTCATCTTTCCTTTCGAAATTATTACGTTTCTCTTTCATATTTTGCCCCTTAATCTTTCTTTCTTTGAAAGCTACAGAATGTCCCGCTTCAGTTAAAACAGCCGACTTATTTAAATACGCTTTACAATCTACGCTTTCTAATACTTGTGTTAAACAGATTTTCCAGTTTGCCGGATGTAAAAATCCCCGCAAAACAATATATAATTACTTCATGACCAACTGGCACTTTATTATTATTTGACAAGTTCGATATCTTCTTGTACGTTCTAAATACAGTTATAATATTATTTTTACGCAATACTCTAGCAATTCTATTATACCGTATATAAAAGGTTTTAATTTTACATATTTACACTATTAAAATACAATTCGGATTAATCGGTCGACATGCATCTTTCGCTAAGCAAAGCGTGGAGAAAAATCTGATGGTGAATATATTATTAAATATTTCGGAAAATACTTTTAAAAATAGTAAACAAACCCGGATTATTCATCATTAGATGGCAAACGGCCTTTAAAGCCATTACGAGATTCTTCAGATTTTTAATATTTTCAGCGTTGTTCGGATATTTGTGTTTAACATACTCCAATAAATCTAACAAAAAATGTTTCGGATCCTGAAATAAACAAAATTACATTATTCCGCAAGTCGTGTGATAAATTATTATTCAATTAATCAGCGATTTGTAAAAATAATTCGTGCGAACTGTTTTTAAATAAGTATTTCAAAAATAAAGAAACATAAAAATACAATAAAGCATTTTATTATGCGGTGCAATCGAATGTTATGAATACTAAGCACGAATGAATAAATAATAAGTATATTTAAATTGTTTACAAATCAGAGAGTATATACATATATTAATTTTTTATATAATGTGGAATGTAGTGATTTTTTATAAAAAATCAATTGAAAATTAGTTAAATCACTAATTATAGAAAACACAAAGCTTTTCGGCATTTACGCCATTATCAAGTGAAACATTTTTAAAAATTCATAATTTTAAAATATAAATTAAACATAATTACTTAAAAATATTTAACGGTGATTGTGAAAATATAGTGTTCTGTCTATTTTTTGAATTGTTGAAATTTAACATCGATATATTTGTTTATTAATTTTGTTTTTTTTATATTAATTTTTTTCTTCGATATTATTTTCCGGATTCTGTAAAAGTTGTATGCTGGTGGAATTTTAAATTTTTCATTTACTGTTGCGATGTGTGATGTCCAAAAGTAAAATATAAAATATAAAAATATACGAACACAAAATTTTTTAAAAAACACAATTTTACAAGTAAAATGAAAATAAATATTAAAAAATCTGATAATCACGTGTTTTCTATAAGAAAATAAATATTAGTGATTTAACTAATTTTCAATTGATTTTATATATATATATATATATATATATATATATATATATATATATATATATATATATATATATAAAATAAAATGCGTATATCGAGCAGTCGTGCGGCGCGGCTGTCACTATGCGACTTAGATTTAGTGAACCAGTCTCAAAGTTAGCTTACAACTATTAAATAGACGATAATACGATAAAAACCCCGCATAGCGAAGGAGAGATAATGTTAAATATTAATAATAATCGATCGCGTTAAATATAGTATGCATATGTTATGCGTCATATAGAACGAAGAAAGTGGGGAAACGTAATATAACTATAGAAGTACAAGTATGTAGTTGTATCGTACTTATATATGAGTAAAGTAAATATGGTAAATCTTATAAACAGCGATAACGTACGATAAGCCTAGCGTTAAATGTATGCGATTACAAAAATTTGATTTGGAAGTCTAGGGCGTCAGAAGCGAATGTTTAATTCTCTTACGTTTTGTATCTTTTGTATCATAATCGACGGGTGCGGTAAGTTACCAATTAATTTGTTGTATAAGTGAATACTGACTTGCGGGGCCGATTACGATAAAATTTAGCAGCAGCAGCTTGCTTATTGAAAAATGTAGGACGAATATGTGCGGGAGTGTATGTAAGAAATTTTTGTATGAAAAGGAGCATTAAGGATGATTCGGAGGCGTTTACTCTGAAGAATTCGTAATTTATTGATGGCGCAGTTGCTTACACTACGTCAGATAAGTATAAAAAGGATTAAAATGAGAGCCGTGTATATCGATAATTTGAAGTTTCAAGTATCATTTATGTCGCGTACAACGATCGGTAATAGAGCGTTTAAAAAAATTTAAGAAATATATTCGATTTAACGAATTCGAATGTTACAAATGGAATTTATTTATTAATTATTAATAAGCCTACCTGAATCGGATAATTCGGCTGAGAATTATATATTCGAATAAATATATTTCCAATGATGAGTTCTTTAGCGTGACTGGTAAATTGTAAATCTATCCGTTCTAACGATTTGCCAGCTTTCGCGTCGCGTTGATCAATTTTAAAATGCAAGAAATCATTCAATTCGGCGCGAGTTGTGTTATTCCAAATCAAGTACGGTGTTTCGCAATTACTAGTTAATGTTTTAAGTATCTGTCGGAGGAGGAAAAAATTTAAATAATAACAGCGAAATTTATTAGGTGGAATGCGATCAAAAAAAAAGTTAACTAGAAAGATAATTAAGGCATCTTTAAAGATTAAAACAAAAATAAATAAAACGCGTCGATAAAAAATACGATTTTATTTTAAATAGTTTTTGTCGCGAATACTAGTTTGCGATAATTTTCTGTTTCTTCTATACCATTTTTGTATACGCCTACAAATCCTAGAAATCTATTAGGGTTTTTAAAATATACACGAGGTACACTTACAACGTGCGGTTCTTCTTCAGAAAATTGGTTTACAATAAACGGTGTGAGAAGTTTAGTTAGGATGGTCTGAGCTGCATTATTGAACGGAGTAGAATTTTCAGCCGTTAAATAACCGCCTAACGAAGCGCAAGCTTTTACGGATATTTTCGCCAATTTATTCGAAATTTCCTAAATAATTAAAAAAAAAAACAAAAAAACAAATACGAGTTACGTAATTCTCTAATACAAAAAATATGTGCCATAATTGTATAAAGATTTATCCGAGAAACTGGAAACTATTCAAAATTTCGAAAACTTTTTCAATTACCGAATGAACGATATTTTTTATTACTATTATTATTATTATGATTATTATTGACATATTTCTGTTATCGTTTTTGATTACCGAATTATTAGCAAAAAAAAAAACTTTACTAAACGTATAATTAAACAAATAATTTTCGAACTACTCCGTCGTAAAAACGTAAAACCGTATAAAATAAAATGTTCGTTTTATATATATTTAAAAAAAAAACAAAAATCAAATCAAATTCGCGTTAGTTTAGGTTAATAGATTAACTAGAATACTTTTCGGAAATTATATAAAATACAATTACCGACGTATAAAAGGAAAAAACAATAGCATTTTTCTATTTTAAAGGCGTGTATTGTTTTCATAAATTATATCGCGTATAAATATCGAAAATTTCGTTACAATTTAAACGATTATTATATAGTTTAAATATTTACAATTTTACTTTTTTTTTTTTTTTATTTTTTAAATTCACGCGACGATTGAAAAGATACCATAAGCGCAAGGTTCAACAACTGAATAAAATAAAAACGTAAATCTCGAGAATTGCTACCACTGACTGGGTAGTATCTCCAGTCAGGATGGAATCTCAAATTAAATTCGGCTACTATCCTCGTAGGTAAAATAATACTAATCGACGAAAGCTTATATTTTAAAACGAAGCAACATAGGCCGTACATAATTTACCTGTGTGTTAGCTTCTTCCGAACGCTCTACACCGCATTCTTCTAGCGTATAATCGTACTTGAAAAGAAACATGATTAAATGCCATATAACGCCAGCTTCGATTAGGGATTGCTGTAAACAAGCGTCCTTAGATAACGGTATTACGCATTCCACGACGTCGCAACACAGCTTCGATAAATGCTAAAATACAACAGATTAATATTAATGCGAATGTATATATCATCTTTCAAATGCACTAGTATTCCAACAGACACACGTATAAATTGTATTCAACCTACTAATTCTTTGTTGTTTTTTTTTTCTATATATAAGACAAAGATTATGCCGAGAGAGCTTGTTTCTTCTTGTTCCGTAATTAATATTTTTTTTTTTGCTGTATCGAAGTCCACAACTAAAAAGTCAATTATAGTCTAGGCTTTACAGATAACGTTAACAAAGTCCAAAAACTCGCCGCATAATAGAAATCTCGAACGATCAAAAATGCAACGAAAAAAAAAAAAAAGAAAAAAAAATATAATTACAAAGTACAGACTTAATATGTTTTAAACAATAACAAAACGTCTTTATCGTAAAATATATTCGAGGATTAAATCGATTATCGATTATAACCACGGAGGGAAACGCGTTTAAAAAATAATTATATAAACGAGAACGGCAAAATGGTAAACTTTAGAGAAGTTTACTGAAAAATCGATTAGATCGTCTATTTGATCTCGGTATTACGTAGGATATGGTGGATGTTAAATACTCGCTTCTCGTTCGAAATATATCACGAAGAAATCCCTTTAATTTCGATATTTTCCGCGGTGTAAACACTTCACATTCGTTATCGTAATATATCGAGATAATTCGTATATTTACGGCGTAAGTCACCTTGTAGTTAAATTTTAAAAATTTACATAAAATTTCATCAACCTATTTTTTTTTTTTTTTTTTAAATTTAGCGGAGGCGCACATTACGTGACGATATAAAAATGTTATAAATTACAAAGAAATACTCGTAATCATTATAGTCACCTTAAAACGAAGAATTCTGACAAGATCGTCAATCAGCAAAGGCATTTTCCTGAACGTTTGCCGACAGTCTGAAAATTGAGCAGCTACACAAAAACATCGAGTACAGTGAGAGCACACTTGTACGGCTACGTCCGTGGATTTAGACGATTTATTTAATACCGACACGCATCTCGAATACGCTTCTAAAACACTCTAAACCGGAATTAAAATTATATTCGTAAAATTCGTAATATTACGTACGTCACGACGTTGCACAGATTATATAATAACTAATCGAACCGTTAAGGCATAATAATTGCATAATAATAATAATAATAAGGTAACCGTATAAAGAACCTAATGTACGATCGAACAAATTCAAAAATCGGTATTATCGACTTTCCATCTTTAACCATCAAGATGAAGGAAATTTGTATTGCTAATTAAAAGTCGTATTATAAATTCGAACCAGCATGGCTGTGAAGATTTCGGATAATAATAATAATAATAATAATAATATCAACGAATGATCGATTTAGTTAGAAGATGGTCATTTATTATTTTAATCGTTTATCGGTAACGTACCACGGCATTCAGTATATCAGCCTTAAAAGTTTTATTTCGGTAGCGTTGTATTATGTTTATCTTTTTCACACATGCCCGTATTGGTGCAACATAAATCCATGTTGGCTTTATTATCGCATTATATATTAATATTGGCTAAGGAGAGGTTGGAATGATACCCTATTAGCCAGTAGAAGAGATTTTATATCTAGTCGTTTTCTTTTTTTCTTGTATATATATATATATATATATATATATATATATATATATATATATATATATATATATATATATATATATATATATATTTTCCAGCTTAGTACACGATCTAAGTGTACTCCTAGATATCTGACGCTGTTGCTTCTCAGTATAATATTTTTATCTAGTAATAGATAATTTTGATGATCAGTTCTATTAGTGAATGAGATATGAGTGCATGTATCAGGATTCACTTCTAGTTTCCAGCATTGAGCCCGCTGTGTAGAACAGCGTCCGAGATTTCCTGTAGTGCTATTAACAAATGAAACGTAGTTTTGAAAATTTTTTTAGTACGAAAAACAACCGCGAAAATTTTAAAATCAATAAAACAAATATGGAAATTTTCCGGTAGAAAATTCTGCGAGCACGTTTGTATTAACGTTGGATTTTTGTGTGTGTTAATTTAATGTGTACAAAAGCAAATCGTACGAAACGTGTTCAATATATTAAGTTCGTGCGTTCAATTATTAATCCGTTCTCTTTTCAATTCGTTTAAATGCGCATTTTTTATATCAATATCGTCCGTTTCTCTCTTTCCATAATATCGAGAGCGTATTGATTCTTATTTCGAGAAGTATTATATAAAATTTACGGAAAATTATATAACGTCATCGCTAATATTAAATAACGATTTCCTCGATATCGTCTAATCTGTTCTTATCAATCCGTTGCTAGGAGACATCGTCTAAACCATTCTCATCGATCTGACCATCCGACCGATTAATTAAACGACGCGTCCGGTACAAGATAATATATTGGCCGCGGCTTCCTTTACATTCCCGGCAAGACTCGTTCACCGACTGTGAACGGATAGCTTATAATTAGAGGTATTTTTTATCGTGTGAAAAAATTCTCACAATGATGTAGATTCAAACTCGAATCGTAGCTAAATACCGCTGATGTGTGTAAATATTTCAAAAGTCGTGTGTGCATAATGTAGAAAACAATAATCGATATATATATATATATATATTTAAATGTGTAGCAAAATAGCAAAACAATTCGAAATACGATACTTGTAAAATAGAATATAATAATAAGACTTATAAACAGGTTCGGTAATAAAAAGGCAATGCGACAAAATAAAACGAATTATAAGAACGAAAATTAAAAGTCGTTTACTTAGTGTAATAAATTGAGCGAATACTAACAATGACAACAGATGAAATATTTTTCATACGACGGAGGAAAATCACGAATATCATGAGAAAACCCACGAAAACAATGTGAACAAGTATTAAAAAAATTTCTAACGTTACGAATTACTTACGCGATCGATGCACACGTTTACAAATACACGTTGACAAAACAAACTGTGAACGAGGTATCAAGGAAAATCTATTAATTTTAATTTTTATTTTTATTCGAAAGGCTCGTATATACGAGAATAATAACGCGATTTAAATGTTTTGTCCACATCGGGTTACTTCGCGATAACATTCGAGTGATCCAACTGTTTCTTACGCGTAGATGTGGCGGAATTTGCGATAACGTCGAAAATATTGAAAGGGCGTCGATTGTAGCTTGTTGGCGCAAGCATAAGATTTAGCTAAGAAAAAGAATAGCAGGGTAAAATCGTACCATGTCGACGACGCGGTATATTATTCATCGTGATGGTTCGGCTATTTAGCAGCGCCGTCAAACTTGACAGCATTTGTAACAGAATAATAAACAACACGCTTCCCTATAAAACGAAACGGTCACTGACAGATTGACAGACTGCTAAAATCAACTCATCACTATTGTGAGTCTATAGAATTACTTCGATCGACTATCACTTTCATCGCGCTTTCCAATCGATAGTTTAACGCATATACGATATTTATAACCGATACCTCCCAATCGATAGTTTAACGCATATACGATATTTAACTGGAATAAACTGTTTTTTAGTACACTCTCGTACGATTTAATCATCGATATTGTCAGATATCGTTTAAATTATCCTCAGATACTATCAGCGCACGTATAATGGGAGTGTAGTTTAACGGAACGGTCGATTACGCATCACGAAACAGTGTTTTACTTTTATACATATAATTTAACATCGCTTAATTTCTCCGACTGCTATATTCCCATAATCTATACGATTGCACTCGGAAGGTCTTCACTACGGTTCGTCGTTATCGAGTGTTTACTACTTACGCCGACTAATAGTGAAAAATAATAACGCGTTTAAAGTAACCGGCACACCGCTGCAACTGATAATGCCGCTACAGAAATACTTCCGAGGTAGCGCCCCAAAGTTTATGTAAGACATTTTGTATTTACATTTTGATTTCCAATTGATATAATTCAAGTGAAAGATTCCTATTTTGCTCGAATTTGCGTTTAAAGCATTTTCCTTAAAATAGCCATCTCTATAAAATCCGAACTGATCGTTTAAATCTCCGTACGAGTTTTATCTTAAGCTGCCGCTGCCAGATGGCCTGCAAATATGAACCGTTTTGTTCCCGAGCTTTTTGGTCGATAATTTCTATAAACATTGTAATGGTGTGCCAATACACTATACTGGCGTAGCAGACCATTTCTTTCTCTCCAGCTGTTTTCTTTTCTTTGGAATTAGTAATCTTTCGTTAGGAATTCTTTCAATATGTTTTACTACGGTAGATGAACGTTACTACCGGAATATATTGTCTTTTTCCTAAATCGATCGACTTAAAGATATTCTGAACGGCTAAGTTTATCATAAGAACCAACATCGATAGTTATCGACGATCGCCGTCGGAACAGCTGAAAAAAAATATTTATAATTATAGCGATCAACGCCATTAACGAGCACGTTTAATAGCCGCAATACAGGTTTGTATCCGCTTTTTTCAAATATTGCAAAAGTCCTCTTCCGTTAAACGCGCTCGTCATATATTTCAAAGCGCGCCATATTGATGTACACAAGTTTCGGAAATAATCTTTGAACGAGATACTGAAATTGTAAATAACGTCGGAGAAGCATCCTGTAGCCGGATATCTAAACGCGCGATCGGAACGATCTAACTTTTTTTTTTTTTTTTTTTTTTTTAGGAAATCGTAATTTATATTGAAAATTACTATAGGAAAATGGATTATGTGGACACCAAATCTGAATTGTCGTAACAGGTCTGACGGGCTAAAAATGTTATAATAAATAAATACGTTAAAAAACGACGATGGGGGAAAAATATCGTCGTCGTTGATATAGCTAAATTATAACGCTAATAATAATAATAGTTTACCACGAAACCATATTCCCGATTCAGTTCTTCCGCATTCAAGGCTGAACAGTTGACCGTATGATAAGCTAATTCGGTAGCGGCCGTTAGCAGATTAATCGATTTCGAAAACAATTTATCGTCGAATGTTTCCAGTTGAATAGTTTTTATCAATTCCTTGTAACCAGCGTATTTATACGGTTGTAACACTAAAAAGTAACATTTAAAAACAACATAATAATAAATAAATGCGTACATAAAGAAAACGTATTTTTGTTGTTCTTATAAAAACTGTTCATAAAATTTGGACAGATCATTGTTACTCGTTCGATAAAATTGCTTTTCCTTATAGCGAGGTTGAAATAATTTACAAACGCTCTATACACTTCGACAACCTATTTACATCGTTAATTATAACTGCATTATCGATACAATAATCGTCTAAATTATATTTCAAACGTTCATCGGTATATGGGGGGGGGAGACACACATTAAATGACAAACTGCGTCGGAAACACAAAGTTGACAGAATTCACAGATGCTAAAAAATTTCCAATTAAGTACCAAAACTACCATGTTAATGACTTATGTACAAATTAATTCTTAATAATTTCTTTTAATCTTATTATTTATATCATATAATAATCACGTTAATCTACTATTTAGTTATTCCATTTTTCTTGCCAGATATTTAAAATAATTACGTTAACGCGTTATATATATATATATATATACCCCGGAGGTACTTTGTACCTTCCGGGATCCGGAACTGTAACCGGAACGGGGCGCGTCCACAGGTGGCGTATAGTGGAATGGCCTACAGATATGTAGGGTAGCTATGAATAAGACAATAGTCGAATAAACAGTCGTGGACCAACAGCGGCTACTGGCGAAAAGTCTCAAGCAGACGATTCCAGTAGTGACAGGGCAAAGAGACACGAGGATGCAGATGGACAGCTTGAGGACCTGTCTAATAAAAGTCTGCAGAAATCCTGTGACCCTCGGCGAGTTAAGGTCGCCGAACAAAACAACTCGCTGCCTTGCGGTAAGGATGTTGATCCAAAGGCTAAGGGAGAAAACCCTAACAGAAAATCCAGTGGAAGGCAACGGAAAATGTACTATTCCTAGAAAGCAGCTAAATATGATGTCCGTGTTATGTGCAAAAAATTCCGGACGTAAAATACTCTCCCATTCATATGTCCGGGTGGAGAGTACCCATAAGGATGCCGTCAATGAAATATGTCTAAAAGACAAATGTAACAAAAAGGTAATTGGAACTTGGAACGTGCGAACACTATTACAAGCAGGGAAACTAGAAAGTGTATAAACATTGAAATGAAAAGAATGAATATAGACATCTTAGGAGTAAGTGAGACTAGATGGGGAGGTAATGGAGATTTCTGGAGTGACGAATATAGAGTTGTCTACTCCGGTTCACAAAATGGAAACGCGGGCGTAGCTATAATTCTACAGAAAGAATTGGGAAAATTAGTGCAAACGGTAATACAAATAAGTGATAGAATAGTTGTAGTAACAATGAAAATAAAACAAGTGAGCACAACTGTTATAATGGTATATATGCCAACGTCAAAAGCAAAAGATGAAGAAGTTGAACAAGTATATGAAAAAATAGAAGAAATATTATGCTCACTAAAATCCAGTGACAACACAATTATAATAGGAGACTGGAACGCTGTTGTTGGTCAAGGAAAAGAAGGCAAAATAATAGGAGAATTTGGATTAGGAAGAAGAAACAAACGCGGTAAACAACTGGTAGAATTCTGTAAACCACATGGTAATCACTAACACATTATTTAAAGCTCCCATGAGAAGACGATACACATGGGTTGCACCAGGAGATCAAGGTAGATACCAGATAGATTATACACTGGTAAAATCAAGGTATAAAAATCAGGTGAAGAAAAGTATCGCTTATCCGGGTGCAGATATAGGAAGCGATCATAATCCTATATTAATGAAGACGCAATTAGTAATGAAAAGTGTAGGAAAAATAAAAAGTAATATAATAAGATGGAATACAGAAATACTAGAGAATAACACGAAGAGAAATGAATTTCAAGAAAATACAAACAAAATAAAGATAAGCGACTCCATGGATGTAGAACTAAAGTGGAAGGAGTTAAAGGAATGCATATTACAGGTAACGAATAAAGTAATAGGAAAGAAGATATATGAAGCAAAAAAACCTTGGATGACAGAGGAAATCATGCTACTGATAGAAGAAAGAAGAAAACATAAAAGAGAAATAGCAACAAATGGAACAGCGAAATACAAATTCTTCAAAAACTTAATTACAAAAAAAATGTAGAGAAGAAAAAATGAAATATTACGAAGAATCATGTCAAAGAACTGAAGAATTATTAAATACAGGGAAGTTACAACACGCGTATAATAACAAAGAAACTAACTAACAATGGAAAATTCAAATGTAGAAATAGTGCAATAAAAGATGCAAATCGAAAACTTTTAATTGATAGTGAAAATATAACAAAAAGATGGAAAGAATATATAGAAATACTGTATAAAGAAGATAAACAAAATGAGAAAATAATGATAGGTGAGGAAACCGATGCAGATAAAAAAGGTCCTAGCATACTACGAGAAGAATTTGATAAAGCGGTGAGAGAGTTAAAAAATAATAAAGCTACAGGAGTTGATAATATTACGGCAGAATTAATAAAAAACATTGGTAGTGAAGCTCAGAAAACATTATTCCAACTAATCAGTCAAATATATGAAACAGAAGTAGTTCTAGTAGACTTTGTAAAGTCAATAATAATCCCTATACCAATAGTTAATAATACAGAAGTTCAGGAGCATATCGTTATTAACGCATGCGAGTAAAATATTACTGAAAATTATATATAAAAGATTATACAACAAAATTGATATTGCACTGGAAGAAGACCAGTTTGGCTTTAGGAGAAACAATTCTACTAGGGATGCAATACTAGGATTAAAATCAGTAATAAGAAAAAGATTAGAAGTTGGTAAAAATACGTATATAGCATTTATTGATCTGGAAAAGGCATTCGACCGAGTAAACTGGAACATAATGTTTAAAAAGATGGTAGAAATTTGAATAGATAGCAGAGATATAAAAATAATATACGAGATGTATACCAAATAAGAAGGAATATTGAAAATAAATATGATAAAGAAGTACAGGCTAGAATCCGAAAAGGAGTACGGCACGGCTGCCAGCTTTCACCGTTGCTATTTAATCTATACATAGAAGAAGCCGTACAAAACGCTACGAAAGGAAAGGATAAAGGGGCTTACTGCCAATGGAGAACATATATGCTGCTTCCGATCCGCAGATGACATTGCAATTGTAGCTGAAAACGGGAAAAGCTTAGAAAACGGATTGAAAATATTAAACGATGAGCTAAAAAAAATAAACATGAAAATAAATAAAGATAAAACCAAAAATAATGGTAACTAGTGCTAGGCAGGATAGAACTATCGATATTAAATTGCATGGTGATAAACTAGAACAGGTATCCAAATACAAATATCTGGGAAGTATTGTGTCGCAAGACGGAAACGATACAGACGATATAAAAAACAGAGTAAACATAGCGAAGCAACAATTATTGAAAATGAAAATTATACTCAGCAGTAATATGAGAATAGAACTGAGGAAAAGATTAATTAAAACATATGTATGGAGTATTGCACTTTACGGAAGCGAAACGCGGATACTCAAGAAGGTCGATATTAAAAAACTGAAAGCATTTGAAATGTGGTGCTGGAGACGCATGATGAAGATCAAATGGACCGAAAAAATATCAAACAAGAAAGTTATGGAAAAAGTGAAAGGAAGAAAAGAATTTTATAACCACCTCTGCACAAGAAGAAATAGATGGATAGGTCATGTGATAAAACATGGTGGATTGGTTCTACGAATATTGAAAGGCATGATAAAAGGTAGAAGAAGAAGAGGCCGGCCAAGGAAGTGCTACATCAGACAAATAATGGATAGCGTAGGAATGGACACCTATCGCGATTTGAAAATTACGGCGGAAGACAGAGGCGAGTGGAAAAGGAGGCTGCAGCGCTACCAGTCAAAAGACTGATGCGACTAATGATGATGATGATATATATATATATATATATGAGTAGTAAAAACACTGCAGTATTCGCGATATTTTCATATAGGCTGCATACAACAAACAAAGATAAAAACAAAAAATATACCTTTTCAGATGTAGATAGGACGCAAAATGCTGAAAATTACACGGATAGCGAAGAAAACAAATACCATGAATTTTCCAAGATCTAAATATTGAACCGGGCTCCTCTTTATACATCGTGTCGAAATAGAAAATTTTAAAATACCACAGACATATTATGCGGAAAAATAAAAACAGCTTACAAGCGTATGAATCCGACCGATATAAGAAAAACTAAACTCTATGTCTCGGGGAGGAAGTGAAACTTAAAGACGTTTTCCTAAACTTCGCAACAGAGTTTTTTTTTCCAATACAGCGCAAGGTATAAAAAATAATATCAATAATTAAATTTTGTATTTTATTATTATTTTATTAATAAAATTTATTTTTCGGTAATTTATGAATCCGAAAGTGGTATAAAATTATCGTAGAAAACATAAATTTTAATTCAATATATTAAACCCGACGTATACATTACGCGCAACAAAAGGACACTTATCTAATAAACTCGCAGTTTCGTACAAATTTCACAAAATAAAAGAGCACTGCCCGCTATGCTTAAAACTTGACGTGGCGATGACTCAAATGTTTTCGTCCTCAAATCTACGTCGCACATACATCGTTTGTGCGGCGAAAATTTGAACGAAATAACGGATTACGCACATTTGCAATGTACGTTACGTACTGGAGAGAGTTGAACGGAAAGCCAATCGCGTGAAGCAAGAGAAAGAGCACGCGACACTATATATACGCGCAAGAAATATTATTTCGTAATTTCTATACGTGTTTGTACGTATGTATGTAAACTGAATATACACGTACATGGGAGTACAGCATGCGGGAAAGCGTGAAAGAATCCGACTACACTGTGGAAATAGGCCTGGCTACATTCTATAGCCACCTCTGCGCAAGAAGAAATAGATGGATAGGTTATGTGATAAGACACGATGGATTGGTTCCTACGAATACTGGAAGACATGACGGAAGACAGGAAAAAAAATAGGCCGGTCAAGGAAGTTCTACATCGAATAACGGATAGTGCAGCAGTGGATAACTATCGCGTTTTGAAAATCACGGCAACAGATAAAAGGTGAATGGAAAAGAAGGCTGCAGCACCAAAGGACTGATGCGACTAATGATGATAATGATGTGCCTATAAGCCTTTGAATCGTTCGTTTCATCGTGGGTTAACTTCCCATATACAACGCGTCAATAGAAGTTTCACTTCAAAAAGAAACACCGGAAAACCTCGACGAATAGTTACTAGATTAACAAGAACTGAAAGTCGACATCGAATAGAATAAAAAGTCACGTTACTCAGTCGCCGAGTTATCGAATATATGTATTACCTTCAGAGTATCGATGAAATAATATGCTCTGCGTCTTCAATATAAGAACTATATTGTTAGGATTCGGTCCTTTCGACGTCCAAGAATTACGACTACAAAGGAAATCGTAAGCTTTGTTCACGGCTAAAAATTTATCCTAAAAAATTTTTAATACGTATAATCGATATAATAAAATTATGGCTTCGTGCGTTTAGGTAACAATTTAAATTTAAATCGATATCTATCAAGAAAGCAATGACGTACTTTTCCTTTTGGATTTTTATCCGGATGATAAATCTGAGCTAAACGATAATACGACTTTCTGATGACGTGTTCTTCGTGATGTACGCCGGTTTTTAATTCTAGAGCGTTATACGCGTCATCGGCGGACATAGTAGGAGGTTTCTTTTCAATTTCGTCCCTCCACGCTTCCAAAACGTCTTGTAATAATTTCGCCTAGAAAAACGGATTAATTCAAATTAACCCTTTCAGTCTCGTACGTCGTACAAACATTTTCACGCGAAATTATAAATTTTATACAGACGTTTACTATATATACAATATTCTTAGATGATTCTAGATAATTTCAAATGTATTTATATAATAAATACTTTTAAAATTGAGACCTTTCACGTCTATTAGAAAATAAGAAATTGCGTTAGTATTAAAATTTCACGTACCGTATATAGTAGATATCGTGACTTAACAGGTTAATATTATACGTATGTATACGTATAAATTCTCTGAACATTTTTTTCTTAATTGTATTTGTTTTACCCGTTGATACAATTTTTTTCTTCTATTTTTAATCGTTAATGTCAGAGTGACAAAGATGACATAGTCAAAATATAAAAATAAACGTTTAGCATTTGGATAATGAATTTATTTACTAGAACTGTTTACCCATATTTTAATATTAATTTATGTTATTGATATCGTTATTATTATTGTAGCTGAAATACCTTTTTTTCTTTCAAATCGTTATACTAGGCCCTTTCGAGCTAATCTTTTCCGATTGTTTCTTAATATATAGACTGACCCAGAGAAGGACGGGTTGTTGTTGTTGTTTTTTTTTTAATAACTCAAAAACTACTCGATCAAAATTTTTGAACGAAATTTATTTAAAAATAGAAAAACGAGAGATTAGCTTGACCGCCATTTTCAACGATACATTTATTCAGTGTTTACAAAAGTTCAGACTTTTTCGAACATAATTGTGGCTGAATTTTTGAAATTTCTTCAGAAATCCGAGTTCTCAGGTCTTCCAGATCTTTGTGAACGTGTTTCGTTTACAAAACACTGTTTGCACTGTCGTGATCGATTCACGCTGAAAATAACGTTTCACGCAAAGTCCTAACGTGTTCTTGATGATTTTCTGCTCTTTCGATAAGAACCATTCCATCAGTTTCATCATTCACGTTCGCATCTAACAACAAGTGCTTCTTAATTACATTTTAAAGTGTGGATAGATACTACGACATTTCTTTAATTCTTGAATAATCTTTAACTTAATTTGATTTACTTTCTCGATGTTCAATTTTCGTAATATCGCGTCAATTTTATAGTCTTACGAACAAACGAACAAATATTGTATTAGAAAAATTTATACAATATAGGGTGGTTTTATGGACCTGAGTATAACGAGGGGTACGTTTAAAATACATCTACAGCTATTTTATCTATTAACGATTCCCTTAAAAATGCGAATGATAAATTACAACATACAATCAAGAAAATTAGCAAATAGACACGAGATTGGATAATCGTACTTAATCAAGAAAAATCTGTTCACGTTATTTATACACTACGACGTTATAACTATCATCCGGTATATCTGCAACGACTGCCTATTTTTTTTTTAATGAATAGTGAAAAATATGTAGGTATGCATTTGGACACGCTCGACTGATTTTGAAAACGCATACAAAAGATGAAAAAAGAACAAATTATTCATAAATGATGACTATTAGTTAATTGGTCGAAATTCCAAGCTCAGTCTACGTTAGAAAAGACTCCTGTATATGCGGATAATTAGACGAATTTAGACGTATGGAGCCTAATTGTGGGGCTGTGAGAAAAAACAAATAGGTTAATTACCAACGGATACAAAAGAAATATCTTCGGTCCATAACTGGTGTACAATGGTACCAACGTAATGAAAACATCCATTCGGATTTAGAACACTTATTTATGAAACAATATGGTACTTCGCTAACACCACAAACGACTACCTAAGTGAAGACGCACGAAATCTTTTAATCACTGAAAACGACATCAAACGCCTTAAGTGTACGAAACCGTATCAACTAGTCAAATAGTTCTTTGTATTCCTTATATAAATCTCTGAAAGTTGTGTAAATATACACATCTTTCGCCCGTCTGTGTTAATTTTTATCACTAGTACTAATTTATACATTAAGTATAAGATTGTGCTAAAAAAAAAAAAAAATATTTCGAATGATTTGCACTTTATTAAAAGTAGCTTTAGATACCGACCTGCATGCTGGACCGGCATCGGATTAGTGACTTACGTAGATTGTCATCTTGTTGTTAAAAAAACGTATATTTGTGATAAATTTTATAATGATATATACACTCATAAACACGCCTCATATATACACACAACACTCATACGACATAATTTAATTGTTTTAATACTACTTATCCCGTCAAGCTTTCGCTTGTCGACGGGTAATTACATTTCTTACGATTTAATATTATACATTTACGCTTACTATAAATTTTTATTTTGATTACATTTATTATATTGATTTATTTTTAAATACCGTTTATTTATATAATTATAACTCATTTACACTCTCACATACTCTCTAACTTAACTCCCAAAGTAAGATTAAGTACTGATCAATACCACGCTCACACAATAGATACATTTATTTAGAATAGTTCTAATTCATATTACCTTTCTATTTGCAAACAATATATTTCCACTCTAATCGTCCACATATAGGCTCTCATTTACAGCAAAAATTACGATTTTCCAATCGATAGTAGAACCCTGGCATCCGCATTGTATCGTACTATACTTGTCTTTCATAATCCTCGTCATTTCATTATTCTTATAGTATTTTATCATCCACATTTTCCTTATTTTGTAAACATTTATTTAATTCACGTTTTAGTTTCCTCTCCACCCTTTCGTTCGATATTTCTTCTGGTATCACGTTCATCATACGCGGCAATATGTACACATCTGTCTGATTTCCATTTCGGTATTATGATATTTTTGTATCTTCCTTAGATCATATGTTATTTCTTTTCTTTCATTAACTTTTACAGGTTTCCGATTTCTAATATACTCCAACATTCTAACCATTAAGCACAATCCTTTTATATCCAGCATGTTTTCCTCCTTCAAAATGTAATTCACTATCATTATTAATTAGTTGTAAGGATTTTTTCTGTAAACGATCGATACGTACAGTATAACACTTCTTAGCTGAACCCCATGCATGCACACCATATCTTAATCGTGAATCAATCAGCGCGTAATATACTATTTTTAATCTTTACTAACGTAGTTTTGTAATGTATTTTCCACAGAACTTATGTGTTTATTCCATCTTAAATTTTCGTCAATAATTACACCCAAGTATCCGTGTTCTCGTACCATTTCTATTTGTTCGCAATCTTTATTACTGCGCTTATTCTCCTGTTTCACGTAATGGGCGCAATCATTCGAGTGCATCTTTAATATAGGCTTGTATCCTTCTATATTCATCATAGATTTGAAGAACATAAATTTTGTTTTTCTAGTATTTATTATCAGGTGATTGCCATGGGTCCATATACTAATGTGTATTAAATCTTTCAGCATATTTTCAACGGCTATTTTTATATTTATATTTATTGTCGCTACGTCATCGGCAAAAGCATATATTTTACTATAATTTAAATATTTTTGCAGACCATTTACATATATATTAAATAAGATCGGGCCTAAGTTGCTCCCTTGCGGTACACCATTTCTCATTTTAAATTCATTTACTCCTGATATACTTACTACGCTCTTTCGATCACTCAGATAATTTTTAAACCGATTCCAGACGTTACCCGTTACACCTATGTTATTCAATTTTATTTACAATTTCTCGTGGTTCACCGTGTCAAAAGCCTTTGTTAAGTTTCGCATTTCCAGATTTGTCCTTATCTCTTCAGCAAAATTGCCTAGTGCTTGCGAGGTTGATTTGTTTTTCTGAAACCCATATTGATTTCTATCGATGACATCATTTTCCTATATTTTACTAAGTACGATCCTACATACTTTTGCATTATTTTTGCTCTAACGTTGTTTATTAGGTCTATAGTTTGTGACTTCGTTATGTTTTCCTTTTTTTTATATATCGGTCTTATTAGCGATGTTTTCAATCCTTGCGGTATCATTCCCCATTTTCTAACGTTTTATTTATTAAGTTTGTTATTTTCTTTGTTGATATCCTTCACAAATTTCATATCCTCGATTCTTATATTATCGTTAGCACAAGATTTTTCAGGCTAAGATTTATACGATTAAAATCCGAGTATACGAAACAGACGGCTTTATTTAAGACTAGTATCGTTTACGTGTTTAGTGCTGTGTCTACAGTAACACTCACAGATAGCCGTACCTGGTCACTCCAATCTATTTGATCAAAGTGAACTATCTGGCAACTTCAGTCTTTTACGGATGAAAAAGATGGTCTCAGTTTTCGTCGCATTTATATTAATTTGCCATTTATCGTAATAATTAATCAATCGCTGTTTCTCTTACAGTTTTACGTAATCAAACACGAGTAGTAAACACATACCGGATCGTTGATAGGCCAATCGGGGAATCGCACCGAATCGCATAAATGTCGAAGATAAAATATGTTGCAAAATAATTCGGACTTCAGTTGATGATATCTAATAGCGGGTATGCCGCAATACTGATATAAAGCTTTATTGTTGCCTTTTAAACGCGGTGTAAAATCGGCGATATGCGAAGCAATCTTTTCTATCAAAAATCTCCTGCGAAATGTACCGGCGCGTGAATTAAACGAAATAAAACAATTTAAAAAGTGTGAAATATAGTGATTTAAAAAAAAAAAAAAAAAAAAAAAAAAAAACAAGAAAGAAGTTTTAAAATCACTAAACGTTTTTAAAAATCGCAAAGTTTTTAGTAAGCCATTAATCAAACGAACAGCAATCATCATTCATCGGCTGAATTATACGCGATTTATCTATGGAATCTTTCTCCGATGTTGATAAACCTTCGAACTACATGTTCCGACTTTCTTCCAGCACTTCGCCACCGACGTTTTCAACCACGCACTCCATAGCCACGAAAGTGATGAAACTGGTACTGGCGGTGTTGAGTCAGAAAGTGACATTCTTGTGAATCCCGACTCATGTTGGGGTTCGTGGGAATGAATTAGCGGTCAGGGAAGCTGCTACGTTTTTGCCGGTGCAGGTGACATCACGATCGTTGGATAACTTCGCTTCCAAGCCGCAGAGATGATGTAATCATCACCAGATTGCAGTTGGATCATACGCGTCTCGCTCATGCGTACCTTATTAATAAAACTTTGGTTGCAGTGTATTCTGGCTGTAATATTATCCTTTTCCCATATGTTAGTTGATTGTCCCTCATACTCCTCGCTTGGAGCGTTTCTTAATCTTCCTCCGTCGCTTCATCTGGATGACCACGTTTGTAGAATCTAATGACCTACCTCCATCGATCCGGTCTCTATTCCTCTTTCTAATCCTCTAGCCTTGGTTGCTGTGACACGATAATTTAATTTAATAATAATAAAATAAAATATAAAATTATATACAATAAGAATTATAAAATGTGGAAATACTAATTTCGATATAACGTATAAAAAAAAAAATTAACAAAATCAAAAATAGTTCGATAGTGAATGTGATAAACAACGCAATTAAGAAATAGAAAATGTCTTTTGGTCAAATATATATTCCTCCTGCTTTATTAATATTTTAATTTGGTTTACCACTTTTCCAAATCGATAAGTATTGTTCTTGCTATAATGTTGACTGGGGTATTTTTTATATTGTACGATATCCGGAAATTGTTGTTCCTATTAATATTTCCCTTCGTAACTTTCGTGTTTTATTCTTATCTTTTTCCGACAAAACCGGGAAATATACTGCGTAACAGTATTCGGTTATAGAGGGAAAAAATAGCTTTGTAACCTACTATTCTTTCTTCACATGTGAAACCGAATTTAAATATAGTGACTTAAATCCGAATTAAATTTTTATCGATTTTATCTATCGTATATATTCGACGTGTTTACTAAAATTTAGATTATTGTCTATAATTATTCCCGAGTATTTCAATTTATTTACTATTTTTATTTTATTTTTATTTATATCTAGACGCTATTCAATGCAATTTTCTTTTCTATCCTGTTTTCTACTTATTAATAATGCTTCGTTAAACTGTAAGCGTAGATTTTGTATATTTTTACTCATTTTTTTTTTTTGTTATTCAATTTATAAAAATTAACAAAATGAAAAAATGGGTACTTATAAAATAATTTGATAGTGTATGTAGTAAACAACGCAATCCACAATCGATTCTCCTCCTACGTATCCGTTTTCATATTGATTACAATTTAATTTATACACTACCGAATTTATCTTCTACTTTATTGTTACTAAATTCGTTTTAATAATGCGCTATTTATTTCTCTAAATCGATGTTATATTTGTTAAATAGTTGTATTTAATACGCACGACTTCCTACGTAATTCATTGAACGTAAATAATTCATTTTATCTTTTCAATTTTTATTGTAAAGGTTTTTTTTCCATATTTTATCAACTATAGTAGGATTTTTATAAATCGTATATGTAAATTAGTTACACATTTCTTATAGGTAGATCGCGTTGTTTACCACATTCGTCATCGGATTATTTTTCATTTGGTCGATTTTTATAAATTATATATCTAAGTTAGTATTTTTACATTTTATAATACATTTCGTGTCTATATATGTTTTTATATTTTATTTCATGTACGCCTGATAATATAGCGGAAAAACGTTGTGATCTTTATAAAACGTTTAGTGATTTTAAAATTTCTTTCTGGCTGTTTATAAAATTAAACCAGCTGATATTTTTATTCGATCGAACGTTATTAAAAACAGACGAAAGGGGAAGACAAGGAAAAATTATAAACGACACTTAACCTCATTTCCGAATTCCATATAGCTTCGGGTGTATCGAATTCGCCGAGGAATATCTGAGCAAATTTTTCTGGACCGTGATTTTCTAAATAATAAACCATGGCGTCCGGTAATAACGGTCCCAAAACGCTACGATGCATTAATTCGCTAGACTGCATCCGATTAATAACAGAAATAAATAAATAATTAATATAAACGAACAATTTTCAGGCGATACAAAAAATGATAGACGTAATTACAAAGAGGCAAAAATTAATTAACGATACCGATTACGAGAGAAGATAAAACTAAAAACAGTTTTTAAAAATTAAAACGTAATATATTCGTTATAACGTCGTTAAAACTCGAAGGACGAGAACTTTTTTTTCTATTCACAAGGACCGAACGAGTCAAAATGACTCTCAGCCGGTTATTACGTTCAGTTATTGCTGTAATTTGAATGGGAAATTACGGAGTAACAGGAAAAATAATTAATAAATTGTACGTTCATTAATATAAATATTTATTAAACACATATTTGATATATATCAAATAATAAAATATTGGATAATTAAGGCTAACGTAATTTTTTTTTTCTACGTTGTACCGACAATTATATGCCACAATCAACGTCGATGAATAGAAGAAGTAGGAAAGATAAAGAAGAGGCAAGGAAGGGAAAAGGAAGAAATATATGCGACTAACAGACTAACATGCACAAAACCTTAAGCACACATGCATAATATGTGAGAGCGAGAAAATTTATATTGTTAAACTATTCTACATTTATTTCGAGTATAATTTTATAAAATATTTTCGAATTTTCAGTTAGTAAGCAAATGAAATACAGCAAAGTATATTTGCAGATGATATTACTGAAATGGCGGCAAATATAAATCTATCAAATGCGGAAGAAAATATGCAGAAAGACGTGATTACAATTAATAAATAGGCGCACGATAAGAATTTGGTAATAAATACAACGAAAATAGAAAGTAAGTTTCTAAAGCCAATGATGGACAAAAAAAAAGATATCAAAATTGCTTTGCGGATGCATTCAAACGATTAGTACTATATGACAGAGAAAAATATACGTATGAAGAATAAAATAGAAATGCTAAGAGAATATGAATATCTAGGAATAATCGGTAGAGAAAATAACGTGGACAGATAATAGAAAACTAAATTGATTCCATTTTAAAACAATTGTTCATAGAACTAAGGCAGCGTTTATTCCCTACGCTGATAAGACAGAACCTTAAATTCTTATAATGAAGCGAAACGGATTAGAAAAAAATTCTCGTGAAACGACAGATTTATGGTAAGGGAGATCGAGAACGACCTCCTAAAGACTATTAGAGTTGCGACAAAGTTGACCTAACCAGAATTAGCCATAGAAAAATGGCGGTAGGCGGTCTTTCAAGTCATTACTGGTTTATGATGGTTGGTCACGGAGTTCGTCAACGAACAGAACGACCGATGATGACGATATAACATATATTTCATCAACAGACAAACGCGACAACTTCTCGAGAAAAATCGCTATGTCCGGGAACAAATCTAGATTCTCAACATGCAGAAGGGACATTACGTTATAAGGAGGACCACCACGAGATGCGTACAGTAATTTGAGATACAGTTCAGAACGTAATACTGTTAATGAAGGACATTCGAAGAACACGTGATCAGGGTTGCAGACTATACGACCAGCATGTAGAGGACAATACGGATTGTCTCTAAGCTGCATAACGAACAGGCGGTCAGGCAACAAGCAATGCCCAAACCGCAGTCTGCTGATAAGCACAATTCCTCTCCGCTTGATGTTTTTGAAAACGTAGAACCATGGGAACCTAGGGAGAGACGGCTGCAGCTGATAATACGTAGTAAGAGGCGACCGCTGTATGCACTCCATATATGTCTACAGACTGTGTAAAATGAATGACGTCACGAGAAGAAACTGAAGAGAATAAAACACCACTAGAAGAACCCCTTTTAGCTATTGCATCTACCATTTCATTGTCGGGGACTTCTCGATGTCCCGGTACCCACAAGAATGACACAAATATCCTCAGGTTTTCCAGCTGATTAAGTTTCAACATGATGGCTGAAATCAATAAATCTGACAACTTCCCTTTGCATTCGATAGCGTTTAAAATACTCTGTGAATCGGTAACAACGAGATAATTACCTGGAAGATTCGCATCAATTAAGGACGACAAAGAAATACTGCCACACACTCGGCTGTAAATGAGGAACAGAGATCAGATAATTTGTATGCACTGCTAATATTAAGAGATGGGATATAAACTGCTGCACCAGTTCCGTGAGCTGACTTCGATCCATCTGTATAAACAAGGATATGCGTAGGAAAATTTTCAGCGATAATATTATTAAATGTAGCCCGGATCAGTGGGGGAGGCCAATGGACGTAGTTCTCTGGAAAGAAAAATGTTATTTTATTGGCAAAATTGTATGAATACGGTAACATAAATTGGATGGGTATATGAATTCGCATATTCTGCACCTGAAATTCATCCAACCTAGGTAAAACCGAAGCAAGCAGAGGCATTTTGCTGTTTGAAAACCGCCAGTTGGAATAAATGTGGTAGAATAAATTGTATAGCGGAAAGCGATCTATGTACATTCTACCGATCGAGAGCTTTAATGCTAAATAACTCCGTCTCAGCTGTAACGGAGGAATCTTACACTCTGCCAACAATGCCGGTATCGGAGTACTTCTAACTGCACCAATACAGAGCCTCACACACTCATTTTGCACACGATCAAGCTTATTTAACAATGATTCAAGATCCATAAAAAACACAATCATACTCCATTTTAGAACGAATTAGCGACTTATAAAGAGTCAACAGTATGAAAGGATCACCCCCCCCCAACGAGTATTGTATAAATTACGTAGGATGTTAACGGCGCGGTTAATAGTTTTTATAAGATGATCAATATGTGGCCTCCATGTTAAACGCGTATCCAACGTAATACCCACAAATACCGTATTGACTTGCAAAAGGGAATAACTCCATTTTCTGTTGTGATAGAGAAGTTATTGACTGTGAGATGTCTGTATGTAAAAACCACTGCCGCACTTTTCTGGGGACTTAGAGTTAACCCCAACTTATAAAGAACTCGTTCGATTAAATCCATATCCATATTAATATTATATACGGCGTCGGAAAATGATGTATTGGAACTAAATACCGCAATGTCATCGGCATAAAGGAGAGTTTTGGAATACAAAGGCACGTGTGCCAGTTCTGAAATATATAAATTAAAAAGCAACGGACTGAGGGAAGAACCCTGAGGAATTCCCCTATATACCACTCGATGGTATCTGGTGGACGATGAACTTATTAAAATGTGACGTTGCGAAAATAGTCTACTAATGAAATGGCAGCAATGCCCTGGAATGCCTAGGGACAACAGTTTCTGCTGTAAAGTGGGCAAATGTACGTTGTTAAAGGCGTTCATTATATCGAGGAAAACAGTAATATTGTATTCTTTATTAATGAGACTGTTATATATATTACCAACTAAATCACCCACGCAGTCCAATGTATTATTTCGAAAACCATACATATTAGTTGGAAGGATTTCATTATGCTCTAACCACCAGTTGAGACGCGAAGCTATAACGGATTCACAAATTTTTCTAAAACAAGAGGCTAATGCAATTGGTCTAAGTGATCCATTTTTCTTAGGCACAGGGACGATAACAAAAAGCATCCAAGAACTTGGAATCGATTTAGTTTGCCAAACTTTATTTAAAATGCGAACGAAGATAGTAAAAAAATTTTCCGGCAACTTTTTTAATACTTCGAAAGAAACACCATCGTATCCTGGCGATGTTGAATCCTTCGTTGATAAAATGTAAGCTACCTCCTTTTCAGTAAAAGGAGCATCTAAAAAGTGATCCGAGGGGCTACTTTCAGGTATTATAACTTCTTCTAGTTCAGGTACATGAGGTGAAGCCAGTGACTCAATAAATGAATAAAAATTGTCCTCTGACAACTGTCTAACTTTATTATAAGAAGAACTCCTGAACGATTTAGATAATTCCCATACCTTAGAGATAGATGTTTGTCGATTGAATTGCATGCAAAACTGTTGCCACTTCTTCCTTTTTGCAAGTTTAAATTCCCGCTTAGCTAAAGCATTAATTTTCCTCCAGTGCAGATAATTTTCAACAGAACTATTTTCCTTATATTGTAAAAAAGCTCTCCTTCTATCACAAGCTGCGCGTTGGCAGGAAACTGACCACCAAAGGCTTGAGTTACTTTTCCTTGTTTTCTTATATTCACGCTCCTTTATAGTTGGTGACGATTTTGATAGGGATTCGCTGATAGCTTCATATAACAACTGGAACTGGATCCTAGGGTCAGTCTCATTGCATATATTTAAATCATGTTTCTGAAGCTGAGCAGAAAACTATTGCCAATTCGTACGAATATAGTTCCACCTTTTTCCTAAGGACTGATCAAAAAACTATAACTATCCTGTACCTCATTTATACCTATTTCTATTAATATGGGGCAGTGGTCACTCCCTGAAGTGTCTGGGATAATTTTCCAGCTAGCTATTAGACCAAATGTAGGCGAGCAAAATGTCAAATCTAACGGGTTGGCAACAGTTCCGGGCCTACCAAAATGAGTTGGACTGCCATCGTTCAAGATGCAGCAGTCAACATTCAAAAAGGCTTCATATAACACGTTCCCTAAATAATTATTTGTGGAACTACCCCAGGCTACATTATTCGCATTCCAGTCGCTACCGATAATGAATGGAGTTTTTAATGAATTAAAAATATCTGAGAAAATAGAAATATTTGGACGAGAGGAAGGTTTAACATATATACTATAAATATGAATATAAAAAGACGAATTTATATTAATCTTAGTGCCTATCAATTGTATGAAATTCGAGCTATCCTGCGATAAACTGCAAGGAATAGGAAAGGACGTGATGTGGTCCCGCACTAAAATTGCCACGCCACCATATCCATCCTGTCTATCGTTTCTATAAGTAGTAAAATTTTTATACTCGAATTGTTCAATGGGTTCAAGCCATGTCTCAGATAATAACACTACGTCAGCTTCGTATTCATCAATTAATCTATCAAGGCTGTCACAGTTATTTTCCACACTGCGACAGTTCCACTGTAAAATATTAAGTTTCATTTTATGCTCGACCGTCCGTGGTTGACAGGAATAGGTCTATTCGCATAATTGTATGCTCGACCATCCGTAGTTATAAGGGATAGGTCTTTTCGCATATGCAAATTATTATACTGATTATGAGATAACGGAGCAAAATATGGCTGACCAGCGAAAGAAAGATTATATACACGTAAGCGTACGTATACATATTCACAATCACACAAACATACACATACACACACAGATACCCACGCATACATATACACGTACATACTTATACACATATTTACACTCATGTCTAAGGAGAACGAAGCATTTGAATTATTGATTCGAGCTTATTCTCCAAATGAGGAATCTGTAATTTTTGTAGTGTGGACAAAAGTGCGGGCACCAAAAGATTGGAAGGAGGATGGGTTAGAACGAAAGATGATTTATTTTGGTTATCAATATATTGAGGAACTTTAGGATTTGAAGACAAGGATACATTATTAATTATAGGCTCGGATAATGAGATAACAGCGTCATCCCCTTCTGGTGGATACACTGATCTTGACTTAACGTTTAAGGCTAAATTAGAGTAATAATGATTACCCCAAATTTGACTTCTATCAACAATATTCTTGTTGTTTTTCCTATTACTATTACTATTACCATTATAATTACTGATATTATTATTATTATTATTATTATTACTACTACTGTTACCATTATTGTAGTGGCGACTGGAAGAACCTGAGCCACTGCTATTTCTTCTACGTTTAAAGGAACTAGTCCTTGTACGCAACTCTGGGAAATTTTTGTTATTTGTCACTTCAGCAAATGAAAATGCAGGAGTGACCACAGCCCCCTTACAAATCAACTTAGCTTCAGAGAACGAAACATTTTCTACTGCCATAACTTTCTGTAACTTGAGTTGTTCCTGATAAACTGGACAGCCGCGATCGAAAGCGGAGTGGTTACCCCTACATCTAGAACAAAACAGAGCTGATGACGAGGTTTCACGATTAATCTGGCAATCCGATGATTTATGACTACCAGAGCAAAAGCCGCAAATAGTTTTGCTACGGCAAAGTTTACTAATATGGCCGAATCTAAGGCAATTGTTACACATTTTTGGTCTCCTAATGCTAGGTTCTACTTTACATGAATAATAATCGAAAAAATGAACACAATCGGGTAATAAATTTCCGCAGAACTTTATTTCAATAAGTGGAATAGAAGAAAAGGAACCATTCTGATTTCGTTTATTGAGTCTACGTATGTGATCTATTTTAACACTTGCAGTACAGGATGCGGTAAGTTCCTCGATTGTAAGGTCGATCGTTCGTTCCGTCCATTACAATGCCAAAACGAAAGAGTAACGTTTGAGGGATAAAACAATGTATGTTAAGCTCTTTGTGGATACCCTCTGCAAGGAGAAACATATTAGCATGAACCACGGAATTAAATATTAGTCTGACTTGGTTACGACCACTCCTTGTCATAGATTTAAGACCCGTAATTTTATTATGAATTAATTTGGCCAACGACATAGGATGAAGGTTGCAATATTATTATTTATTCCTTCTATCAAAACAATAATTGGTCCCTGAAAATCGTTCGGAAAAATATTAATTGATGTAGGGGATATCGTAACTTGTACTCGAGGATTTATGTTAATATTACATAAAGTATCTTTAACAATTTCAGAATTCGGTTCTACGCGAATATTATTTATCGAAATAATTTCGTCGGAACCGACATCTGTTACAATAGCCTCGTTAGAAATATTAAGCTTTGATTTCTTATCTCTAATGTTACACCGATTACTATGCTTATTACCATTAATACCACTACCACTACTACTACTAATACCCACGCTATTATTACCATCAATTTTATTATTACGACTATTATCATTGTTATTATTATTACTATCACTATCAGTATCATTAAAACTACTATTGTTGAACCTATTCCCATTATTGCTATAGATAACATTATTATTACTACCACCGTTTTTAACGTTGATATTACGATGTGTATTACCACCGCCACGACCGACGGTGCTTACTTGGGGGGCAGGGGACGATTCTCCCCTGCCCGCAGCACCAGCTTTAGACATTTATCGACTATATGTGTAGTCGATAATTTCTGTTACACACAAGGAACTGTATAAGCCTAAGCCTGCCTCCGCAACGACCGAATAAAATAAAATAAACACGAATACGAGTAGTAAACTACAATACGCGAACTCGTACCGACGAAAAAGTGCGATTTGAAACATTACATACGTATATATATATATATATATATATGTGTGTGTGTGTGTGCACGAAATAACGATATAATTTTTGTATACATTTTACAAAAATTTCTGATAGTGATTAATACTATTATAAAAAAACATACGAATCGAAAAACAATGACTTACATTATCCGATCTGAAAGCTTGAACTGTGTGAGTAAGCTTAAGAAATCGAGCAATTGGTAATACATTCGATCCGGTATACATCAGAATAAAGAAGAAAACACCCGTAAGATAAAATTTAGATATTGACGAATTATCAGTTGCCACTTCACAAAGTAACGTAGCTACTTTCTCAACCAACACCGAATCAAACGTTAGCAACAATTGAACAATATGTGGCAAACATTGCGAGTCGGATAGTGCTCTCTTTATTCTAGGTATCGGCCAGATTACCCCGTCATCCTGATCTCTAGAAATATACATTATATATATATATATATATATATATATATATATATATATATATATATGAGACGTAAATAGCTTTACATAATAAGAACGAAAGACATTGTAGTATTTGAAAATAGAGTAGCGCGTATTTTAGGACATGTTGTATTCATTATAATGCATTTTACAGCGAACTAACTTGAAAGAAATAGCGATCATGTAATTATATATGTAAAAAAAAATAATAATTTAGAATAAATAATGTAAGAAACATGTATATTATATAAATAAGAGTAAACACGAAATATTAAATAAAATTTTAACAAACAATTACCGGGACTGTGAACATTATATACGCTGGGTAAATATAATTTTAATAATTTTTTTAACGAAACATCCCATACGATAACCTCTTATTGATCCGTCGTGTCATCGACGTAATAAAGGCAGAGAGAAATGTAACGATTATTTAATAATTTAATTTCTAACCAATATTTTTATTTGACATATTTCTAGAAAATATTGTTTTCAAAATGTTCCATTAAACCCACCTGCTAGGATAATACTGGCAAATTCGTATCAGAATTGATAGTATATGCGATGCTAATTCACTTTCGTTTAACAACGTTTGGCCTTTAGCTAAAAACGTCCATTTTAGCTGGGTAACTTGACTAATCATACGCCAACCGTCCATACCTTGAGCCCAACATTTATTTCGTCCATTGATGTCACCTTTAAGAAACATTTCGCGCAACTGTAAAGAAAACATATTGTATGGTTTTGTTTTGCTTATAAAATACACATTATCTTTAAATACCGTAAGGGTTGTATATCGAAAAATATTTTACAAAGTCCAGAACCTATTTACCGTGTTAAATTAACGTCTAAATTTCTCCCCTATAATCTCAATCGTATACACTTGTTCACAATATAACCGTCCATATGACGAGATAAATTCTAATTTCAATACATCTTATATTTTTACAACACAATCTGTAGCTATTATATTTACTTTCTCGTTTTCATTCATTTTAATTTTAAATAAATTATCTACCAAAAAAGAAAAGGCAATCTATTGAAAAAATCCTCGTATTTCGGGACTTAAAATTCTCGCATTACTCACACCTATACAATTCGTATAACCGCTCTATTACATAGTAGTCTCTCCGTTAGATTTCCACTATTACAGAAAACTTACTAATCATATTATGACTAAAACTTATTTCACTTCTTAGATTATTCGTTGTTTATACGCTCTATATTAGTTATCACCTATTAAAACCGTGTATAATGAATACAGGAAAACTTTCTGAAACAAACTCTATTTACGTATTATAAATTCGTTCAATGCTATCCATGTCTTTCTCGGTTCCATAATATAAAAAAGTAGGAGTTGACAGTTTTATTACCACTATAAGTATGTTTTATCTTGAAACAACTCGTCTCCATCTCGAAACTGTTTCAAGTACAAATTAATGCTTCTTCTCTCCTTCTATTCACATCCTGCAAACATTGATCGTATCGCATATTTAAATCACTGTTTTCTTTAACGTTCACACTAGTTCTCGCGATACCTAATACGTTAAACTAATATATTTACTCTCTATCAGTATATTTTTTCTTATTCGGCACTACGAAGAGCCACATGAACATTCAATGATCACGAATGGTTGCGCAATCAATTATACATACATACATACAGAAATAATACTTTCATCTACTTCAATCATTTAACTTATTGTAGAATAAATGTTGAAAATCATCACTTACCTGCGTATAAGTAACGGGTCCCTTTCTATCTTCACCGCAAGCGTAATACCATTCTTTTTCATTGTCTTGCATCATATTCCGACCAGCTTCGATTACATTACTTTGTGCCGGCGTCACGGCTCTACAGTAATTAAAATTACATAATACTCTTTTATTTATAATTAAGCGATAAGAAATTCAAAATTTTACATAGTTAAAAATTACAAAAAACTATCAGTGATTGTGGATTATAATTACGGATGTTAAAATAACGCTTAGAATAAAATTTTCAAGAATATTTCAATTTATTCTCGTTTTCAATCATTTCGCATTTACAGAGTTATCTTTGAAAGCATACTTTAAATATAATATTGTCAAATCGAACGAATTAACGTTACATTATCGATGTGTTTTAAATAAGCGCGATTATATTTACCATTTTTCTTTAATTTGAACGTTATTCAAATAAGCATTATGATATTTAAGAATTTTTGTATGATCTAAATCTAACCTGGATGTATGTAAATGAGCCAAAGTGAGAAGATCAACTAATATTAGAACACCCTTACAGTCGATCACCGTTTTGGCGTTTTGTTTCAGCGCCATCAATTTTTCCAGGAATAAAATAATTCGATCACGTTCCGAAAAGTCCAAACTCTGCAAAAAAATATAAATGTATCGCAGATAAAAAAATATAATATTTATGTCAGATATTTGTAAATATTGCACTAATTAATACGCGAGGTTATTATTAAGAAAAAAAAAAAAAAAAAAACTACATTTGTATTAATTACTCTACAAGCCGTGTAGTGTATCACGTTGTTCTCGAAATGTCTTAAAAGAAGAAACAAACTGCAAAGTAATAAATTTAGATCAGCGTTTTGATTTATAGCCTATGTTCTATATTTCGTTCATGTAAGAGTTTTATTATTATGCTGGGAAATTATTATTATTGATTAAATATTATTAAATTTTGTTTATAGAAATATAACACGTTAGTTTAGGTGTAACTTTTAACGTTGATTGTATAAATTCTAAATTGTAAGTGGGATGATTAAAAAGTGTATGTAGTTCTTATTATTATACAGATATAAATGGTGAAACAATTAATAAATTGTTTAAAGCAAATAGTAAATTCTAATATATTATATAAAAAAAAAAGTTTGACCGTTTATTTCATGTTTACATATTATCTATGCACCAGTAAACACACACACACATATATATATATATATATATGTTTTGTGTGTATCGTGTATTATATGTACGCAAAACTAAATGCAAAATTTAATGTAAAGGAAATAGTGTACGATCGATTTTTCATATATACGTATAAGATAAAACGAAAACTTACACGATCAAGCATCGCTACAATATGTTTAGTGTCTTCAAATGACCCTATATCTTCGTGATATTGGCCATACACTACGGTCATAGCTTGCAAACAGATACACTTCATTTCGGATTTGTTCGCTAATAAAAATATGTGATATAAATCGTTGAAAAAATGAAACCTAGAACCAATTAGAAAAATTCATACGAATTAACAGAAAAAAGGGTGCTTAATAAATTTAATAAAGAATTATAACTAGCGTTCAAAAAGTAAAATTGTCCGTTTAATTTTTTTTTTTTAATTTTATAAGTTTTCCCGATTTTATTTCTTAAACTAGCGACAATATTCTAATTAAATGTTAATATTACAAGTTGCTAAATAACAAATACCTCCTTAAACTAAAGAACAACCTTTAACCCTCCAACGCCCAGCGTGATCATATGGTAACAGGAATAGAGTTACACAAATCTGGGTAATGCGTTTATATTTGTTTATTATTCATTGTGCTCAAATTGAATTATTCTGTCGATCAACATCAATTCTTATTTTCTTCCGGTTAATCTTATTGTGTTTAGTCAAAGTTGAATAATTTTTTTTTTTTTTTTTTTGCAGAAATTATAGCTCGGTAATCATTGTAAATACGATAATTTTATTATTATTTATGTAAAAGTTCTAAAAGTTTAAAAGTATATTTTATACAATTAGAGCTACATATTCGCAAAAAAACTCAAAATTAGAGCTATACGTACTGATGTATAAAGTTGCATTGCAACTCTTGAGTATAACGGATTCCTTTAAAATATCCGTTTAAGTATTTTGCGTTTAGATATATTTTTAAATACGTGTTTAAAATTTTCTTTCATAAATATTTTACAACCTTTTTTTATTCAGTGTGAAGTTACATAAAATATTGTGTATATATTAGAAGAAAATGTGGGAAAAGATATTTCGCATATATTTATTGTTCCTCCTGATGTATCTGAATTAAACGACCAGGACTCTGGTTATGAGGACGAATGTGGTTTAGTAGATAATCTGGATGTCGATGCTGAATTTCGAATTAACGTAGTTGCATTAGATGACATAGATAATTGGAATATACACCTGCTTCCGCAATCCAAGCTGCAGGATTATTGCCCTCGTTGTCTACAAAAACAAAAAATTGATAAAAAAGTTCTGCCGTGGCCGTTACCATTGCAGCCTCAGTAAGCAGGATGGTATACTTATTTAATATACATGGAGTTCAACCAATAAATAAAGAAGTGTCACTGTTTTCTAAGGAAATAAAAACAAATATATAAATAAATCCGCTTATGCAATCCAAAAATATAACGCTCATGTGTGGTGTCTGGTTATTAGAAGTCGCAGTACATAGTGCCTAGCAGCTCTATGGCAAGAATGTGAATAAGACCTGCACAAAATTACAATTTCAAAGTTTACTTTTCCACGACCTAGTCGAAGAATTCCAATCGCTGCTAACATACTAAGATTTGATCGGACTAGTCATTTTGTAACAGCTGAACCGAAAAGAAGGTGTCTAAATAAATCATATTCTTCGATTATCACAACGAAACGTATAAAATGTAATGTTGCTTTATGTATTTTATGTTTGGTAATTATCATACTAGATGAATACGTGTTGTGCGTGCGATTATGACATTCAAAATTACTACTTAAAAAATGAAAGTGCTCAATGTAAAATGAAAATATTCTTCTTCATGTATACTTTCTCTCAGAAAATGGTAGCATATTATTCTAGCGTTGCCATATGGCAACGTCATATATCTCCTCCGCAGAAGTGAATAAAATATTCGAGTAAGTTAATTCACATTATAACACTATCGAAGAACAAAATGTTAAAATGTTAAAAATTTTGGAAACAAAAAATAGACTTAGGCGTTGGAGGGTTAAGTCTTATTTGTTTTTTCGTTATTTTATCAACGTACAAACTTTTCAAACGCTCAATATTTTTATTCTGCATTGTTAAAAAAAATATATTTTGAGATTTACTCTTATGTGTGTTTTTACATGCAGCGTTTTTGATAGATTATTGAGCGGCTTTAAGTTATTTCAAGAAACCGAAGATATTTACTAGTTCGTGTTCACACTACGTGAGTTATATCAACCTAAAGTTAAAACATCATCTTATCGGTTAAATAAAATCCTAGCTTTATCAGTTAATGGTTGTTTCAAACTCGGTATCATTTCCATCATCGCTAGTCACCAGTGGCAGTTCCTGGTTAAAAAATCTACCGGTTGCAATTACACCTTCCCCCTCCACAACTACGCACACAATAAATTTTTTTGTTTCACACATCAAAAGGTAACATTAATAATATCAAAGTTAAAAAAGTGTAATACAAACACAAGAACCTTTTAAAACCGTAATCAGAAAAACTAAAAATTATGAAGATAGATTATCAATCCCAAAACAAAAAATATTAGTATTAAATCAAAATATATTAAAAATTTCTTTCCGCGTGAATAAATACAAAATTTATTACAAAAGTATAAAAAAATTATAAAATATGAAAACTAAACAATTCCATATACGTATAATAGTTAAGTATTCTTATTTTTTTACAATTTACACGAAACAGTCCTCTGAAAATGAAATGATCAACTGCCGTATAAATAATAAAGCTTCAGTAAGGGAAAAATTCAACGTATATTAACATCGGTCAGTAATAATAATAAACAACATAAACTGGAGACAGGCAATGAAACAATTCACATGCGGAAATGTACACAGTAAAAGAAAGCTGATAGAAATTCGAAGAAGAAAAACTAACCTCGGAAAGAGATAATAGACTCGTTCGTTTATTGGCCGGTAATATGCGCACGCAACCGCACCCAGTGTTATGAACAACACAATGAGAAAAAAATCAAATGTTTGTGTATTTCAAGAATTCTGGTGGCGAAACGATTGCAACCAGCAATCACTAATTCAGCCCTATGTAAACTCTACACCATAGTATCATTAGATGCAATGCTTCGAAGCACTTTTTTAAATAATTTTTATAATATATTCTACAAAAAATATAATTAAAATTTACTTATTTTGTTTATTAATCTCCATAAAATAATTAATACTTTTTAACTAGTTTACTACATCGTCAATTTTTATGCAGTTCTGTATATTTCTGGTAGTTGTGCAACCCATGAAATCTTTATGTACGAGTCGCCACTGCTAGTCACAGAGGAATCACGAGGAATGAACTACAAAACGTTACTTTCAATAAACCCTTATAATATCTCTCCATCTTCCTGCACTAACCACAACCCTTAAATATAACTTCAAGAATAACTAACAACAAAAATTCAATTCATATTCCAGTAACTTTCATCAATCTATCATATTCATTTCTAATAAGTACTTTCCAACTTATCGCGTTCTAATTATACTTCAATCAGACGACTTCACATCGGTCACGTATTACTCGTCTCTATTTCTGCATTTAGTTCTTTCTGTTATTAATTTACAACGTTCTACCACCTTATAACAATTTGAATATTACGTAAAAATGTTTTATTCCTTTTTGAAATATAGTATACCATTACAACGTATTCTACTTAAATAAACCTATTAAAACTATTCGCATGCTCCATTTAAAAGTAATTTAAAAATTTAATAGCATGTAAATTTAGCCTGATATTGTCGCGGGACTTACGGATTTTTAATCGAAAAATCATTAGACTCCAATAAAAGACGAAGATAGTATCCATCGATGCAGACCTCATCTTGCAAGCAAGCATATTGCATTTCGAATTCTTCATAGTTCCAAGATATTAAACTATTTATCGTTACTTCTCTGTCGGCGGTAAAAGCGTGAATTTCTTTCTCCATCGATTCTCTCAATTCTTCTCGCGTCTGAAAGTAAAATATAATTATTATTAAAAAGTACGCTTTTCCGTGGACACCTTCCTATCATTATTCAAAGTTTCGTTGAAAATCTAACTTTCAAAGTTCGAATTGGTGACAAAGTGTCTCCCTTCACCTTGAAAATGGAGTCCCACAATGATCTGCGTTCAGCCCAACTAATTAATGATATTCTCAACCACGTTTCATCTCCGGTCAAGGGTATATTATTTGCAGATGATCTAGCGTTGATTCTTCCAATAGAACCAATACATCAGCCGATAATGGTTTGGATTCCTGGCCACTCTCATATTGCAGGTAATCGACAGACTGGGCTGCCAAACAAGCAGCAGCCACGCTTCTTCATACAAATTTTGCCATTCCGCGTGTAGATGTTTTAAAATTAATATTCCATCAATTAAATCATAATTAACAGTCTCTCTGGACGCATATGCCAACTACTAATAAATTAGGATCAATCAAATTAGATATTTTTGACTTATCGCGGAAAGCTGAAATAGTTTTACATCGTCTTAGACTTGGTCATACAGCTATCACTCACAGTTACCTGCTTCAGCGTCAACTTCCTCCGCGTTGTTCCTGCAGTAACAATATCATCACAATACATCATCTTCTAATTGATTGTACTAATCACAGCTCCTTGCGCACTAAATTATCTCTGCCAACGACTTTAAACGAATTCAGGATCAGATAATATGCATAGTGGTGTTCTGCGATTCATCCAATTATCCGGCCTTTCACTTTTAATCTGAGTATTCTCATTCGTCTCCACGGCCTTGCAGACATATGGCACAAGTTAATAGGAAGAAGCAGAAGAAGAAAATATGTTCGCCATACGAAATGATAGACGTAATTATTAATTTATTATTATAGAATTAATAAACGCGATGTGATTAAAAAATAATAATGATAAAATTCAAGTATGAAAAAGTAGGTATATAAATCAAAAATGATCCTTTCACATAAATACCTTATGATTCCATATTAAACTTGGCAGCAAATGATTCTGGTTAAATTTCCAATAAAAAAGTTTCCAATTTGCCGTACTTTTCACTCTTTCCCTTCGTTTCCTAAGAACCACCGGGCGATCCTTTATCCTTTCTTCTCTGTCATGTTTTTCTAAGCCTAACGAAGCACCCCAATGTGACAATGCAGCCTGCGAATTATATTGACACATAATTTTTATTTTGGACGACAAAAAATAAACGCACTATAAACATTTATAAATTTTCAAAACAGATACTTATTAATGATTTAAGTACGGCCCCCACAAAAAGAAAGAATGTACTAACATCAATTTCACGTTCAATACTGCGCCATTTTTTTTCGATTGCTATAAGATGCGGATTTCGTTGATTTCTTGCTGAACAATCTTGAGCTAGTTTTAAATTATCTCTTGTAATTAATAAATCATTTTCTGATTCTGGAACAACTTCGTCACTTTCCAAATAAGTTAATAAACCCGGAGGCTGTTGAAAAAAGTAAATGATGATAAATATCATAAATAAAACGACACGATACACACATATATATTATATATATATATATATATATATATATATATATATATATATATATATATATATATGTATATAAAAAGCGTTAGCCATTGCCTACAAATTTTCTAAAAACAGATGCGTAGCACACTGCCTTCACATCGTACAGTAGTCATGCTGATATTAAGTATAATTAAGAAACAATTCAAATTAAAACTAAATAACAAAAAAATTAATTTAGAAAAATTTTAAGTAGTGATGAGATATATCAGCCTTAAAAACAGACAAATATAAAAAAAATACAATATTTTTCCGCAGTCCTGCAGACAGCAGCTGAGTACTACAAATAAAATTAGTAATATCTTTAACGATACATTATCCAAATAAAATTACAAACTCAAAAGAAAACAATAGAAATTGAATAGTAAAAGAAATCAATAAACTAAAACAGTAAACAACTTACCACGTACGTACTGTCTCAAGCACAAGAATGCACACGGTCATAATCTACAAGCATGCTAAACATGTCGAAAGAACTAGTACATGCAGTAACTACTCTTCACGCTGGCACAATGATTGAAAAAATTAATAAAACACCAAGGCTGGAGAATTCAAAAAATTTGAAAAAGAAAATCTACGGTGGTAAATTCCTACGGCATAACGCCTACGTCCCATAATAAAGTCTAATATAACATTAGGAAAATCATCCGCCTCTTTAGACCTAATTACGGTTAAAATATTAAAAGTACTGCAACGTAATAAATGAATTATGTTTATTTACATACTTAAGGAAATAACAAAAAAATGACTTATTACTTCCTGTAAATTAAGGTTTCGAAAATAACAGTGATATAAAAAATACGTACGTCATCTATAGAAATGATCTTATAGAAACAAACCGCATTATTACCTATAATCTTCGAGTTGTTTAAAAAATTGATACTGAAATTCAAATAAAATCCAAAAAAAAAGCTAAATACAATTTAACCTAGAAGAAAAAGAAAATAATTATATAAAGACAACGGCCAGTTTACATGACGAATACTTAAAACTACACTGACGTATAACGTCAAGCCACTGAACATGATTAATTAAATCTAATAAGTATATTCCGGATACATCACAATTCTATTAATGACAAATAATGATGTATAGAATATTATATATATATATATATATATAAAATCAATTGAAAATTAGTTAAATCACTAATATTTATTTTCTTAAGGAAAACACAAAGCTTTTCGGCATTTACGCCATTATCAAGTGAAAAATTTAAAAAATCATAATTTTAAAAATATAAATTAAATATAATTACTTAAAAATATGTGATGGTAATCGTGAAAATATGATCCAAAAACGATGTCTGCTTCTGTCGGTCTATTTTTTTGATTTGTTGAAATTTAATATCAATATATTTGTTTATTATTTTCACGATTACCATCACATATTTTTAAGTAATTATATTTAATTTATATTTTTAAAATTATGATTTTTTTAAATTTTTCACTTGATAATGGCGTAAATGCCGAAAAGCTTTGTGTTTTCCTTAAGAAAATAAATATTAGTGATTTAACTAATTTTCAATTGATTTTTTATAAAAAATCACTACATTCCACATTATATAAGAAATTATATATATATATATACAGAGCACACATATAGTCTAAAACGGGAATTTGGACAAAGTTCGACAGCGACCTTAATCATGAAACAAAAAACAAATACACTATATATATATAAACAACGCATGTAGATACAACGAAGCCGTCTGTATTAATAAACGCAGTCAGTTGTTACTAAAAGAATACATCTAAATGTAGCAGTGCAACGTACGTGCGAAACAATGCAGAGGTTACTCAGTCGAAACATCTATAAATTAATATATCAAAATGCTAAGGACGGAAATGGCGGATTACGCAATAACATCAATGTTAAATATGCGTATACTTATATAATAATAACAATAATAAAGATGATGGTAAAGCACTAAATAAATAAGCGGTACTAAAAAATAATAATAGTAAAAATAATAAAATTCGAGGACGACTAAAAGAGCTTTCAAAATCTTTTCGGAAAAATAAAGTTCTTGATGTAATACTGGAAATAGGAAAGCTGTAAAATATGATTAGAAATGAAACGGATAAAAAAAAAATCTATGTAGACGTACTTTGCAAATATGTAAAGTAAATTCGCCCATATTTATGAAAATTATTTAATGGCTGAAGAAAATACTAAAGCACGAAAAGGAAAACCAAATAAACTACTAACGTCCATCAATGATACATACAAGGACTTCAGGGGTCTAATTGTAAATATAACTTATTTCTTGAGTAGGTTGCGATTGGGATAATTCAACAATAATTTTAATTTTAACAAATACTTAAAGTAAGCCGGTGTTTTGTCAATTTAAAACCCGCTTTCAACCGATACGTAAGATTTTCGAAATGACAAATGATTTTAATTTGATTTGCGCACTGCAAAAATAAGGAAAAAAAACCCTGTATGCAGCTTAATAATACTACCACAGGATTGACGATTTCGAGCTATTTTTTTACAATGATACACATGAAGAAGTTCAAGAAAAGCTACAAAATCGATAGAGAACATTCAGCAGATATTATAAAAAATATTTCTCTCGCAAATTTAATCAAAACTTAAGCTATATTTTTGGGTTAAATAACATGTATATATATATATTTTTTTTTATGTCGATTGAAATGCCGTGTGTAACTTCTATAATAAATCTGACTGGAAAAAATGTACAACTTTTAAAACAATGGAAGGATTTTTCGAAAGGAAACCTGTTACCGAGTGTGCGCGAATTATATAAGGTCGATGAGATTTAAATTAAGGACATTTTGATCAAATATAAGAGAAAGCTTTGTAAATTAACGAAAACAACAAAATGTAGAAAGAGAGATAAGTGATATGTGACCATTGCAAAAAGTGTCGTCCGATTGAAGTTAGAACGTGATAAGTCAGGAAGTGATTATCAGAAATAAACAAGAGACTTGATAGATTGCAGAACGTTATTGAAATATGAATTTCATTTTCGTTGTTAGTTATTATTAAAATTATATTTAAGAGAGTTACGGTTAGTGCGGGAAGATAAAGAGATATTTTTAAGGGTTCATTGAAAGTAAAGTTTTGCAGACTATTATTTTATTCTCTGCAATACTGGGGTTTGAAACAAATATTAACGGGTAAAGCTAAAATTTTATGTAACTGATAAGATGGTAAGCAACAAAAAAGAAGTTAAAATCACTAAAATTCTTCTTTATGAAAAGTCACAAAGCTTTTCGACGGTTAGGCCGTTATCAAGTGAATATTTAAAATGATGAAAAATATAAAATGAAAAAATATTAATTTTACAATTAACGAAAATCGGCAAATAAAGAACAGTATTAGTAAAACAATCTGGCGATTGTTTTATTTTAATACTGTTCTTCATTTGCTGATTTTCGTGAATTGTAATCTTGAATTAATATTTTTTTATTTTATATTCTTCGTATTTTTTGAAATATTCACGTGATAATGGCCTAACAGTCGAAAAGCTTTATGATTTTTCATAAAGAAAAATTTTAGTTATCTTAACTTATTTTTCGTTGTTTAATAAAAAAAAAAATCACTATTCATTCCACATTCTTCAAATTATGAGAAGATGGTGTTTCAGACCTTAAATTCTGAAGGGTTAGGTTAATAGTAGCGATTACAATAATACAACGACGAAATTTAAATTAAAACTCACGTAGTGTGAACAGGAACTCATTATAAATATCTTCGATTTCTTGAAATAACTTAAAGCCGCTTAATCATCTATAAAAATATCGTAAAAACACTCGCATGAAAGTAGAAATCAAAATATTCGTTTATTATCCATATAGGAGCAAAATACATCTGTATTTTTATTATAATTCTCAAAATATAGACGTTCGGGTATCTGATTGATATATATATATATATATATATATAGAAAACAAGTAAAACGTGTCGTTCTGAATGAAACGCGACGAATAATCATGAGTTATTCAAAAACCTACCAGAACAAAATCACTATAAAAACTGTACACAGTTGTGTCTTAGCCTCGGTGAAGTCTTCGATTAAGTTGAAATCGATTAAAAATAAAACAGCTAGAAATATATGATACGGCAGTGTCCATGGTTTAAAAATCGAGAACTAAAATCGAATAAATTTCTTCTCTATTTCGAGCAATTCAAATACCAAAAACCGAAAAAAAAAAAAAAAATAAACAAAAAAAGAATAAAAGAATAAATCGATTAAACGTTTATAATAAAAATTTAAAAATGGCACGCGAACATTAAACTATATGACGAGAAAAACAGTTCGTTACAAATCGTACGCACTAGTTAATCTTTTCTTCGTAATCAGCATGTTACAGTTAAAAACAAAATAATAGCGCACTGGAAACAGAAAAAAATAATAATAATAATAATAATAAGTACCAATATTCTAGTTAATAATGAATAAGCGGTGTCATTGTTGGTAACCCAAAGGCCTACGAGATGTCTAGATAGTTGTCTGTGAGTCAACATACGTTTATCGGCATCACGAGTGAACAACGCAATTATCAGATGCATCATTAGAGCACCCTCTGATAGAGCTAACTGTTGCATGCGTTTCGCAACAGACGGATCTCCTTCTTCGATTAGAGCTCGCATAATTAAACCGGCTCCTTTAATGACCGTCAAAGAAGAATGCTGTACATATAATATAAAACATACATAACGTATTAGTAATGAAAAAATTGCGACGATAATGAACGTATGAAAGCAATAGTACAACTTCAAACATCTTTCGAAATGTATTTATACAATTATAATATGAAAAATAAGAATAATTAAACGGTAAATATTTCGTAATTTCTGAAAATAAATGCAATATAAATATGACGAGAGGATTTAACAATTTTATATCGAACCCTTACAAAAATAGAACGACTTCTCAATATTTTCTAATCGATGAAAAATAAATGTAACGTAAATATCAAACTTATAAACTTATAGAGACGTTTCTTGATCGATTATATAGCGGACTGGTGCAAATTGAAACTTAAACTTCAAATTATCAAGCAGTACTATATTTTAATTTTAAACATATTTTAAATACGGACGAAAACCGCAAACAATTTCAACTTAAAATTAAAATTAAAATTTAAAAAAAAATCGATCGATACCACGTCATTATTTTGAAAAGAAAAAAAAAACAAAAAAAAAAAACGATGTTTCGTACATGTTCACAATCAACTAACCGAACTATCCAAGGAACGTCTATACACGTTTGAGTGACTGTGCTCTTTCTCAGGCGATATCTGTAACTGCTATGATCACTACTACCAGTATCATAGATTCGACTAGTTGTTAGAACGCCTCCAACTGCTGGTTGGGCTGTACTTTTCACATTGTTATTTCCTTTTTCTTGGTATTTTTTCCTAATTTGACTTGGGATAGGATTCCAAATATAAGACAAACGAACTCTCTCTATTAGAATTGGAATTATCTTTACTAATTTCGATAGATTCTCGTGTGAACTTTGCGTGATATTTATCTACTCTAGTGAAAATAGAGACGTCATTGAATTTGATGACATGATCTGATTTACATATATGATCAGCTACAGCAGATTTTTTAATTCTAAGGTACTTTACATCTCCTATATGCTCCTCAATAGGAACACAGGAAAATTTTGTTAATAAAGGTACATATATATATATATCATCATTAAGTGCCGTCTCCGTATCGAAGGAATGCAACTACTTACTATAATTACCCCATCAACAACAAGATTCTAGAATTCTACACAAAATTTGCTCGCAATGTTAAAAGTATCCAACAATAAATATTACAATAAAGTTTATCTTTTTACTTTTATATATATTTACAATTATAGATGTTCTGCAATCTTTTAACACATTTTCTGTTAATCATATTTTTTATATTTATTTACTAATTTTACAACTATTATAGCCGTGTAGGCCAAACCTTCTGAGGATGAGACAGTCATAGAATTTTACAGACTTTTAGTAGGCAGTTCATCACAATGCTCATCAGCATCATCTCGTTTCATTGCCCTGTCACTGTTTATATTTATATATATATATATATATATATATATATATATATATATATATATATATATATATATATATAAAACAGGAAATTTATAGCTATTAGCAATACATACGGTTAAAATAATTGTTAAAACCACAAATAAATTACTTTTAAAAAAAAAAAAACATTTAACTCGTTTATAGTACCTGAAAAAGTTGAAAAAGGGATCGACCACGTTCTGCAACCATCTCTAGTAATGTATCGAAATGTTTTCCCTCCGTTGTTTCACTATAAGGTACGCATAATGCAAATGTTAACATATCTAACATAGCGGTAACTACCAGCGCACCCGTATTTTGTTTCTGAAAATAAAATTAACCATTAAATTATATTTGAGCGTATTTCGCACCGCTTGAAGAAAATGAACGTAGAACTAATATACCTATTAAAATTACATCAGCAACAGTAAAATCTACTCCAACGAAATAGTTTCTTATATCCTTCCATCTCGTATAAAGAGGGAAGAAACCGCAAAAAACAAATGGTCAAAGTAACTACTAAGATACGAACTTACCTAAAAGCAGCTTAAATTCAGTAAGCCAATCTTCGAAACGGCTATTAATAAAAAATGATGATTTTCAGTTGAAAATAAGCGAACTAACGATCTGGTTATCGATTGACCACGGAAACAATAGAAAAAATTGAACCGATCAAAGACCCAACGGAAAAACAATTATATTCTGAAAAATGGACACTTAAAGATAGTAGCAGCTGCGACTATGGCGCAACATAACAAACAAATAGTTCGGATGATTGCCCAACGCGAGCGTTAGCTGGTCGATGGTAGAAAATCAAAGATCATTCGAATGCGACACCGAGGACTAAATAAGAAATCTGCATGTAGAATTATGACATAGATAGCTCGAAACTAAATAAAATAAGTAATACGTTGACAAATTTTTGAACTTGCAAAATAACTAAATTAAATATTTCGTCACTAGCAGCAAAAAATGTTATAAAACGATAAATAACAAATGCGAATGGTAATTACGTTCAGAACGATGAAGCTTGTACAGCGTAAGAGAATATCAACTAAAAACGACAAAATATATAATTCATATTTTTATTTTGTAATAGTTGAAGATAGTTATAATAATTTAAGAAGAAAATCAAAGAATTCGATAATTAAGCGTCGCAGTCTTGGATATAGTACGTCGTATATTATACTTACCACGTGATTAACCCACATATCTAGCAGCGTTAGTAAAAACGAATGTGAAGAGAGCAAAGAAGATTTATTTAATTGTTCTCTATGGAGATCGTAATCAGCATGCATCGGTTGCATTAAGGCACAAATCATATCTACAGCAGCGTGAGTAATAGCTTCGTTGTCACGTTTAATCGCGCGTGTCACCTTCCGACCTAATTTTTCTCTAAAACTGAAAGCAGATAAAATCAAATCATCAAATGCGGAAAAATAATTCAATCAATGTTCTTACTAAAATTGTAGACAGAATTTTTTTCTACGAAACAATTTTTATTACCTCGAGGGGAAAAATATATATTTTATAACTATGAAACAAACTATCCATTGCAGACTAAATTTGAATACGAATTTAATTAGTTATAAGCACGAGAGTATTTTGAAACTAACCCCTTCTTGATACATTTTATCTGTTTCAGTCGGTGATTAATATTTTGGTACATTTGTCGCAGCGGCAATTATATATTCTTCAAATATACTTTGAAACATTTCAACGAAATATTTCAAACGTATCACATATATATTTTTCAAGCTAATATCAACGTGATTCTATACTAAACAACGTCTCTCATCAATTTAATACTCAAAATTCGTCCGATAATAACATATAAGTACATCACCAATTTCAATCAATAAGCGGAACTGTTATTAAATTATCATTTTAAACGAACATCGATATTCACAAATAAAGTACTACGAGTAAAATTCGCCAATAACGTTCTTCTTCTTCTTCTTCTGGTTATCCTCAATGGATGTTGGCCATTATCCCTCTAGCAATCTGTTGGCTAACTTCCGCAATAAGATTTCTGCATATTAAGTCCTGTGTCCATATTCTTTTCCATTATCCAACCATGTTTTTCTTCTCCTTTCTTTTCCTCCTTTTCCAGTGATGTTGCCTTCAATAATCAATTGTTAACATTTAATATCTGCTGTTCCTCAAGATGTGCCCGAAGTAAGCTATTTTTCTTTTTTTAATAATTCTAACTCTAATCTTTTATTTAGTCGTTTTAGTATTTCCGCATTTGATACTTTATCCGTCCGTGGAATCTTTAGCATCCGACGGTATAGCCACATTTCGAATGGTCTTAATCTATTTAGCATTAATTTTTTGATCGTCCAGGCCTCCATTCCATATAGTAGTATGTCCCATATGTAACATTTCACAAACCTCCATCTGGTGTCCTATTTCATCGTTTTGTTCGCAAATATACCTTTAATGTTCAGAAACACGTTTCTTGTATATACAATTCTCATTTTTATTTCGTAATCAGGGTCCCATGTGCTGTTAATATTATATCCTAGGTATTTAAATGTATTAACCGGTTGTATGATGATATTATTGATTTTGGTTGATGTCTTTTTTGTTTCTGCCTCTTTGCTTACTACCATAACTTTACTTTTATTGCAGTTTATGAATATACTCATTTTATTAGATTCTGTATTGACTCTTTTTACCATCTTTTGTAACTCATGTTCATTATTTGCAATCAAAATGGCATCATCAGCATATCGGATATTATTAATAGTGTGGCTGTTTATTTTTATTCCACCCACGTTGTCCGGTAATCTTCTGTTCTGACTACGGCCATACTTGGTTGTAGTACAAATTCTCAATTACTTTTTGTTCTTTCCCATCTATTCCAATATCGCGCAGGCACTTTATTAGTTTCCCATGTTTTACGCTATCGAAAGCCTTCTCGAAGTCGATGAAAGAAATATAAACGTCTTTTTCGTGATCCAAACACTTTTGTACCAGTACTTGTAAGAGTACTAGGGCTTCCCTTGTTCCAAGTCTATTTCGAAATCCAAATTGTTCTTTGCTAACATGTTCTTCGCATTTTTATAACGTTACATTTCCAAAACGTAACTTGAATATATAACTGAAACTAAATGCTTGGAATTTAAAAAACATACTGAAATAAACACCGTGTACGTTTGAAACATTCACGAACTTAAAGATTTACATTTGACATTCAGAATTTAAATAATACACAATGCATACAGTGAGTTTAATTTACATTTGACATTATTGTCGGAATTTAAATACAGCACACATAATGCATATAGCGAGTGTAATCAGGAATCAGCAATTTTCACGAAAACCAACCTGAATAATACCAAACATTATAGGTAACTTTTAGCAAATAATATATCGGATTTTAATATACATATATATAACTCCATCAATTGGTCAACGGGTACACGATGGTCTATACTTGGTAACATTTCGTCAACATAATCAGTGTCTTGTCATATTTTTTTACACTAATGTACACGCATGACAAAAACAAAATGTGTTAACTGACTGAAGAATGCGAAGTTAGAATATTATATAATATCGTGACTAGTTGCGTTTTATTAAAAAGATCGAATAAAAGTTGCAATCAGATAAAGCAGAAAACATAAATAATAATTATATAAAATAATCCAGGTGTTTAAATATATTAACTTATTGCGAGGTTATGAGGATGAATCCCACAACATTCAATTTTTGAATATAAAATAACGGTAATAAGCAGAAGCGATATTTTCGAAATTGACATCGCCATTCTTAACAATCAGAACTCTGATTAATTCGATACGAACCTCGAATATTCAATGCGTCTAATTAATTAATGAGCAATTATTGAACTAACGTTACAAATGTACCTCGGTTTAATATGAATTATATAAATGTATATTACATGTTCTTTTTCTTATTTAACTGTGTAAAGTATTGTTCTTATAAGCATGGAAAGAATTGTATCATTAAAAATATATATATATATTTTTTCTGTACATAAAAAAATCAAAAATATACTGATCCATATAAAATAAAATATTTCATAAATTACAAAATCTCCGAACGAATACAAATTTCTTACTTATGCCCTTAAACGATGTTAAACAAATAGATCACCAAAACAACCGAAAATCAACTAATTTTGCTCATTATATATATATGGACATGACTCCCAAATCCTACAAGTTAAAAGCGAATTCTGCTCGCTAGATAAAACACGCGAATTCCATTTTACCTTTCTTCAAAAATATAATTTTCTAAGACCTTAATAATATAAGTACGTCGTTATATTAGATTATCATACACTAAACATGTTTATTACATAAGGACATTGAAATTGTATGCCATTCGATTAACATAGCCAAATATTATTAAATAATACGTAAAATAGTTCATCAGAATTAATAGTTAATGGTAAAAATAATATTATAATAAATAATTTCATACTCGGTCATCATTGTGAAAGCGGCGAAACCGACTTTAGAAGCAACCAATCTCCTCAACGTTTGAAATTGAGCTTCCAACTCCGTAAAAGAAATTTCCAACTGATTTCCTTCACGCGCCATAATAGCTTGTAACGCCATTATTATTAATTTCTCTTTATTTTCCGAAAATATACCCTAAATAGTGTACGAAATATAACGTAAAATATTTATTCACGAATTCACAGATAAAACGTATAATTTATTCTAAAGTTACTTTCAAACAACAATTATTGTAACGTAATAAAATTGATAAAACGTTTAACGAGCAAATATTGTTAATTTTTTATAATGTGGAATGTAGTGATTTTTTATAAAAAATCAATTGAAAATTTAAAAAAAATTTTGTGTTTGTATATTTTTATATTTTATATTTTACTTTCGGACATCATACATCGCAACAGTAATTGAAAATTTAAAATTCCACCAGTATATAACTTTTTCAGAATCCAGAAAATAATATTGAAGAAAAATAAATATAAAAAAACAAAATCAGTAAACAAATATATTGATGTTAAATTTCAACAATTCAAAAAATAAACAGAACAGGAGCGGAACAACATTTTACAGAATATATTTTCACCATCACCATCAAATATTTTTAAGTAATTATTTTTAATTTATTATTTTAAAATTATGATTTAAAAAAAAAAATTGTTCACTTGATAATGGCGTAAATGCCGAAAAGCTTTGTGTTTTTCCACAAGAAAATAAATATTAGTGATTTAACTAATTTTCAATCGATTTTTTAAATATTGTTAAATATAAAAATTAAATTGAATTATTTATACTATTAGCGTTTTATTTAACAAATTGTGATATAGTAACGAAAAAATAACTATTATTATGATTAAATGAAAAAAACATTTAAAGATAATTAGTTCATATTTATAACAAACGCCATAACGCATTAAAAATTAAAACAATGACAAAACCCGACATATTGCACACGTTAATTAACTATAAATACCATTTATAATATTTGAACTGATTTTTTAACAACACCGCGTAAATTTAATACGAAAAAAAAAACTGCTTCACTCAACAAGTGTACAATCATGCACATCGTGTCTATTGACGTTATTTTTACTTATAGAGAAGTGATCGAGAATCTCAAGTTCTCCACATTCGCATAAGGGATTCGAAGTCCTTTTCTATTTATTCAATGTATAGGCGCATCTACCTTGTCCCGTTCGAAATCAATTTATTCCGCACCATTCCCGCCGTGATAGGTCCATTCTCGGACGTTCTATGCTGACATCTTGTACTGGATCTGCATTAATGGCTTTATCCATTCATCTTTTCATTTTTCCCTCCAATTTTTTAATGTGTTCTCCGTATTGTACTGCCGTTTCTCAGGGCGATGTGACTGTCTAGATTTCAGTTCCCTTACTGATTTGTAGTCTTTATCTATATGCATTAAGGCAGTTTATGTGGTAAAATTTTCCAAAAGTTTTCGAAAAGCCTCTTCTCGTCTTAATTTTAGAAGGAGCAATGTGAGCAAAAATAATAATCCAGTCTACTCGTCGACCTTAATGTTCCCCTAACTCAGTACGCGCACTGTTCGGCCAAACAGGTGTGCAATACTCCAGCACAGAGTCGTTGTTCTCAACATCTTTGCAGCTGCTCCACAATTATAACATATATGGCGCAATTTGTATTTCAACCGAACAATCTTGTAAATGTCCTGTTGAAGGTATGTACGTCAATGTTAATCAGCTTAGCGTGTGTTCAGTGCTTTCTGTCGAAACTAACGGCAACATTTTTTACTTATAATTGTAATTTTAAAGTATAAACGTGTATTTAACCGCTTTGAATTTGTTGATATTTACGAATTAAAAAAAAAAAAAAAAGGAAAAATCTCGTTCAGTACAATGACTTTAAATCGACGAAAATTTCTTCGATATTAATTAAATATTGATAAAGTTTGTTAATTTTAACGGAAATTAATTTAAAATAATTTGTGTTTTTCTTTTATAACGTCATTTGACGAAGCTGCAATAAGCGGCCAAATAGTTCGAAATTTACGGATATATCCTATATTATACGTACATTTTGAAATGTTTTATTCAAAATTTCACCTTCAACATATTCTGTACACGAATAAATTTCTTTATGAGCATAATGATAAGGATGATAATGTAAAAAATTAAAAGTACGAACTGTTCGTACTCACACATGCACATAAACGCGTACGCAGTAAATAAGTATAATCGAGCTTTCTCTTATACGAAATAAATAAAAATAAACGTTTTTAACCTCTTGAGAAATTGAATGCAACAACCCGCTGTAAGGTACGACAGCATTAAATCGATCGAGTATTTCCGAATACGATCTTTTAGCTGGCGGTTGTGATAAAAATTTTAAATGTATCGACTCGAGCTGCAATCAGATTTACATAATTAACAACATTAAATATATTACAAAAATCTTCGTTTTCTATAAATAGTGTATTGATGTATGCTGTGAAAAAATATATACGTCGAATCTAAACAGATTTTAGCTAATTATTATTACGGCATGCATACTGTGCAGATGTAGTTAATAAAGCGAGGAAGTTAAATTGTTTTATTATTTAAATCAGTATTTTTTCTAATAAACACTTATATTGCTTGTATCTTACGTTCTATCAAACAATGTTAAACATTCGAGTGTTGTATTAAACGCAGTTGTTAGTTTCTGGCTTGTTCTAGGTTTTCCATATTGATGTCAAAACAGGTAAAACTAGGATGGGTTCAGTTAAATTCGCTTTAGTATCTAAATTTACGAATCATCATTGTTGAATATAGTCGTCATATATGGGGCAAAAACCATTTGCCATCTTTATTGAAAACTGATCTAAAAAACTATAAACGAAGCCGCAAGCTCTTAATACGTCACAGCATTAGTAAGTTGCTGCATATGTATATGCATATATATATATATATATATATATATATATATATATATACATGTGGGTGAGTGTGATATATGTGTATACATGTTTGTGAGGGTTGGTGTGTAATTATGTGTACAGGTGTATTTATCAGTGGCAGCTTGTACATAAAGGTTGCATTATTACACAACCACCAGAAATATACAGAACCGCATGAAAATTAATGACGTAATAAAAACAAAATAAGTGAATTTTAATTATATTTTTCATACAATATATTATAAAATGAATGTATTACATAGGACTGTATTAGCGACTGCTGGTTGTAATCATTCTGCAACCAGAATCCTTGAAGTATGTACATACACTTGATGCGGCAGAATAGGTTTTCCTTGTGTTGTTCATAATACATTGGTGCGGTTGCGTGCGCATACTACTGCCTAACAAACGAAGAATTCTAAGACATATATTTCATCTCTTTCCGAGATTAATTTTTCTTCTTCAAATTTCTATCGGTGTTTCTTTGACTGTGTATATTTCGGCATGTGGATTGTTTCGTTGCCTCTCTTCAGTTCATATTGTTACCGACCAACGTTAATATATGTACAATTTTTTCCTTACTGAAGCTTTATTATTTATACGGCAATTGATGATTTCATTTTTAGAGGATTGTTTTGTATAAATTGTGAACAAAATAGAATATTTAACTATTATACGTAGTTTATCGTTTCGTTTTAATATTTTGAAAATTTTTATACTTTTCTAATTGTATAAATTTTGTACCTCTTCATGTGGAAATAAATGTTTAATATATTTCGATTTAATATTATACTTTTTTTTTTGAATTGATAATCTTGCTTCATAATATTTAATTAGATAAAATAATTTCGGAGTAACCGCGTACAATTTAGAAAAAAACGATTTATTTATAATAAAATAAAACAATATATTGATATTAATAAACTCGAGTTTACATTTCAAGCAACATGCCGCGCTCATCATCAGAACTAAACTAAACTAACCCTGACCAAACAAGCTACTACCTTAACTATATAGAGATAACTGCACTACATTTGATTGGTTCTGAATTGACCAATCACCGTCCTCCATGCCAGATCAAGTCGGAAGCCCTCCTCACTGTTAAGTTCTTGCCAAAGTAGATAGGTTGGATGAAAGAATTGTTAGGGAAGCCTTAGAGATTAAAAAAAATAAAGAACTTCAACAGAGTTATCTCTATATAGTTAAGGTAGTAGCTTGTTAGGTCAGAGTTAGTTTAGTTTAGTTCTGATGATGAGCGCGGCATGTTGCTTGAAACGTAAACTCGGGTTTATTAATATCAATATATTGTTTTATTTTATTATTAATAAATCGTTTTTTTCTAAATTGTACGCAGTTATTCCGAAATTATTTTATCTAATTATTAATATCGACCGCGAAAATAATTTTTAGTTTTTTTGATTACAGTTTTAAAAGGTTCTTGTGTTTGTATTACACTTCGTTGACTTTGATATTATTAATGTTACTTTATGATTCTGGGTTAAATAAAAAAAATGTTTGTGTGTGTGTGTGTGCGCGCGTATATAGGGAAGGTGTAATTGTGAAAAACTAGATTTTTTAACCACGAGCCGGCCACTGCTATTTATATGCACATATATATGATTAAAACGAAATATTATTATTATATTATTTAACTCATATACACTTCTTTATTTTATTTTTTGGAATTTTCTGGTTTGTAAAATATATCTATAATTTATTTTTGTTTCTTAATAACAATGTGTAATAATTTTAGACAATCGAATCTGTTACGTATGAATTTATTTTCACGCGTATTTATGGATTTTATTGTTAGCTCATTTTCTTGTTTCTTGTAAATGCAAATGTAAATAAATTAGATTGAATTATTACTATTATTATATCAGTCATTAAATTTAATAATCATATTAAGGGATTATACGGTCTGAATTATAGTAAACCTTTTAATGAAATATGATAACAAAATTGATTTGACATGAATTATTTTTAAATCATTACCGATCAGTGGTTTTAATAAATGACACTATAATTATACAATTACTAAAGCGAAAATAAAAAGTGAACGTTATATATATATATATATATATATATATATATATATATATATATATATATATATATATATATATAAAACACTTTGACAAAAATTATTTACCTCTTCTTCTGGCGTAGCATTTAACGGAATCAGTCTTTTGTCGCGCGGGGTAAAACACATCTTAACGTGGACATCGTAATTACCTGACGCTCGTACCCCATCTAATAAAGTAGCTAGTAATGAATCCCTATGTAAATAAACAGAAATAATAATTTATCAGTAAATATCTAAAAACATAACTAAATAATAATAAAAACGAACAAATAAATTGGAAAATACGGAAAAATCAAGTAACACATTATATTTAAGTCGTTAAATTGCATTCTAATAAAGCACATCTTACACCGTCAATAATAATGACAGTACAGTACCGTTAGTAATACTAATGAAACTTCGTCAGTATTTTAGACCTATCAGTAATTTGTGTTTTTGATCGAAGCAGTCTTTTCTTCATACGTAGATGTATTCTTTAAAAATAAGAGAAAAGCTTGTACAGCAATATTGTAATTTATTTCCTAACGTACTGTTTGTCGCAAGATATGAATGAAAGATTGGTTGAAAAAAACTGAGAAAATCTTTCTCATATCGGAACTTTTTCAAAAATTTCGAGATTGGATTTGACTGCGGTTCCGCAAACCACTGCGCCATAGCTCCATGCTGGTCGGAAAATTGAAGTATAGATTAGCTTCTTGCTTTCGAGACAGGTCAGAATGAGGCTGAAGGAAGCATCGAAAGTTGGAGAGCAGTTGGTCCAACATTTTGCGTTTTCTTCTAATATGCAGTTTGTGAATCATGATCATTTTCGCAATCTTCCAAGTGCGAGGTACACGAATACAGGCATTTATCATCGTCGACAGATAGACAATTCCTTTCTTTGACAATTCTTTGAACACAACGGGAGAAAGCCTATCATGACGGTGATTTGTTAAACTTTAGACTTTCAATAACCTTGGCTACCTCGAGGAGACGAGTTGGTTTAATTCTGTCATTAGATGTAATAGAATAGGAAGGAGCTATTGAGGATTGAATGCTATTATCATCAAAAACATGTTCAAAATGTTTAGCAAAGACATATGCTTTCTCAGAATCGCTTCGAGCCTGAGTTATCTTCCTCCCTCAAAGGAAAAGAAAGCCGACGGCGAATTCGCCTAGCAGCAGTCCATAATGAGTAGTTAGCTTCTTTAGTGGAGCCAATGGACAATAGGTAATTGGAAAATGAATTGTTCCGCATATGTAGTATCTTTAGACAATTTATTGAAAAGTTATTTATTTTTAATGATACGGTATCTTGTACTTTTATTTGCCAACCGTGGAGGATGATTGATTTTGACATATGAATTTAAATTAAAGATTAATATACAAAATTATATATATATATATATATATATATATATATATATATATATATATATATATATATATAATATCAATCGATGATCAAAAATTAGAACAAGTGTGAAATGCTTTAAATATGTAGAACACATAATAACGGAGAACATATATTGCACTAACGAAATCCGACAAAAAATTGCAACGACAGAAGTGGCATTCGTGAGAAAAAGGCAGGTAATTACGCAAAACACGCTCTCCATTAAACTACGTAAACTTATAGTTAAGTCATATGTCTGGGTGACACTTTATGCAGCGGAAACATGGACGCTAAACAAAAGAGATAAGCAAAAAATTGAAGCTTTTGAAACATGGTGCTGGCGACGATTATTAAAGCTCTCGTGGACCGATAAAATATCTAATGAAGTTTTCCATAGAGTGCAAGAAGAAAGATCAATCTTGAAAACGATCAGGAAAACAAGGCTTATTAAAGCATAAATGTAAAAACGCGTATATTTGACATTATATTAAAAAGTTATAATAATATTTAATAAATGTACCGGAACAAATGCCCTCTCCATTTATGAAAGTAAAAATTCTAATAGTATAAACTGATAAATAATAAATATACAAGATAAAAATAGTATTGATGGAAAAATCAGACAAAAAACCATCACAAATGAAAAGCGGTAATTTAAAAAATAATAAATATAAGTTTAATTATATAACGAATATGTAATATCATTTATAAGTAATGGAAACGAAAGCAAACAAATTATAACATTATGAGAATAATACATTATGTTTAATGCGTCGATGCTTATACTTAGTATATCTAATACTCTGGAATCGTAATTTCCTATTGCTGGAAGTAAATTATTACGGTGCACACTACAATTGAGAAAAAAAATTTAAGTTTAATTATATAACGAATATTAAATATCATTTATAAGTAATGGAAACGAAAGCAAACAAATTATAACGTTATGAGAATAATACATTATGTTTAATTCATCGATGCTTATACTTAGTATATCTAATACTTAATTCAATGGAATCGTAATTTCCTATTGCTGGAAGTAAATTATTACGGTGCACACTACAATTGAGAAAAAATTTTTGGGATAGTTTGAGGATATAGTCTTTTACATATGGTATCTGCAGACCACTATGCATATATGAAATTTTAGTGTATACGGGGACATTGTGGATACATCTAAGACATCGATTTTTGGACTAATTGCAGTCTATTAAAACTAGCATTTCAGACTGAAGACGAAACTGGACAAGAATATGTTAAAATAGGCGTATTAATTGACTTGTAGATCATTAGTTTATTATTAATATTTAAGTGAGATTTACGTTTGAAAATGGGGTAAATTGAACAGATTGCTCTGTTTGTCTTCAATGAAGTATGGTCAATATGCTTAGAAAAGGTTAGTCTCTTGTTTAAAATGACACCAAAATAGCGTATCTGGTCAGACCATTCTATATCAACGCCACTGACGTAAAGTCTGGTCGATAAAAACGGTCTTCGATGAGTGAAGAAAATTGCTTTCGTTTTGGAAGGATTAAGAGCAATTTGCCATTTAGAAAAATACTTAATTGCACGATCAACACCGGATTGTAACCTATTGCTGATAGTACTCGGTCTGTAGAAACTGCAGTACAACGCTGTGTCATCAGCGTATAAGGCAACCGCAATGTTATTTATATGCGGGAAATCATGCATGAAAAATATAAATAAGAATGTCCCCAGCACGCTACCTTGAGGCACACCGGCAGAACAGGATTTGCTACTTGATTTCGCATTATTTATAATGGTATAAAATGATCGATTACTTAAGTAACTATTAATCAGTTTAATTAGATAACTGGGAAATAACAATCATTTTGTAGATAATACCGTCGTGCTTGTGTCGAAAGCTTTTCCCACATCAAATAACACCATCCCAGTATGTTTATTGAAGTTAAAATTATCTGTGATAGAGTCAGCAACTCTTGCTATCTGTTGTGATGTGGAATGCTTTGGTTGAAATCCAAATCGACTACTAGGTATTATATTATTAGAATTAGTGAAGTCACATAATCTTTTCAGAATAAATTTTTCAGCGATTTTGCTCAGATTGCTAAAGCAAGCTGATTGGACGGATATTGTCTATCTGAGAGCAATCTTTACCGTATTTTGGTACTGGAATTATTTTAGCCACTTTCCAACTAGAAGGGAAGTACCCAAATTTAAACATTGCATTAATCAAATTAGTTAACTGGACGATGGCTTTTTGAGGTAGCATTTTAATGACAGTAGATTGGATACCATCGTGACCTACCGAGTTTTTCTTCTTTGTTGATTTTACATGTGTAAAAACTTCTTTGGAGAAGTTAATTTAATATTAGTTGTTATCTGAGGTGATACGATAAATCTGCTGACAACTTTATGTACTTTGTTCTTCTGATAGCTTGAAGCTAAATGGATATTTATGCTGTGAACCTCAAGTTATCGTGCAGCAAGCAATTTTGCTTTATGGGTATTATTATATGCATATGTGTTAGTATGAGGATCATGAATTGGGGGATTGTGTATATTGTTTACATATCTTCCAAAGGCTATTATTTTTAACAGAAAGGTTAGAAATTATTTTACTAAACTTTTCGTTATTATGTTTATTTAGTAAATATCGAACTAAAATCAAAAGTTGATTCAATAATTTCTTAATATTTTGTGAATGAGTACGTGAACGACTTTTAGTATAGGATCTTCTGACAATATTTTTGATTTTAATTATGTTACTTATATATAAAGGGATCGAAGATATAGGGGAAACATTCTGCTTAATAGGAACAGAAAGGGCAATAGCTTCATGAATCAAGTTCGTCAGAGTGGTGAGACAGTGGTCAATGTTGTCAGTATCAGAGATAGGTAGGTTTAAGTTTATATTATCAGAAATATGACGCTTAAATAAATTCCAGTTCGTATTTTTAAAATTAAATGTTTTACGTACTGGTTGTTGCAGTATGTTACCAGTTTTGACGATTATAAATATTGGGTAATGATTGGAGGATAAACAGTTAACTGAAATGGGCAGCGTTGTATTGATATTTTTGACTAGAACTAAATCAATAATACTAGGTCGAGAGCCAGGTGGTGGGAAGTATGTAGGTTCTCGCGTGCTAATATTTTTACATTATTTGACAGAGAAGTACTAAGTAAGAGGTTGCCAGCCTGATTATTATTAAAATTATTCCAAGACTTATGCTTAGATTTTAAATCGCCGATTAAAATAATTTTTTTACTTGTCTTCATCAAGGATAAAATATCTTCCCTATACTTAGTCAATCGATTAGGTGGTTTATAAACAGCAAAAATAGTAGCAACTTCTACATTGCGATTTACATTATGAGTATTACCAGCAGTGGTTAAATAAATGTTTATGTTAACAGCCTGAATACTATGTAATGGGGCGTTGGCATAATATCATACTTTAGTCGTTGATTAATCAACAATGCTACTCCTCCACTATAACGCGTCCCATCTTTTCTACAAATATCAAAGCCAGGAAATTTAACTGTGAGGTTACTGTTCAGTTTAGTTTCGGATAAAGCAATGATATGAATACTATTATAAATAGCAGATTCATGAAGCTCAGCTAGTTTGTGTACTATAGAATTACAATTCCAGGCAACTAACTTAATTATATTATATTATTTAAAAAAATTACATATAACTTACTACAATTATTTCTAAAATAGCCGCTATTTTCGTGAAACTATCTGCATTCGCGAGTGTATTTAGTTTTGTAATTATAGTTTTAATAACAATCATTAATTAATTAAAATCAGCGCCTTTAAGTAATGATAAAATGGATGATAGTTCTGATGAGTCGGTGAGATTTAATGAGTCATTAACATGGGATGAATTACTATTACATCGAGTTATTTCAGAGTAGCTTTTCTGTCGAGTTTTGATATTATTATTATTACTACTATTATTTGTTAAGTTATTATTAGTAGTATTAAAGTTATGATTAATATTAATGTTATTATTATTAAGCAAGTCATTTACATAGGGAGTAGAGAACGACGGAACCCTCCTATTTTTTGCTAGGTTTGTTTTACGTAGTTTGTCGATATATGTAGGGCATGTTTTAGAGTTGGAAGCGTGGTTTCCCTTGCAGTTGGCACAAACAAAAGTTTCCGAAGTTACAGCTGTGCAATGGCTGCTAAGATGTAACCCACTAAATTTCAAACATGTGATAGATTTATTACAGTTTAATGAAATATGTCCGAATTTTTGACACCTATGACATTGAAAAGCATAATAGCCTACTAAAAGATATCATAGAAGGACGAATACCGATGCGCAGATCGAAAGGAAGACCAAGTCAGACGCTGATAGATACAATCGAAGCAAATTTATAAGACCTATGCGAAATTAAAAAGACGGACAGGAAAAGATGGAGGACTTGGACGATAGGGGCGAACCAGTTAAATGACTGAAACACTCATTGATTATATCATATGAAGTTCAAAAACATGCGACGATTTTCACAATTCAAATCGAAATTGGTATTAGAAATCGTCTACAACTATAGAAAATTGTACCATTACACTGCGGCTAAATGAAAGTGTATATATATCATAATCGAAACACACCGGTACAATATAAAATTTTCCGAATAAAACATCCCATCGAATTTCATCGTACGATTTTAATATACACCGCAATTTCAAAGTTGCGATTTTGAACAATACTATGAACAGTAAAATCAATTACAAAACTATTTAAACGAGTTTTGCAATCACATTATCGGATGGATAATTCAATAAGTACAGGTTTAATTTCGAAATAAAACGAAAGTAACTTTTCTAATTATACAAAGTAAATCGTGCATAACAGTAATAATAAAAAATAGTAATTTATGAAGTACGAATAAAGAATAACAAAGAACATATCTCAATACATACGTACCATAATAAATAGGTACTATATCTGTTCGAGTAAAAAACTATAAACTATTAACAACGGTTGCGTATAAACAACGTGTAAATATGTAGCATCTAAAATATGTTAAATCTCGATTAAAATTAAGAATAAATAGCCAAAATAAAGAAATTTAACGTTTGTTAAATACCATTCTATCCATCCTGAATCGGTTAATATGCATAATTTTTTTTTTAACCGGAAAATTTATAGATTTCTTCTTAATCTTTTAGCTAAAGTTGAATTTTAAAATTATAAAATTACGTCGCATAAAATTCTTCGGAATTACGAAAAAAATGGATTTCAATTGAGAACCGCATTTTAACTTTTTCAAATCTAGTAACATTGAAAAAATAGATGAAAGCGCCAGAACAAAAATTCACATCAATCATATTTGGGCAGATGCTTTAATCACTACTCGAAAAATGTTACGATCAAAGACATAAATAGCACCAAGCCGAAAGCGGGTAGGAGAGACAACCCTCGTCAATCCGAATATTAATAGTACCGAATAAAACGACACATACTGAACAAGCCAATATAAGGTGGTTTACAATTACCTTTTCCGACTTTTTGAAAATCATATAAAATGTTCAAAATATTAAAGTAGCTTTTTTTTTTAATTATCCGCTATTAACGAAGAAAATTTTGTAACAAGATCCTTCTTTAAGTACACAGATGTCAATAAAAGTTCCGACAAATATTGACGTAATATGAATAATTTTATCGAATTAGAAATGTAAAATAAAATAAATATAAAAATTTACCTTTGCACGGCGGAATAGTTTCGAAAATTTCCATTACTATATTCGATAGTAAATAACTGAGAATCAACTGGATCCCTTATAAGAGCAAATATTGAATAAAGCGGCCTCAAAGTCACTATGCTATATGTGTGAGGATCGCGCTCTAATAGACATGCTTCACTTATGCACAATAAACGTCTCTGACTTTCCGTGTGCCTTATTGATTGAACTTTGTTCACCGTAAATTCCGATAATGACGTGATATATTCGTCTGAACTAAATAAAATAAATCGTTAAAATCGAATCTAATTATAACAATATATATATATATATATATATATATATATATCACGATACGCTTATATAAATCCACTGCTGAATGTAAGCGTCCCCCATCTTCTTTCCATCTGTAGCGATCACGGATCTCATTTATCCATTACACACCGGCTGATCTCTGTATATCGCCCTACCATCTTATATCCGGACGACCGCGACTTCTGTGTCCTTCTGTTGGAAGCCATTCTGTTATTGGTTTCTCCCACCTGTCATCGTTTCTCTTTGCTATTTTAACTGCGCTACACGTTCAACTCATCCGACAATTTAGTCTGCTGTCTTACCCACGTATTGGCTTTCTATTCTGATATCTTGATGACCAATATTACTCTTTCGTGGGATCTCTGTGTCACTGCTTCTTAACGATACTTCATTAGGTTCCATGTTTCCGCTCCATATATATATATATAAACACCGGAAGGATACACTGTTCGTATACTTTCTTTTTTAAGCTGTTAGATATATATTTATTTTTGAGGACAGTGCTCAACTTTCCAAAAGCTTTCCACGAGAGATGCGTTCGTCTTTTAATTTCGTTACGCATTGATTCCTTCTCTGTGGTAATAAATATTCACTGACCTGTTCCAGTATCTGGTCATCTAATTTTATTTGTAACTTTTGAGGTGTATTTACCACGATCTTCGTCTTATTAATATTTATAGTTAATCCTGCTTTTTTGGAACAGTTATGAAGGCCAGTTATCATTTCTTGTAAGGTACCAGCATTATTACTAATCAACACGATGATGTCGTCGGCAAAACGCAAGTGACTAATTTTCTCCCCAAGACAAGGAGACACAATATCTCCGAAGTTATATATATATATATATATATATATATATATATATATATATATATATATATATATATATATTACATCATTTATTTAATCATTAAAATAGATACGTGCTAATCATATAAATTAAACGAGATTACCCGGATATAAGATCGTATTAAACAGGTTATGTTAAACACCAATTCTTACATACACAGAATAAACCGATTATTATTGTGTAAATTATAGTGAGGTTTTTATTACACATATTCAAGAGAAAATAAACAACAAACGTCAAATAGCATCTGTATGAAAACGCTAGTGATACAAAAAGATTTCACTATAATTCATATAGCTCCTCTAAACGTAGCCAAATCGGTTCGAATTGAAATATTGGTTATCGTAATTCATTATAAATAGTATACTACGTAAAATTGTGAATAGTCGTTTGTTTTATATTCCGACTATTTTAATAATAATAACGTTTAATGCGATACCTAATTTTAAATACTGTTTATTTCAAAGCGTGTTACCTGAATCTGCCGAGTCTGTAATTTAAAAATTCTTCGTACGTTATGGAATCCTTACAGAAATTCATCTGCATACAGAGATAGTGGATCGCTTGTTCTTTAATTTTTATGAAAATATCTTCTTTATTAGGACAGGAAAATAAATGCTACAATAATATAGAGCGAAATATAAGAAAAATTAACAACTATTTAAAACTGATCAAGATTATTAATTACCACTATATTATCGCTATTAATATTAATATAACGTATTAATTTACAATTTGTTCGTAAAACACCTTACAGAACAAGTCGGGACAGATGTGTATGTATATTTTGAATGTATTTATAACGTTTCTCAACGTACTAACTTAGGGAATCGGATAATTATACAGGAATTTAGAAACGCTTATCGTTTTATATTAGGAGAAAAAAAAAACTATAACAGGGTACCATTAATATTATTAAAAAATTAATAATACAAGCAAAAGACAGCGGATATACCTATATTAATTTATATAAACAAACAGTCAATTAAATCAGGAACCAGCGAACTCATCTAAATCGACGATACTACAATTGCAGTTCAAGAAGACAAAAAGCAAACTGAAAATTTCACTAGAAGTTAATAATAAGACGAAAATCGTATCAAACCTAAGCCAACCAAAACATAAATTTAGGCCTTTTAAACCCAAGAAGAAAACTGAACATAACTAAAAAAAGCGCGCCAACGCTGATACACTGTGATATGATAAAATGCATCGGTGCGTACTTAGACCGCTCGCTTAAATTTGAACAACGTTACAGTTCGATAAGACAAGTCGCCGCCCGCTAGAATTAACGTAATAAAAAAACTAAGTTGATCTAGTTGAGCTGTGCAACCGCATACATTCTTAGCAGTTAAATTTTCAGCACCAATATGGAAAAACTAATGCCACGCAAAACAAGTGGATGCGGTATTAAATGAAACAGTGAGGATGAGGAAAAATAACAAAAATACACAAATTTATCCCTGGCAGAAATTGCACCGCCCAGAATAAGGCGAGAAGTAGCAGCGTCATCAGAACGTATATGATCGATGATGCACGATAGACAATGTCCACCTTTTGGACACATTGTTTAAACCAACTAATCGGCTGAAATCTACGATCAGTTTTCTCAAATCAACTTCAATACTATCGAATCACCTTCTCAACTTGAATCAGTTAGGCTGTGGAACGAAGATTACAAATATAACATAAATATAATATGACCGCTTTCTATTAATAAAATCTATTAACTAAAATAAGCAAAACCGAACAGAATTTAGAATCAGCGAATATGTTCCATATATATATATATATATATATATGAAACACAAAAATTCAGAAACTCAGCAAAAATATATAATATAAAATTTTATACAGGAGCTGTAGAAGTACACAGTAAAAAAATTTTCACAACGATGAAAGAACATGTGAGAAAAAAATCAAACTGATCGATAGCATATTTAGCAATAATGCACGAACCAGAGGAAAATTATTTAACCAACATACAACGTCATTAATGAAGTATACTACAGAAATCTGATCACTAATAAAACAAGTAATGAAAAAAATTAACGATACCTTAAAGAAAAATGGAACGTTTTTTAATAGGAACAAAACTTTAGGATAAGGTAAATAAGAAAAAATCGAAAGGAAAAACGAAATTTGACGATATCGATGCATGAATAGCTACGAACAGATAGGCGTGGAAACGGATATATTAGAAAGCGATTTCATGGAAGATGGGCCAAACAGTAGAGGATAACGAGACCACATGGCGGAAAACAAAATCAAAGATGGTGAAACAGATGGTCAGATGACATTAACAACAGAAGAGCAGCAGTGGCTTGGGAAAAAGAATCGAAATATTAATACGATGATGTAATAAAGGCAAATACTATTATATATATATATATATATATATATATATATATATATATATATCACGCTAATTAATTATTTACCATACGCCCAAATGGAGCGGATATAACAACGAACGCATCTGGTATATCTAAGATGGTTTGTATGGCTTCAATATCCTTATAATAATAGGAGGCAAGAGTTTGAGTAGTCGTTATGTCCAATTGATCTAACGAAAATGGCGTAACTTCTAACATTACCGGTAATTTGGTTTCCGACCAGTGATATTTGAACACTTCGAATCTCTGAAAAATAACGATTTTACTTTATTTTTTCTTTAAACAAATTTCAGGGCATAGTTAAATGTTCGTAATACGTTCGCAACACTTTATTATCGAAGAATTATTACCTTTTATTACGCGGTATTCTAATTTATATTAAATACGTTCCAAATTTCTTATACGCGCTCATCGATTACCGATTCAATCAAGTGTCTGCGTTTTGATTAGAATTTATTATCGTCACCAAACACCTTTATCTCAAATGTGAATCATTTTAACTTTCTAACATTACGTCGCCATTTTAACACTCTTATCTACGTTCGTATTTTTCACTTATACATTTATAATTAATCTTGTTTATTCGGTCGACTATTCGGTTTCGAATTGACATTAAATTCGAAATTTAATTATACCGTTTTAATAGTTTGTGCAACTACGAATTTTTTAAAATGGCGTTTGTTAATTAGAAAAAATATAAGTAGGAAAATGTTATTAACATACGTATATTTCAGTACGTCTTTCGCCACCGCTGAAAGAATGGCGATATTTGAGTGCGTCCGAAATAACGCATGATCGATGTATCGTCGAAAATTTTAACGTATCTTGTTTTTTATCTTTTCCCTTGCGAACGGTTAAGGTAAATTCGTTAGACTGCGGTAACGCTCGAATGGACAGCACATCTTCGTACAGCCATCGATTAGTAACGTCTAACGTACTAAGATTGTAAGTAGAAATACCGCGTGAGCCGATGCTGAATATTCGCCCGTACCTACATTATGAACGATGGTAAAAAAAAAAAAAAACATAAATAAATAAAGAGAAAAATTATAAAAGCAAGAAAAAAGGAAATATTATAGAATTCACGTCTACGTCATATTCAAATAAACTCGTGCGTATTAGGTATATTTACAATGCAGGATTTATCGAGGCTTCGATAAAGCGCGTAACGTAAAGTTAATAAAGTTTTTCATCATAATGTAACTCTTATTCATCATAGAGAAGGTAGTGCAATCTCACTTCGTACATCATATACGCGCGCATCTGCCTTACATATAATTAGTCTAACCCATTTTACAAAAAAGAGGAAAAAAAAACCTACGATGGGCTACGATCACTTTACCATCTACAGATAACCGACCAAACGAACAAATTTTCAAACATATATAGGTACAACAAACCTTTTTGTACAAGTACAATGTGAAGATTAATAAAAAGAAAACAAAAATTTATATACTCCGTATCAAATTCTGATGGAATGTAAAAACATGCCGAAAACGATAGAGTACTAACAGTTTGATTCGATAAGAAAATTTAAATCGTAACAATAAAAACAAAAATAACATGCCTAAAAAAATTTCTTATCCAATTATGCTAATTTTTATCCTTTAATTATTATCTCACCTTAATACGAGTGAAATCTATAAGAATCTTACATAACTCAATACTACTTGTTCTGCTTACAAAAAACAGAAACTAATAAATTCCTTCTATCGACTAAGGGGGCTGACTTGGAAACAGTAACATCTATAAACTGTATTCAATCCGCAAAATATATTCAGAATAAAATGAGTACACATAATATCAATTCTCCTTCTATAGCGCACAAAACAGATCAATTTCATATGTTTGCAGATTCCGTCGCTACTCCATACGCTCCTAATATCAACGAATTGAGATCTCACTTTTCCTATAATTCTAGTCCCACTTTTTTCATACCAACTGTAATTTTTCATTTCTTTCTCCTATCAATTCTTCTTTGCTAGACTGTGATTCTTTACTTCTGCTTGCACCATCAATTTAAACTACTAATACTTTTCTGCCCACTTCCCTCGTGCACCCGTAAATGTTTTCAAAGAATTCTGAAAAATAGAATTAACTAATTTGGTACAATGGTTTAGTAACAATCTTCGTTTCACTATGGTTACTCAAATAGTTTCAGACATTTATGATGCACTTACAAATAAAAAAACACCTTGTGTTATTTTTTTTTGCATATCAAAAAAACACTTAACTCTGTTCCAATCCCGATACTTGCATAACACTTAATTTTTAGGGCATTCCTGTTCCTTTGTCTAGTGCAATATGTAATCTATTTACTCCTCGAACCCTTATTTGTAAAAACACTCTGGAATGGATCCAATTTTGCGATCAGTACATATATGCAAGGCACAGTATTTATATATTTCAATTATTCAAATCCCACGCATAGTTGATGACATCAAAATTCTTTCATATACCGATGAGATTATTTTATACTTGACACGTAAAAAACTTAAAACAAGATATTAATCTATTAGAAATGTACTTATTTTCATTTTTTAATAGCGTACGATATGAGGTTTACACTTTCTCTTAACAAATGTGAATCTGGTATATTCCCACGTAGAAAAATGGATATCACTAAAAATTGTATATCAGCACACCATTGCTCCACTCTATTCGTTACATCGCATCAGCATCGATTTATCAATTAATTACGGAGTTAGATGAAGTATCACAAGAGGTCATTTGAAAAAACTAACCTAATTAGACCTCTTGATCGCAATACTTGGGATGGCGAGCAGATGATCCTAATTCTTTTTTATAAATCATTCATCCGCAATATTCTAGTCTAGATTACGGTAGTTCTTTATTACCCCGCTAGGATTCTCAATAAATTACACAAAAATTCAAAACCTCTGTGTTGGTTTTTTTTTTTAGCCTCGACAATATTTTTTCAACCCCCACTACTGCGTTAAGATTGAATCAAAGGTGCACGTATAGAACCCTTTTAGCTGAAAAATTGTTGTTACACTATTACTCCGTAAATAATACATCCTTTTTTTTTTCAAGATTTTCTATAATTTATCATAATTGAAGATTTACGCACTCCTGTGTTATGCATACAATTTCATAATCTCTCCACATTCAGTATTATATTCTTTCTTCGTTCCATCCCTCATACTTTTTTCCCGTACTACAACAATATTATTTCCTTAGTCTACATGCATTCCAATTCATTCAATAGACTGTCCCGCGCTCAGTTACTAATACCTTATTTATTTTCATAGCAAATGATAAATGGTCTAATTTTTTGCAGATTTTTTACCGGTGGGTCTCAAAATGTCATACTTTCGTTAGCTCTGCGTTCATTATCGCTTAAATATTATGAAAACTTTTTATTAATAAAGTTGTCTTCAATCTTTACTGCTGAATCCACGACGATTTTTCAATCCTTTAACTATGTGCTACATAATCGTCCTTCCAGAAATATCCTTATTCTTTCAAACTCTAATAATTGTCTTAGAGCTTTAAATTTTCATCTTTGCAATTATACTTAGAATATATAATCATTTAATTCAGCTAAATAATGTCGGTATAGCAGTTAAGTTTACACGGTTTCGTGGTCACTTACCCTCATTATGGGATATTGCTTGGTTAACTCGACTACCAGATCATTATAATCCATTGAACACATTAATCGCCTACACATCATATATTGATCTTCTTCCAATTATCAGAACCGACCATAAAGCATATTAGGAAACATTCTGATCAGTTCTTTATGATGGCTACAACTTTAAATCTATCCAGTCCAATATTACCTCTACTCGCTGGTTTTATAAACTTAATATTCCGATCAAACAGAACATGATACGCATATGCAGACTGAGTAATAATCGGCTTCCACATTTACCATTTAAAATGTACATTTTTACATTCTTGTCCATTTTGTTTTCATCCATCCAACGCCGACATAAGTTCTCGTCATGTCCGGCTCTATTATCAGTTATTTTCTTACACATTTCTATTCCTATTAATATATCCTTACTTTTTTTTTTTTTTTTTTTTTTTAATAATACCGAAATTCTCCTTCGTTCGCATTATTTTATTCTAGATAACGATGTAGCTATTTAATACGTCCCTTCGCCATTTATTTTCTCCTACTCTTGCCATTATTAGTTTTTACTTAAATTTCAAAATATTTACATATAATTTCTCTAAATAGTACAAGTTAGTTTATTTAATGAAAGAATCTGATTCGAAATTATCAACGTTTAAAATTATTACAGGAAAAACGTCTCAAGTATGTCACAATGAAAATACGTATAAATAAAGAATGACTGTATTTTGAATAATCCGGTTAAATGAATAAAATAATAAAAATAAATAAAAAACTAAAAAAAAAAAAAAAAATAGTTTTTAAAAATATTCAAACACGCAAGTAAATAAATATTTCTTTCGAGATTAAATGAACTTAAAAAAATCATCAACAGCGAAGATATAGTCGATTATTTCAAAAATATACACGAACTAAATTATGTAAATGCCCATAAAGCAAATAATTAAATAAACGATTAAATTAAAAAGGATAATACGATTAACCGTTACGCAGACGTTATAAAGTTGAAACGAGACAAGATCAACAGACTAAATGCGCGACATAAATAAAACTAGTTAAGTTGCCAAGCGTATTCGACGTGAACTGGAAGGAAATCGATAAATTACTGGAAATGTAGTCCAGGCGCACTATTCATAAGAATATACGAAAGAGACATGTGAAGGACATTACAGATAATAAGTTTTCAGATAACGTCTCTTCAAAGATTGTTGGCGATTGATGCTGCAGTAAAAATTTTCGATTATACATAAAACTTCTGATGCACGTAACAATCATTACTACATACTTTTGTATCGGACAGTTATTTTCCAGTCTATACTGTTTTTTCGTTTTCTTTACACAATTCCAATAGTTCATATTGATCATTTCGCATTATGTTTCCAAAGTATATACCGTTTTTCATTGTTTCACAACAATAATCGGTTTCTTGTCCTTCGTATTCGATAAGACATGTTTCTTAGGAATTTATCGGTCGACTATATTTTAAATATCTTTGCGTATTATACCGAGAACACATAATATTTCTAATTACTAAAGGCAATTCTTACTACATAGTAAATGATTTATTCGTACATTTATAGTCAAATTTTTACACCGTAATCAAGTTATCATCTACTCGTTCCTTTGTCACAGTTCGTAATTACCTCGGTGTATTATTAATTTTACCGTCTGCAATCTTGGAATGAAAATTTCTCATTATCAACAAAAACTTTGCTGACAGTAAGTAGTACAGCTATCATTAGAGTCTCATCTAAGCTAGATAATTTTTAAATAGAAGTTTTCAATTAAGTGATTAACTACTAAAACATAAATAAACCTAGCGCGATCCAATCGGAGATTAGTATTTTCAGTTTAATCATGTCACTTAACGACGTTAGAAAATAAGCCACATACGTAATGTACACGATTGGTTGCAACGACAAAATATATTGCAAAATTGAAAACGGTAAATGTAAAAGTAATAGCGACACAGAATGTCAAAAATTCATCATCTGGAAAAATTAATAATATAAAACGCTAAAAAATTTAAATACTGATGTATTCGATTATGGTAAAACCCGTTACATTAGAAATTGAAAACTAAAGATGGACGAATATAGTCTTAGATATATAATCATATAAATAGCCTATATACACCATTTGAAATCGACGTGGTGCAAGTGTTCAACACTACAGCAGAAAAAACAAACGGCAAGATTGAAAAATAAATCCTTAACAAATATTTCACTTAAAATACATACTCACATATATATATATATATATATATTATAAACAAGATGAACACATATTTCGTAGAAAACGCTTATCACCAACATAAGTGGATGCTCTGAAGAAATTAAAAGACGGATTACAATGGCAAAGACAACAATGTCAAGACTAACATGAATTTAAAAGAGCTACGACGTAACTATCCTCTATGCTTCAGAATGTCGAACCCTCGAGGAAAAAGATCATCGCAGCAGAAATACGTTTTTTAATGCACCGCTGGAAGCGAATGTTGCGTATGGACGACCAAGCGATCTAACATCTCAATACGGCAGAAGCTGATACCGCTTAAAGGCATGTATGAAAAAAGATTGCTAATTATGTAGGGTATATTTTAAAGAGCGACCGTCTTGAAACGCGGATTATACAAGACAAGATAGAAGGTGCCGGAAAATGTGGACGCGTCAAGATATATTGACCAAATAAAACAACTAGTTCGGTGTGGATAAAATCGGTCTGAGCGAAATGGCGCAAAATTATTCAACAGATCGGTTCACAAAGCTCACGATGATAATCGCATCAGTGATCGACTAATAGGAAGATATATAAACGTATAAATAAATTATTTCACTAGTAACACTTACTTCCCTTTCCAGGAATGCTTGGTTACGAAATAGCAGATGATATCCGTATTGTTAGGTATTGGAATCATATTCTCGCCTAAAATGAATGAAAAAATACAAACATTAAACATTTCATAATACATACTAAACAATCGATACGCGCGTTCGCAAAACGAGAAATATAAGTAAACAAATAATAACGGCGACTTCTAAAATAATAACCTTCCGATACATGGGCTGAGTAATTATTGCTATTTATTTTTTTTCCCCCGAGTACTTGCCATGAATATAAATTTGAGAGGTGAATTCTCTCATAACTTCCGAATTATATCCTTGACAAATACCGATGACATCAGCAAGCAGTTTTAGTCACATATGCCTGAGTTGTAGCGAAAAATATTTTTTTAGACCCAACCCGTGCATTTCTGTTAATTTGTCGGTTTATTTTAGATCCAACACGTGTATTTGTATCCCAGAAAAAGAAGATGTATTTTAGGGATGTCATCTATGCGCAACGATAATAAGACTGACGAGAGTACTGAAAATCAACGAAAACCGGAAATGATAACGTTTTATAATTTAACTAAAGGTGATGTTGATACTGTCAATCACGTTTCAAGTTCAGATAATGTGGTAAGAAATATGAAACGTTCGCCTATGGTTATGTTTTATGACCTTCTAAACGTAGCATCTATACATTCCTTTGTTATATACACCGACAATCAAAAAACAGAACGAATTAACAGCAAATTATTTACGAAACGCTTAGCAACTCAATTGGTCATGGCCAATGTAGAAAGACGAGCTCTAGATCAACATATAACAATGAGACAAAGTGCTATTCGCTTATCACAGTACTGCGAACAACACCTCCACCAGATGATAAACATTGTAATAATTGACTTTGTACGGAACATATTATAAATTTATGTAAAGTGTGAAAAAAAACGGCTAAAATTTTACGTCTCTTTTTAAATGGTTACTAAAGTACAGTTTAACATTTTGATATTTTTTGGTTCATAACAAACATACATTATAAGAATGTATGGTTTTATTTCAAAATTAGATAATACTAGATGTTTATTTGGGCAGTATTTTGCGATGTAAATCAATTATGTCGTATGTATATTTATCCACGGAAGAGGATAATTACAGTCGGTGAGTTTGTTCCATTTTATCGGGCTGGGTTTAACCGCATTGTTTGATAACTGAACTACTAACCGTATTGTATTATCTATCTTATAATAACGTGCGTTCTTAAATACCTTCGTCGCGTGTAATTACTACTTCGTAAATTGTAACATTTAATAATAACGTTATATGTGGAATATATATATATATATATATATATATATATATATATATATATATATATATATATATATAACTCAATTCCGTACATTGCTTGTGATGTCAAAATCACACACCGTTAATAAAACAACTGCATGTACAAAAAAGTTGGTACCGCAAATTGTAGTGATAACAGCAATACGACTACTGTCAGTACTCTTAGTAATAGCAGAAGCAGTACTAATAACAAAAGTGAAGATTGTAACGACTGTTATGCCCCCCCCATAACGATATTACTACCCATTTAATATAAATGAAAGAAAACAATTTTAATGTATCTAACAAATCAGTATCGCCATCAAAAATCGTATGAAAGCCACATAATACTTGGCAAATAACCCCTACCAGAAAAAGAGCTCGGATTCAAACGCCGGAATTATCACTAGAGATATCACCAAAAGTTACGAAAAGAAGTAACAAATTCTGACCTTTATTGAATCACCCACATTCTGGTAATATTCAAAAATTTTCTCTCAGGAAAATAACGATCCGACCGCATTCAAAACCACTTAGTCACGCCTGTAAATGAAGATAAACCAAATATACTAAAACATCCGAAAATAATGAAGAACATGATCTCACAGAAAAGAAAATTTAAAAGAATATGAGAGAGCGATAAAATTCCCATTAATAAAACTATCCTGAATAGAGCAGCTAGACAAAAAAAAAAAACGCTTCTATATAGAAAACATAACTCCGACTAAAACAACCGACTACAGCTTGTGGAAGACTACAAAAAGTGTGATCACATCTATCAGTGTCCCTCTATGAGAATGAAAAACAAAGAGTGGGCACAAACTGAACAAGAAGAAGCGGACGTCTTTGCTGAATACCTAGCAGAAATTTTCAAATCACACAAAAACGGAAATTCTATTCGTGAAGAAAAATTAGCGAAATATCTTGAAACACCATTCCAAATGTCACTTCTCATTAAACTAACATCGCCTATGAAAGTAAATGCACAAATAAAGCAACTAGATATAAAGAAAGCTGTTGAACACGACTTAATAACTGCATACATTTTCAGGAAATTACCGAGAAAAGCTATTATTTTAATAACCCGCATTTTCAACGCAATTTTTCGTACAGGACATTTTCCGGTGCAGTGGAAATTTGATTTAATATTTTTTATATAATACAACCATAAATTAAAGACTAGCGACCACTGGGAAGTACTTCGTTATAGTTTTAAAACAGATCAGTACTACTTATTGCTCAGCGGAACAGATTGCATGCATCTTATAAGCTTAAAAAAAAAAATATCGAAATCCACACTAGAGCTGACGCAAATTACAGTGTGAATATAAATAAAAATAATACAACACTGTGCAATAAAGCGAAAAACAGGAAAACTGTACAATGAAAAAATTTATACAATTAAAAATAAACAAATAAATAAAATAAACGAAAGAACACCAGATTACAATAGATGAAAAAAAGAAATTACATTAAATTAAATCACTACGCGATAGGTAATGCACACGTCATAATAAAGAAGATCAATATTTATCAGAATTATCAGATAATGCTATAAACATCTGTGCGATTAAAAATAAGGTATTCATTTACAAGTCAATTGTATAGACCGAAAGTTGAATTTGATACAGAGTTAAAGCTTAAATTTAAATTTGTTTTAGCGCATTGCTCTTTAAAACGCCCAACTTGCTATGTTGTGTGGGCACTACATAGTTAATTTAAACAACAACAAAAAATACTTCATTCTCCAGAACTAAGCAAAAAATATTTTTAAAAAATATATATATTACATGTAATAAAATTTATATTTCCGTATTTTATGATTGCAGGACTCATGAACAAATTATACATAGCGAAATATTAGCTTTTTAGTTTGTTGTTATGTTAAATGAAACATCTAAATTATCCACCGCAAAATCATTAATACATATAATTATTTTATATTTAATTTTTAAATTAATGCAAGAAAAAGTTAAATATATAAAGTATTTTGATTGAAAAACAAAAAGAAACAAAAAAATTCACCGTATTAACATTAACATATATATATATACAATGAACCCGCATATATGTATATATATTAGTGATGAGCATAACCGACTAATTAGCAACACCGTTTCTAAAAAAACTACCAATTATTTGTTTTTTTTTTATTTAGTCAGATTTATTCTAAATTAAGTGCAATGTATACATAGCTTGTATAACGAATAACAGATATAAAAAAAAAATTAAAGGTATTTAAAATAAAGTTTAAAAATACGTTTCAGTTGAAGAATAACTAACAGATAATCTAGAATTGTATGAACCTTGTGAAATACATCACGTAATCAACTCCATCGATAAATTGAATATATTTTAATGCAACACGAATATATGTAATCGGTGTTTTACAAAATCGATAATTTATTCTAGTAATAATATAAATATAACTAAAAATCGTCATATTCAAAATCCGAATAATTTTCAATCGGTTCTAGTGAGACATACTAACATCGGTATACATCCAGACTTAAAGTTAATTCAACAAAATCAACTAATATAAGATAATCTAAAATTGTTTGTAATTTTACTAAATTAATCGCATAATCATACAAACTTTAGAATCACATTAATAAATTAAATACATTTTAATAAAACATAAATATATATAATCGGTATCTACAAAATCAAAAATTTATTCTAGCAAAAATATAACCAAGAATCACACTTTTCAAAATCCGACTAATTTTCAATCGGTTCTAGCAAAACCTACTAATATCGATATACTTCAGACTACTTTCAATCGGTTCTAACAAATCCTAATAATGTCGATAGTTAATATAAGTATCACATTTTTATGGTCTAAAAAAAAAATTAACCAGAATTCATATTTTAACATAATATTTTGTGTAAATTTTTGAAAATTTCTGTAGATATGGTTGAATTTATTGTTGCCATAGCAAACTTATCTATGTGAAAGTTGATTAAAAAATTGACTATCAACTGAGAAACTCAATCGATTTTAAAGATTATAAACTCTTGTTATTAAATCCAAACACAAAAAAGAATATTTCAATTGAAATGTGATTACTTCATGTCAACCGAACCAAAATAACCGAATAATAGAACTTACTAAAAGATATTAGTCGAATTGTAACTAAATTCAATCGGATTTACGTCATCCGATTTAAAAGTAGCCTATTCTAAAGTATATCACTTATTTCTTCTTATCATACAATATACAAATTCAATAAAACATTAAATTTACTTATGTGGGCAAAATAATATATATACAGGATTTATAAATATGTGTAAACATCGTATATAAAGAAAAAAGAATATTTAATCAATTGCTTAAATTAATAAAAAAAAAAATTAAAAGAAGATTTTTAGAAAACAACTGATTTATAGGGTTATTTTGGAAAAACATAATTAGTCGGTTATTAAAAAAAAAAAAAACGGATTAGTCTTTAGTCATAAGTCGGTTATGCCCATCACTAATATATATATATATATATATATATATATATATATATATATATATATATATATATATATATATATATATATATATATATATATATATATATATATATATATATATATATTACATGGCCAAGCGCGTATTATATATGCAGTGGCGTAACTAGAATTTTTTTGTGGGATCCAGATCCTATTTAGTGTCAACCAAAAATTTAAATATATATATATATATACACACACATAAATTGCGTTTTTAACGTTTTCATTTTATTTTTAGATACAGTATAAAAATATTTTGACTGTTTCTCATCTTGATAATAAACGCCTGCCTTGAAAGAATTATATATAAGAATTGTTTTAAAAGTTCTATAGAAGTCAATACAAAAACTGAATATAAACAACTGAACAAAATGTATTCAGCTGCGAATGCAGAATACGATTAAATGAAATCATTTGTTTATAGATTAATTTGTAATTTTCTCATCACCGATGCTGCATAAAAAATACACAACTTCAATAACATTGTTAAAAACTCCGGAAAGTTGGCTCACTTCAGACGAATAATACGCGAATTAATCCTTTTGAAATCAACTCCGGATACGCCACTATATATTTGTATGTGTATGTACACACACCGATAAGTATGATTAAATTATATATACACAGAACACGCAAACATTTATTTGACGAACATTTAACTTACTAGATATTACAGCACCCATAATAACGGAATTTCAAAATAACATCGAAGTTTTTTAACGTGCGCATAATTAGGTGTTAAAATTTACCTAAGAAACAAAAGTCGTTATAAAACAAGCAAGGATAGTGGAAAATTGATGTAATTCGTTATGATAATTAATTAATATATTTATAAATTTTAAAATTATAGCATTTACACGACTTTAAGATGAATATATATTTGATCATAGGAAAGGGTTATGACCGGACACGAAATAATAATAATTTGAACATATGTTTAATATCTATACTACATACTTTTTTTTTTATTATTATTAAAACAAATAACACCGTGAACTAACCATGATCATTATACAGATAACTCGCGAATAGTTCTTGTTGGACATTTTAAAACTTTATGTCGAAAATTAAATGGTTATGAAACATTAGTAAAAACTAAACGTAGTAACCAAATGAAATTTTTTCCTATATTTAATAATTTCCTTGGAATGTTTCATAATCTCCGAGTATAAAACATTAGCGCAAATAAAATTATGTTAAAAAAAAAAAAAAAATTGCCAAACTTTAAATATAATCGACATTGTGCGTGGTGTGTATGAATGTAACTTTATTAGTTAAGGCCTAGTTGGGGGAAGATATAATTTTTAGAACTAGATAAGATCAGGCACGTTATATAATATGATGGAATATTTTGATTATTAAAAATACATTTCAGTTATTAAATATGTATGTATATCTTAAATTTCATTTTTAATATGTATTTTGTTTTTAAACCTAAAATGGTAGCACAGCGTGGTTATTTATTAGCATATTTTTAAAGGTGCTAATAACGAGGTGCTACTGGAATTTATTTATTTAGAAAAACAAGATGGCAACTCGGGAAAAATTCTTTATTATTCAGTTTTAAGATATTTAAGAACGCAATCAACTGTGCCTTGAAGATAAAGCTGTTAAAGAAACTATTGCTGAAAAAACGATAGATAAAAAACATATATAAAAGCAAGAATTATTATTTGATGCTTACATACTGATGTGCTGGAATATATCAAGGATTGTCCCGCTGATAAAGAAATGCGGGGAAATTTATGTAATCAATTCGGTAGTTCACTTATCTAAACTTAGGAATTACAGGCAATTAAAATGCATTTGAAGAAAATGTTGAAGATTACGTGAAAAGACTTAATATCTTGTTAAAGAAGTAAAAGTTGCTAGTATAAAAAATTCAAGCAATAATCAGATGACTAATATATATATATATATATATATATATATATATATATATATATATATATATATATATATATATATATTCAGGTAGTGATTTAAAAAAATCGTTTTTTATATAAATAAAGATACAATTTTAATCTACTAAGTTAAATAAGCACCAAATTTAATAAACTGAGCTTAATCTAACAAAATCTAATCCTATTAGTCAAGCCTATGGGTTTAAAGTCAATGGTCCATCGACCATAACTTTTGACACTATTCTTTATACGTGGATTTAGATAATTATATAATTAGATCTACTGGGTGGTGGGTGTCGCTTAAGACGTCTGATGTCTTGTCTGGTATCGAGTAATTGGATTGCCTCCACGCTGACATATTGCTGCGCCCGCTTTTTATGAGCAGTTGCGTCTCTTCCAACCTCCTCGTTTACAAATGGAATTCGTAGATCTAGATGCACTCATTTCTAGAATAGCGATACGCATCGACTATTGCTCTTAGCATTCTGGATCTTTGTTCTGTTAGACCTGCTGGCACAGCCTCGTAACTGCAGACCATAGGTCCATATTGGCTTTATAATCTGCTGATACAATAGGCATTTATGCCCTGCGTCCAGCTGCGAGTTTCTTTCGATAAGCCATTAAAGTTGTTGTGTTCTTTTCTTTATCTGCTTGCTTTTCATTCAGGTATATATTTCCCATGTCAGACGCTTGTTTAAGTGCACACCAAAGTACTTGACTAAGCCAGTCTGCGGAATAGGTTCGCCCCCAAGTACAGTTGATAATTCGCCTCTGTTCGCCAGTATGTGAAAATTACATGCTCTGATTTTTCATTAAGAAACTACGGATGAAAAGACTTGAAAAAAGTGAAAAATACGCCAGCTTTATATTTCATTTGGATGAAAATGAATGATAATAAACATTTTATGAATACGAGTGATAATTATAAATTTAATAAAACTTCACGGTGTTCTTTTTATACTAATATCAATTTGTGATGAAACTAAAATTTGTAAAAATGTTTGCAATGATAATGTAATTCGAACTCACGATAGTAGTACAAAGAATAATAAAAATGAAAGTAATGAAGAGGAAAATCAGTTAAAAAGTACAAATACGTAAAGTATATTAGAGGATAACTCAATTTCTGAAAATGAGAATTCTTATTTTTAGGAACTGGAACAAAGTAATGAAGAGACTTCACTTATATAGAGGAAACCATTATGAATAGAAGAATATGAAATGTGTACAGATTTATTAAATATATATTTATTGTTCAAGAAATTATAAATTTGAGTTATGCACAGATAAGGGATAAGTGGAATCTAATATTATTATTGTTGGACTTCCATACAGTTTACCTATATCTATATAGTATTGGATATTATAAAATGAATAAGAAGTGACTATTTATAATGCGAATAAAAAGTAAGTAGACTGAAAGGAAATGCGGAGATGAGTAAATTTAAATAATGATACCAGAATTTTAAATATAGGGATATGTATACGTATTTTTAAAAGTTAAGATAAATACAATATTTATAGAAAACGGAACATTAAGAGTAAGAAGAACTTGATAAAAAGCAACAAGAAAGTTACTATAATGAGAAGAACCGAGTCCGCATTGGCCGAAGTGGAATTTGCGATACAAGAAGAATTGAAACCAATATATGAGAGTAACGTGTATAATTTAATTCCAGGGGCAAATACTATGGATGTTATAGAGATTAGATCGGTGTATACAAGAAATAATGACAAATATAAAATAACATTAGTCGTACAAGGGTACGATAAATGTAAGCATGAGAAAACAAAAGAAAAATGATATTATACCTTTCATTTGTTTGTATCGTTACCATTTCAACTATTTTATCCTCACAGCAAATAAAGAAAATATACTTTGTAAACAACTAGATGTCAAAGAAGAACTTTATGTGGAAAAATAAAGGATGATGCTCGCGGTGAACAACATCTTGGATTTTTCAAAGATGAAAATTTAGTATGTAAATTAAATCTTCATTATACGGATTAAAAATATTATAAAATTGGTTAATTGAATGGTTTCATAAAATTATATTACTGAAATATGTTGTAAACGTTGTAAGACCGAACCGTGTTTATATTATCGTTTAACTGATAATTATAAGATGTACTTAATTTTCGGTATTGATGATTTTCTTATAATTGGTGATAAACTAGAGGAAGATAATCTTATAAATTCATTATATAAACGTTTTAAAATGTAAGATTTACAATCTCCTAGAAAATGTTTAAGCATGAATATTTTATATTACATGAATAATAGTATGAAATTCGATTAATATGAACATATCAAAACATTGTTAAAGAAATTTGAAATGGAGATTGTCGGTCAATTTCAACTACCGCGGATGCTAATTTTTCATATACTTTATTTAATCACAAAAAGCCAATAAAGGATGTTCCTTATCGACAGTTAATACAACCATTGGAGTATATAGAGGAAAGCATTGAAGTAGATTATTCGGTATTTAGCTAGTATTATTAATTTAAGAATTTAGTTGTAATCGTTGTGATACAGTTTTTGCCAAGTTATGCTGATACTGATAACGGTATCGTGGAACTGATAGAAAATCAAATTCAGGTTCGGTAATAGAGGTTTTTGATGGGATTGTAGGATGAAATATTAAAAAATAGTGTCTAGTAGCTCAGAATTCCACAGAAGCAGAATATATAACGATTACTAAAATTATATTAATTTATTAAAAGAACTTTCGTCCAATATGTATATATATATATATATATATATATATATAAAGATAATATGAGTACTATATTTTACAGTAAGACATCCGAAAACACCTAATACGTTATTTTATCCGTAACCCAAATGGTAAGGAAGAAATAAATATCAAGTACATTGGTACTGAAATTCGAGAGGCCCACATATATTTATTAAACCGTTGTCGAGAGAAAAATCTACACGTAATATAATTATAATTATCTAAAGTTTGAGGAGTATTAGGAATAATAAAAAATTTAAATATAATTGTGTGTGAATATGTAACTTTAATAGTTAAAGCCTAGTTGGGGAAGATATAATTTTTCAGACTAGATAAGGTGAGGTGTGTTATAATATGATAAAATATTTTGATTAGTTAAATTTCAGTTATTTAATCCCAAAATAAAATTAAGGTTCTTTAAAACTATCATAAGAAAAATTAGTTTTATAATAAATTTTAGTACGACGTCAAAATTTTTTCTTGAACATTTGTGAAGCTTTCAGTTTTAGAAAAGTTTGTGATATTAACAAATGAAACGTTACAATATATTCTAACGTTGTACCCGTTTAATATAATGATATCAGTTTACGTATTGTTTCGTATACGTACGTTGGTCGTTCATTCTGCGTTTAGTTTTTTATTATAAGTTAGTTTTATCTCGTTTGTATAACTACATCATTCATATAATTTGATACCGTGACTCGAATGGTCTTTCCCTCTACGACCCGACCGCCCGGACCGAGTACTAATATTGTCGCAGCGGTGGAACAAACGCTTCGCTACCGTCAGCCGATAAAATGATTATCTGTCGCGATAACCGTAATACCGCACCATCAGCTTCGTCCAGTTCAACCAACGCTTATGCAATTCGCCGGAAAAAAGACGATATCACGTCAAACTCATCCGATAATCACGATTGTGCTACTACTACTTCTTCAACGCAACGGCTTAATTCTACATCACACAATGGCAAAAATACGCCAAAGAAACAAAAAAGGGACGTTATCGACACTACAATACTAAATCATAACCGATTTATACACCTCCAACAGGATGATGATGGTGACAGCTCTATTCTTCGTATTCACACAGAAAAACTTCCTCCAATCACCATTATCAACCAGGACAACAAGGTTATTATTAAAAATTTAATTTCTAGTCCTAAATAATACGTAAAATCTACTTTAAAGATTAGAAATTATAATAAAACTTCATTGTTCGCTAGTACATATCACGACTTCGATCTCATTACCGCAAACCTGAAAAATGCTAATATTCCGTTTGTCACGCATGTTCCTTATAACCGCAAGCCTGTCCAGATAAATCTTAAGGGTTTACCCTCATTGTTTACTGCTTCCGAAGTAGAAAACGAGCTCAAACCCTTCATTGATATATCCTCTGTCTTTCAATTTTATAAAAAATGCTTCTCCTGTATCATTACACAGGAAAAATATGAAAGGCCTAGCTCCCTACTTCAATTTTTTCGTTGTCAGCGCTTCGGACATGTGTCTCAAAACTGTAAACTCCCAGAACGTTGTTTTAAATGTAGTAAATGCCACATTTCCGCTTCTTGTCCGGAAAAAAATATTTAAATGCGCTAACTGTAACGGAGACCATCCTGCTAACTTCGACCAGTGTACCGTCATTAAAAAAATCGTTAGTGCTAATACAATTATATCCAACACTCTACTTCGTACCTCAGTACCAAAACAATCAAGTTTTGACTTCTCTTCTAATAATTCTTCTGTACGCAACCTAGTTGTAAATGTTCCAAGTAGTGAACAAAAGTTTTACGCTTCAACACTTCGTTGTCACCGTATTGTAACCCCTGATCCTAGCGCAAACAATGAATTTTCTCTTGCAAATATTCTGGGCTTGCTACGCGAATTTAACTTAAGTCATATTTTTAATGTAATTAAAGCTATATTTAATAATCTTAAATCACTTAAAAATAAGGATGTTTTCAGTATGCTACAAGTAATAAATGAAACTATTATTAATACGTATTAGTTGTCGTCCACCCCAGAAATTAAACTAGCTGCTTGGAATTGTAATTCCTTAGTCGAGTAGTATGACGAATTTTATCATTGTATGTGCATCAACCGTATTGATGTTGCAGCACTATCTGAAACCAAGCTGGACAGTAAACACAATATCCAGTTTCCTGGTTACAATATATTTAGAGCTGATGTAAGTCGTAGAAGGAGAGCGGTTGCTCTTCTCATAAAAAACATTTCAAGTAAAACTACTTCCACTACCTCACTTGAGCTGTGTCCAAACTATTGGTGTTAATATCATTACTAACAGCAACTATTACGTTACTAGTGGCACTTGTGCTACTAGTAATCTTAATTATCATAGTCGTAATTCCATTTCTATACTTTCTATATATAAACCGCCCACACGTATGCGTAACTTTGCCAATGAAATTAGGCAGTTAATGAAGGCCAATCACAAGGTAATTTTAGTTGGAGACTTCAATGCCAAAAGTAGACGTTGGAATTGCTTTAATGATAATTTTACCGGCACTATCCTTAACCAATTGTCATTAAATAGCCTTCTTCCCATAGTGGTTCCCTCTGAACCCACACAGAAACAGCATCCTAGACTTAGCACTTGTAAAGAACCTAAACACATCAAACCTAATCTCTGTTAATAATCTTTCATCCGATCATAATCCCGTACTCATTACCATTTTTACAGCTAAACTCCTCTTAGAAAAAAAAATGTTTAGATTACAAAAATGCAAACTGGCTTCGATTTAAAGAATATATTAACAACAACATTGTTCACACTGACATAAGCGGACTCTCTGACATTGACAAAACCTTAAGTGACATTGTTAAACTAATTCTCTCATCGATTGAACGGCATATCCCTAAAAAGACCACTGTTTGTTCATCTACATCTAATTTACCGTCTCACGTACTTGAATTTATCAGATTCGAAAACTACGTCAGACGAATGTCAAAAATCTCCTTTAACAAATTACAAGTCATTCAAAATAGATGCCTCAGATGTATTCTCAATGCACCTCGCTATGCCAGAATCGACAGCATGCACGAATGATCTGCCCTATATTAGAGATTTTGTTCTAAAGCTATCGACTGATTTTTTTTTTTATTAAATGCTCGTACCAAAACAATGTACTCGTCTCCTCGATTGCCAATTACGATTCTAAGCAAATTCGTTTCATTCCAAATATAAACACAGGCGACTTAAACATAACATTATGTAGTAATTAATTTTAATTTTTTAATTATAATTTAGTTAATTAACCCCTTTACTTAGTAAGCACCTTCGACATCCATGTCAACCACTTTTTATTTTTTATTCTTATTTTCTTCAATTACATAGTATTTATTTAAGAACTCACAATCTAAACAATATATTTTTGTAATTTACACTTAAGTTTCTATATTAACATGTATTATTTGTAATTAGAAAACGTGTTTATTTTGTAGCCGCAGGTTTCATTTGCTTTTTTCCTGCAGCATTTAACGTTTTGTTTTACTTTATTATTTATTTCCTTACTATGCTATTGTGGTAAGGTGTCCGTCCCCGGTACACAATGTTTATAACCCGTGCGTTATATTTTCTTTTATGTTTATAACTTATGCAAATATACTGTTGTTGTTGTTGTTATTAGGAAAAATTTTCATGCAATTTAAGAATTGCTGTAGAAAAAAATAATATTAATAATAATCTGACCGATCCTTAGAATTTGAGCAGTCATAAATAAACACTAAACGATTGTCTTTTTTGATAAAATAGATAGGTATATTAAATCTTAAATTTCAAGAAAGCGTAGACCAAAAATTTCCTTCAGAAACTAGTCAAGAAACATGTTTAATTAAGTAATAAATATGTTCCTTGTAAACAACAGTTCATCCAATGTCACATAAAATTAATATACGCAATTTACTTCGAAACAATTGAATAAACTGTTCTTACAAAGTACATTCTCAATAATATATCTCTAATTTAATCGCATTCTGTCAAATATATAATATCAGTTGTAGCTTGAAGAACAACATATATATACAATTTCTTACCAGATAACTAAATTCCTAGCAACAGAACAATATCGCAGACCGACACAAAAATGAATAAAATATGACAAACATGCAAAACATTTTAATTCAATAGTGACCTAAATTTGGCGTATAAGAATAATAATAATTATTATTATTATTTCAGATCCAATTATTAAAATCTAAAGACGCACCTGATCTGAGACCAAAACGAAAAATTAAGTTTTCATAAAAATAAGATTTTGCCACGGATACAATTTAGAAATAATTGTCAACAGAAACGATAAAGAACATTTTTACGAAACCATAGATGAAATTAAAATGAAATAACTTTAATTGTAACAATAAATGTTTATGTTAAAGAAACTTGAACCAAACGGCCTGGTATAAAGCAGAGACTTATCAGTTCTAATTTCTTCACATTTTCCAAATAGCTGATTTATATTTCCAATATTACTGAACAGACTAAGAAAGTGGCTTTCTATGTTTTCCTAGAAATTATTTTTAGTGAATATTTTATAAAAAATTATAATTAATAATGAAAATAATTTGACTACATAACTCCAAAACAGTTTTATGTCTTAAATATTCGGATTTTTGTCAAAAAAATTTATAATAATTTAGTAAATAAAATTAATTTAGCCATCATGAATTTAATAATGTTTACATCATGACATCGTGTTTTTATTTTTCAAATACATTTCTTAATAATTTTGTCAAATACGTTAATTCGTTACATGTTACATTATTCCAGTTCGATGATGGACGTTTATCTCTAATATTAACGGGTTATCTTCAAAATTCCGAATAATATACACACACACACACACAATATTATACATATTTTGTTTATTAAAGTTTTAAAATCGTAATTATTATTAGTAATTACATTATATATTTAATCAAAGTCAAGAAAGTAATGTTAATCCATGTAATATAAAATAAAAATATGTAACTTAAGTGCGATTAAAATTTTAAACCATTACAATTTAAAAAAATACCAGTGTGGCGTACACGCATATAGTTAAGGTAATTGCAAGACAACATTTAAGTATTATAAAATTAACAATATGAAATTATTAAGTATTCAAACACAAGTGGCGTACAATAACCAAAATTAGAAACTCAAAAATACAATAACAAAAGCAAGTCAGTTAAATTGGAAATCAAATTTGGCCAATATACCGAATTATCTTTAAGGAAAGGATGTTTACCGTATATAGTAAACTGATATATGTTAGATTTTAATCTCGGAATATAATATAAAATATTGGTTCATTCGCATAAAAAATACTTACATTTTAAAAACTGAACTGGATCAAATCGGAGAAACTGTCAAGAATAACATTTGTACTTGTAGATTATAAACCTGAAAACAAAATAAAAATATATACTTTTGATTTAATCCGAAGAATTTTCATTTAAAAATAAAATAGGTTCCATAATTCATATCATTTTATATCTGCTGTATTACTCACAATAAGTTACAATTTCATGAAGATAAAAAATCAATATTTTGCTCCAAATTTAAAAGCAACCATTTTAAAAGTTAATCACACACATACTTTATTATTGAACAGAGCCACCTCTTAAAGCGTCAGTAGTGTAAACCGGAGTACCCTTATATAATTTACCATACACTATATTTTACAGTCAGATTATTACTATTGAATTAGGTTGATTGTTAAAATGTATGTTTATATTTCTATAATAATCCAGCAAGGATTTTATCATATTTAATCGACTTAAAAGATATACATTATTACTATGTTCAACAATGTAAACGATAATGCTAATTTTAACAACATATAATACAGAAATTTGGACCAATCAGTTTCATAAATTTGTGCAAAAAGTTATGTACAAATATTTGATTTTTATTATGCATAACCTTTAATAAATTTGTTTAATTATAAAAAAGAAAAACGTTTTAAAATAAACAGATTAACGTGTTTTTTTTTTTTAATTGTAAATTTTAATGGTCTCCAAATTTTAAACATTTCGGCTTATTTTAAAAATTGATAAAAAACAACATTTTAACGATATTACAATACGACTAATTATAAAAATTATTCGAATATCACATTTAAATATGCATTATATATACAAAACAGAACGATTAACTATTAAAACAAATATTAAATTAAACGTTAGACTGTAAACTACCTAATGCAGATTTAACCTCATTTCATTCATTGTTCATATTTTTGAGTTAATTAAGAAGTTAAAGTACATTAACCCCGAATATATAACTTTAATAATCGTAATGAAAATATTTCTTAAAGTACAAAGTAAACAAAAAATTAAATTTTAAAATGAAATGCAAATCAGAAGTAAATCTACGATAAAATTAAATTCGGCAAAGGTAATACAAAACACTATAAGTTGAATGTATGTTACATAGTACCAATTTATCAGAAAAATCTTATAACCCTTGATCTGTATGAGTTAAAACATAAAATAACCTAAGTTAATCACAAAACTGTCATTCCAAAAAAACCTTTTTAAAATTTTGCACGAATTAAATACAAAAATATGGTTTCATATTTACCTACAAGATCCATACAGCAAGATTATGTACTGAAACTATACTAATAATTATGAAAAAATAATTAAAATACCAAGTTATTTCACAATCTGTTAACACGTTATGTGTATTAACCTCGATACATAAATTTCATCAAAATCATTTTTTTCGTACAGAACATTGACACGGGAAAAATAAAATACAACTATTGTATCGGTTGTTTCCTCGTCTTATTTCAAAATTTTTATTATATAATTTCTGCGATGTAATAGTGATTAAATAAAATCATTCATAGTTGATTTAGCATAAATACCTGCTTAGTTAACAATTATCGATTGTATTTTCTGAAAGATATTTCATATCAGATATACATATTAACAGAAAGCTCTTTCGTTATAAATATTTGCTAATATTGTAATGAAAAATCTGATTACGAATGATTACAAGATACACACATAGGCGCTACATATTTAATTGTACATATTCAAAAATTATAAAAAATATGAATTAGTTGAATAACGGAGTAAGAACTGATTGTAAAATTATATGTAAAACACACGTAACTGTCCTATAAAAAAGTAAACACTAAATAAAAAGAATTACACGCTACAACAAATGTTCTTAATAAAATTACCGTAAACCATATTCAGTCGTCTGAGTCTGCGATAGTAACATATAAAGAATTGTTTATATTTACAAAACGTCATATAGTGCGATCATAGTAGAGAAATATATTTACATAATATTCAATGTAAGTATAAGTTTAAAAATCAAAATATAAAATAATTACCAAGTAATATCAAAAACGTAAAAATAAACTCTATTCCAGACAAAACTATTATATTCTATGCACCGTATTGTAATTTTTAGAGGAAATAATCGAAAAAATATATTAGTCAATGCAACAGTAAGAACTGATTTTGTTGTTTAAAAATTAATATAAAGAAAATACAATAAAAATATATTTACAAATAATATACATTATAAATTTATAATATAAATAACTGATAAATAGAATAAAATAAATACAGATTTGTTGCTTAACATTAAAAATATATAATCAATTTAGGAAACCATATTTATTAAGAGGAGCGCTTAATCTGTAATTATATTAAAGTTAGTAATAAAATTATTTACATTTTCAAAGGGCTGACATAAGAACTTATAAATTACATTAAAATTAAACATTGTATTAGGTCCTAAAATAGAAACATTGCTTTAGATTTCACAAATATTATGAAATACATTACCTGCTTTCATGGATATATATAACACGCTGTGTAAAAAATAAATACTGCGTACTTTTGAATTCTTGACCCTTCAAAAATTTCCAGACATGATACAGATATAAGCAGATCCACTTCACATTTTACAAAGAAATAAGTTGCTGTTTATATTGGAAATATCCGATATTACAACTATATCAATGCAAGAAAAAACAATTTTAAAACTTAAAATCAGAAATACAGTACACTAATAACAACATTTTAAAAGGCTATATCTACAAGATATTATTAAACTAAATTACAAATAATTGAAAATGAACTGCTTAGAATGAGAACAGAATTATTGGTTTAAATGACGGTTTATCACAAGTATTTGTACTTTGATAAATTTTAATCTATATTTATACGCAAAACACGTTTAATTTTGGAACACTACTCTTGCTTATAAAATGGGTAAATGTTTTGAATGTTCGTTGTCTGTGAATTTTCGAAATTTATTCTTTTTTTTAAATCTATTCCTAGACAATGCGCTATCAGCAAATGGTATAGCAAAAGATCATGACATGAAGGGTACTTAGTCTAATGAGTAGCCTATATTACTATCTTATGTTTAATAATTTACATAATTTTCATTACTATGTCAGGTCTAATGGCTTAATTTTCAATCGGCGAATTTGCACTGTGGCGAGCTATCCAATAAGCTAGTTGCAGACCCAATTTTAAAACTTAAAATCAGAAATACAGTACACTAATAACAACATTTTAAAAGGCTATATCTACAAGATATTATTAAACTAAATTACAAATAATTGAAAATGAACTGCTTAGAATGAGAACAGAATTATTGGTTTAAATGACGGTTTATCACAAGTATTTGTACTTTGATAAATTTTAATCTATATTTATACGCAAAACACGTTTAATTTTGGAACACTACTCTTGCTTATAAAATGGGTAAATGTTTTGAATGTTCGTTGTCTGTGAATTTTCGAAATTTATTCTTTTTTTTAAATCTATTCCTAGACAATGCGCTATCAGCAAATGGTATAGCAAAAGATCATGACATGAAGGGTACTTAGTCTAATGAGTAGCCTATATTACTATCTTATGTTTAATAATTTACATAATTTTCATTACTATGTCAGGTCTAATGGCTTAATTTTCAATCGGCGAATTTGCACTGTGGCGACCAGGTAGCAATGACTATGTAACCGCTCTTGATGTTTGATTACCATCTTTTTAATATTTTGATGTTTAACGGCTTTATATGACGATTTAAGAATACTATATGTGTTGTTCTATTTTAATTTATTTGAATTCCTATTTCTTGCTCCATGACGTAATTTTATCCACCGCTCTTTGCAAGTTACGATTTGTTTTTGTTTAACTTGCATCTGAACTCAAAAGTGCGGTCATCATCAGCAAAAGTCGCCCATTAAGGTTGTATCATCAATAGGTAATCAGCTGTAAAAACAGGATACAATAATGGTTCAAGACACTTCCGTGTGTAACGCCTGCTTTTATCGGGTATATGTTGATTAATTAATCACCATATTTAATTTGGTAGTACCTTTCATGTAAATATGACGAAAATAAATCATAATAATGGTTTGGGAATATTCTTTTAATCTTGTACAACAAGCCGGAATGCTACACTTTATCAAAAGCCTGACTTATATCTAAGAATACGGCATCACTAAACCTATTCGTTTTTAAATCTAAGTATGTACACGTTGAACTGTAGAGTGTTTATCTCTAAATCCGTATTAACGAAATGGTATAATTTGGTATTCTTCAACCAAGGGAAAAACTTTTTTTTAGCAACAGAATTTCGAATAATTTAGATATCACTGGTGAACGCAAAACACGTTTAATTTGAGAACACTACTCCTGTTTATAAAATGTGTACATGTTTAGAATGTTCGTTATTTGTGAATTTTCGAAATTGAAATTGATGCCTAGATTTTGATTTATAGATTAAATCATAAGTATGTAACATATGTACACGTGGTAATGTGCGTAAATCTTCGTATGATCCATAATAAAAATAACCACTTTGAGTCCACATAACATGTATAATTATTTTTACTAATAACAAAACTGTATAAATTTACTTACACAGATTATATAAAATAACAGAATGTAAACGCCAAATAAAAATATCAAAGATCAACCTCGAATAATTATGAAATTTTTCCAACTGATTCATCCACTGTTTACCCTGATGATTTAATATTAAACCCCAATGATACAACTAACCGTATTTGTTAATTCTACTAATGCTAACAATTTTCCCACATATAGGTACACTATAGTTTCATATTTCTCTTTCTTAAAACACGCATGTACATTATTCGATTATATAACAGCCTTAAAATCCGTACTTTCATCCAACCAATATCGAAAATAAATTCTATCTCCAAAACTAACACACACATATATATATATATATATATATATATATATATATATATATATATATATATATATATATATATATAATTACAATTTTATTTTTATGTATGCTTTATCGCATATCGCACTTTTTCAACATGAATCTACATATCAATGCTTTGTTTTATTTATAACGTGTTTTTTATTTATATTTGACTTTCACAGTTGTTACTATTGTGAAATAAAGTGTTACACATGAATTTTTGTTAGGTATATGTTTATATAGTGTAAACAATAGTATTTTAGCGTGGTGTAAACATTCATTTGATTTATTTTATGTCTATAATAATTTTTGCATTATCTTCTTCTATCCTTATCATAAATAATAGTCTCTTTTTTATCTCAACATCTGAATAAATGAAAGGAGATTGATAAAAAATTGTGCAATGTTTGAAACGAATGTAATTTTTAATGTTTTTTTTTTTTTTTATCGAAAATTAACCTATGCTCATGCTAAGAATATAGTAACATTAAATTTTGTTATTATATAAGAATATAGTAACATTAAATTTTGTTATTATAAAGTTTAGAAATCATATATGTATGAAAAGACGATTAATCTTAATAAGGTTAACATTTTAGTTTTAGTTGCTGATTATTTCTTCAAGTTTTGTATTTCATAAAAAAAAAAACATGTATTATCTTAAGTCGCCCTCTAATGGACTATTTTTTTTTTTTTTTTTAGAACAGCAGACGCTGTATATTATAATCTTAGAAATAATTCTAAATAAGTAATAATTATAATTAAGGATAAGATTTCTGCGCATTACAAAGACAACCCGCTGGATAGACTTTGCTATTTATACATTTATATCCTTATACTAGTCAATATTTATGGTGTCACTAGGACATTGAGTTTATGATGTTTCAAGCGTATTACATCTTCATCGGTAGGCAAGAGTATTAAGACTTCTGAATTCGGATGATGATTACAGTTTTTTATCATGTCGGTAAGCCAAATCAGCGACGACTTATCGGCGTGCAGTAATTCATTTCGTTGAAGTCAACTGGTATTGGTTATCATACGAAGGAATTTATTTCGGATTACTCGAATAATTCGCTTGTTCGAAGCTTTGGTGCAATCTCATAACTTGATTCAATACGTATTTACCGTGTAATAGTCTGGTAAATTAGTCGTTTGTTTTGTAACTTCATTTTAGAATATCGCCCTATGATCCAATACGTTCGGCGTACTTTACGCCTAGGTTTTGCATCGATACGAGCTCTCCAAGTTAGCTTCGGATGCAGTCCCAAGTATTTTGCTTAGTTAGCAACTGGTATTTTCTGATTATTTATGAAGACTACATACTCGGGGGGGGGGGGATCTTGCTTACGCAGAACGAAGGTAACATGGACCAGATTTTTGCTCATTAAGCTTAATCGTCCAGTTCTTCGTCTATTTTATTACATGGTCCATAACATGTTGAAGATTTATTGTTGTTTCAGCTTTGGAGTTGCTGACTGACAGTATTACTGTGTTATCATCAAACATCGCACTTGTGGTGTTTGATGTAGTTGATGTATCTATCGTGTATAATGGGTCTTAAGACACTTCCTTGCAGTAGTCCCGCTTGTATTGGATAAAATCAAGATTTTGTATCTTCAATAAGATACACGGAATTGTCGATAAGTATGATGTCAGCAGACGACACCGGTTGGCTGATAAATTGATATTCAATTTAGAGATATCACGACTCGGTCAAATGCTTGCGCGATATCGAGAAATACTGCAGAGTAAAATTTCTTTCTTCAAACGGTTTATTTCCACTAAACGATGAACCATTTAATCAAAACCTCTTCCTAAGTCTATTCACAGTATTCCACTCGTTAGCCAATATTATGCCGCGATTTTAATGTTCATTTTATTGTCAATAGAATGTGGCAGATTTTAATTTACATTATAATTGAGACCAATTGACTCTAGATTCATATGAATAGAACGATTTTTGCTAATAATTTTTTTTGTTTAATTATTGCAGTGCGACTTGTATTATCAGCGCGGAGGATTCTGCGACAATCTCTTGGTAATATTCGTCACCAGCCTAATACGAATTTAAACTACCACGTATATACTTACTATAAAATTATCTCTAAAAAAATTTATCGATCTCCCCATTTTTTTCGCTTTTTCGATATTGTGCGCCCTGAATTAAAAATACATTACGCCTATAAAAAAAAAACACTGTTATTTTTTAATTTAAAGTTTGTCAATTGATTAAAATGAAACGGAGCGTTAAAATAGAGTTAATAATAAAAATGAGAATACGCTAGAGATGTTGTGATAGATGTAAGCTTTTTAGATTATTTCGTATTTATAAATTTCAAACAGTAACTATCAAAAACTAACTTTTGATTTATCGGCAACACGTACTCGTAGCGTTACATTATTTCCCGTTAAATCGATAAAATCTTAACTTTATTGTGTAAGTTCATTTGCCTTATACGCATCGCTTCCACACGAGTGGGACATAAATGAATCTGACAAAAACCGAGAGATAAAACACCCAAACCTCCCCGTAGTATTTATTTCTGGCGATGATTAAAATGCAAAGTACCGGCCAGTTCCATATATTTCGATCCTATTCCAATATCGAGTAGAACGAATATATTGATCAATATTTCGACCAGGAAGAAACAGTTACAGAGGTAGATAAAAAATTAAAAACACGGATTAACTAATTGGAAGAAGTTCTCATTTTTCGTTCAAAATAAAATGTTGCTTCATAAAACATTCAATAAAACCGATTTGTAAATTGGCCTTTAACTATGGGACGCAACTTTAATCGAAAACACGTCGGAAAATATCCTACGCAACATAGCCAAAACGACTTAACGAAACGATGATATATTTATAAACATAAATAAGAAGAAATTCATATTTCAGATACAAGGAGAGACTTAATATACGTACAAATACATTACCGAATAACATGTTGATAAAACAGCATCCGACAAATTCACGATTCTATATTCATCTCCAACATCGAAACTAACTGTTCGAAATGGACAAACGTAAATATAATTGATAGTAATATCAAATTGAACCGTAACCACAGGGGAATTACCTTCGCGTCGATTTTATATCATAATTTCTGCATACGATTTACCACAGACAAATCGCATGCAAAAAACAACGTATATCTCTTGAAAAATACAATTGTCTTTAACTATTTCAATTTTCAAATTTATAAACAATTAATCGTAATCGTATTTAGTTAATCATTGGAGAGGGGTAATTGTTGATAATCTAAAATCAAGAGCGTATTAATTTTGTTGACACAAGTGTGAAGATGTTGCATTTTTTTTTTTAAAGTGATATATACACTTTTCTGGATGTTCTAAGATTAAACATTTCGATTGATTAATAAAATACAAACCGAAGTATAGAAAGATCAAATTTTAGACAATAAAATTATTGCATACATTTTTGCATTTTTACAGATGTTACAGACGTATGGATACAATATATATCTACATAAACTGATAAAATAAATGTTACTTCTTTTATATCACGGTGTTCGATCGAGATAGTTTAAAAATTGGGCTCGCGTTTAAATAATTTTTCATATAAATGCTACTTTTGCTAATATATCAGTATAAATTTGTAGTTACAAAAAACAAAAAAATTGTAAAAAGCAGAAAATATATAATTATGTAAAATCATTTTATAAAATGTCAATACGAATTGAATATCATAATAAATTCGAAATCGTCGTCTTCATGTTATAAAAATTATCGTATTCAAGTAAATCACGACTGATTATCATTCAGAGAAGTTAATATTTTTAAATATTTTTCCGTGTGGCATTTCATTTTTAACCTGATTTTAAAATTTTTATAATAATAATACGGCGCAACGTAAACGTTATATAAATCATTTTAAGCGTACGAACTAGCTTTGTATCGCTCCGGAGCGAGTTGCACAAATGTGCTCGCTCTTTTCATGGGGACCCGAGCATTTACGCTATTTTGAACGACCAGCTCTTTTTTGCTCTTGGGTTTTCGCCTCTTTACGCAATTAATAAGCACAGCTCTCAGTGCACAAATGTATTACAGCACCGTACAGCGCGAGTATAACACACAATCGCATTACATCATCTTATTCTTAGTACGCTACAAAAAAGCAAAACATTTTGTATTCTTTGAAAAAATTTTATACGAAAAAAAAAACCGGCTTTAGGTTTACATTTTGGATAGCAACTTTAGCAAAAGACAGAATTTCGAATCCAGTTAATATAAACTATATACTTACGCGCAATACACCCATCTTAAATCTATCCGTTTTGGGGACATTGAAGTACAGATTAAATTCGTCATAGTCATGGTAACATTTTCATGAACGGATTTTTCAGAATGATCGCCAATAAAATTACGAAGTAGTTTTTTGTAGCATTCTCACGACTACGCTTAGTGGCGCACCCAGAATTTGAATGTGGCACTCAAACATCCCTCTCACCCCCTCCGAAATAATTAAAAAATCGTAATCAAAATGAATGAAATATACACAGCGGAATGTGTAACAAAATTTTACGGGGCAAAACAAACTATAAACGATCACGAACAACAATGAAACAAGCAATAAACCGCACTGGTCACGACCTAGGTCAGATTCGAATGCCGAACGGCCCAATCAACGGCCACTTCTTCTTTTTTTTTTTTTTTTGCACAGCCAGCTGAATTTTCAACGCCATCAGCAGACAGGATGTAACGAATATTTTCTAACAGTACTCTTTGCAATCTAGGCTGTTTTGCATGCTCTTCAAAATGAGCTTTTATTATTGAATTAGCGATAACGCAAGCTCTTTCAAATATTCTCTTCTGTTTCAACTCTCATTTTAGGATGCGCCTTCTTGATATGTATTTCATACTTTTCTAAGCCCTCTAGAGGGCTTTAGCTCGGTAGCCACCCCCGTGGGTGTGCCACTGCTCAATTGAACGACAGCTCCTCCACACCGCTCATTTTAGCGTGCGGAGTGAAAAGAGCGGAGCGCACAGAAATTAAAGAGCGACACAACGCTAGTACGAACACGTGAGTAATCGATATAATCAATATAAAATTTACGTTTAGAAACATACGTGTAAGAATAAAATTAAATTTTTCTTCATCTCAAGGAAGCTTCTTGATAAAAAACGATATTATTATACTACGAATGGAATTCTTTTTCGTACTTTTAAATTATTTCATTTCAAGTACCAATTAAAATGATAACATTTAAAAACTTCAGAATAGATATCGAAACAGAGTTTACGTAATCCGGCCGTTAATAGGATTTAAAACAAAATATTGTATTACAGGTACAAAAGAAAAACTTTAAAAAAAAAAAAGTGATAAACTGAATATTTTTCACAGCGTTTTATTTTTACGCTATTAAATGGGATAGATGTTTCATATGTTAATATAGTGTCATTTTCGTAATTTTAAATATACCAAATCGAGTTTTATCAGTGTAATATTGAGATAATCTAAATAAAAAGAAATCTTATCAATTTTCTTAAACGATTTATAGAAATTCATACGCGTGACTTTGTATAAATATTTATAAAATAGGTTCGAACCAGAATAAAAAAAAAAAAAAAAAAATGATGTTAAACAGGAACTCCCTTCTTATCCGGTACTAATTTTACAGATAATTATTTGACACAGATTCAGAAAACATTAGGAAAAACGAAAATATATAATACGTGATCATATTAAAAGATATACGAAACATTTTAAGATACAAATAACGCGCATAATTAGAGACTGTGACATCTCAGCTACATAATAATAAAGAATAATCATGCATTAATAAAAGAAATAAAATTAACCCGTTCAGTCATAGACAATAAAATTTCGACACAAATTTTATGCCCCGGTGTTTATTATACAGTACTGCTTCTTAGATAAGCTGTAGATAAGTTTCGATGTATTTATATAAATATTTTTTTAAATGGAGACATTTAACGTCAACTAGAAAATACAACAATCAACACAGCCTTTATTGTGAATCTGAAGAATAGCCTCCATTTTTAAGAAGAAAACAGCTTGTTGAAAAATTTTATATACATCCTTCAAACACTCTCTCCGGATAACTTTCCTATCTCGGAAATTTCCTATTTCATTTATAAAAAACACGCGCAATATCCTTCTTGACACTCCTTCTCCATCCAACTCGACACGTCTCCGTCTATAATGCATCCAATTTCCACATTTCGAATAAATAATCACATCGCACTATAAACAAATATAAAGAATAGACAAAAATCTACACAGAATCATCTAAATCTAACTAACTTTGCGCTTGTGCTGTAGTTTCAGAGGATGAGCTCCTACGTTATACCCTGCCGCCTCAATACGCGGTATTTTCTGCTGAAACGCAATATACCTCGCTATATCCACTGCCCTCACTGAAAACCGCAAAACTCTTCTACGTTCCGATTCTCTCTCTTCTATCATGACCTGTAACTCTACCAAATCCTGTTATCATAGGAACCTTTAATCTTGATATAATCTATTCCAATACAGGTTTTTCACCAAATGAACTAGCAGACAAAACATCTAAAGAAACAGCCACTATTCAACCATATCCATTAACTTCAATATCTGAATCTGATGCTATCGCTTCCATCAAATACAAAACAAATAAAACGTTTTACGATCTACGGTTGTTCTTACAAAAAATCACCTTAGACCTATCGGTTCCCATCATTTCCCTTGCATACCGATCTAGAAATTTATAAAAATTTCCTTTACAATTTAGTAGTTTTAAACCCAATTGCGGTACAGTTTTTCAATTTCTCCGAAATATATAGGTACGATCAACTTTATATAATATCCAATAATTAGCTTCGGGTGCTTCTGGTCATAGCAGTACATGGTACCCGGGGAAAAAAAAAAAATGTTGTTAACCTTAAAATTTCATGTACTGTATAGCGAACATGGTGACTGAAAGGGTTAATATTCATGATAATCATGAATTACAATAATAAAAAAGAAAAATTATAAAATTAAAATTAAGAAAAAATACTTTTACATTACGAAAATTATACTTCCTCATATTTAATAAACGTATAATTCTTACGCGCAATATAGTTTTACACATTTAAATGATGAAAATTAAAAAAGTTATAACAGACCTCCTAGTGAAGTCCACGCATAACTCAATCTGATCGTTAATATTTGAATGTAAACGTGTCTTTGCAAATAACCTGACAACATTTTTAAATCGAAAGTCAGCAGAAACTGTACGTTTCCACATTATTTTTACAATAATTAATATCGTAGATATACGTTTTACAGATTTATATAAACGATATATGTCGATAAATCTAAAATTCGACACAACATGATAACAACTAGACGGAAATGTCAGATTTGCATGAAAATCGTCGCACTTTGACACAATTTCAACAGAAATAAATAATCAATCATGTACACATGATTACTTTTTGTATAAAGAATCAATTTAGAAAGGAATAACGAAAAAAATATGGCTCTTCTTATCTAAATTACAATTTTACACATACGATTTTCTTTTAAATATATATAAAACAATTAACGAAAAAACACCATCAGCAGCATTTAGGTACGTATTTGTATAACTACAACTGAAATAATGAATAATTGAACATTAAAGATTAGAATTACAAAAGAAAATATTAAATAAATTACGTTCAATTAAAAATAGACGAAGGAAAAATTGTCCATTACGCAACGTGTGAACAAAACTAAGCTAAAATAAAAAATAAGAAAAAATTGTTAATTCGAGAGTAGGAAAAAACCCTCCGCTTTATAAAAAATTGTACCTTTTCTCATTTGATACGTAATCTTACGCTTATATCTGGTGGATGTAAAAAAACAAAATCCACTCAGTAATAATAGAAACGTTATCAAATACAGAAACAAAAATTCTTAAATTTAACACACAAACACATAAAATAGATGATTATATTTATTTCGAAGTTTCTATTATAAATAAACGTTAGTTAATGAAATAAAAGAAAATTATAGGTGTCGAGCAAACGAAAATCGAAACATTCTCATTAAAATCGCATTAATTTAAGTATTTAATCTCGCTGGATTAAAAATATTTACCATCTGATTACTGTTCGCATTTGTTAAATAACTTTAATCAAAAATAAAAAAGTAAATAAAGCAAAATTAACCGTTTCAGTCGTACGTTGTAAAATTATAAATTTCATACAGGCGTGTTTATTATTTTAATATCGTTTGCTAGGCGAACTGTAGCTAATTTTCGACGAATTAATATAAATATTTTAAAAATCGGTTCGTTTTAATCGTGAAATAAAAATTTTTGTTATTAGCATTTCAAATTTCACGTACGATAATGTAGTGGAGACATCGTGACTGAAAGGATTAAGTTAAATTTAAAGTTTAAAATCATTAACGTAAACAGGAGAATATGCGAATCGTTAAAACGCACAACTAAAGGGCAAAGAAAAAAGAAAAGTTGCAAAGTAGCAAGAAAAAACTTTACGATACTAACGTAAATTAAATTAATATCAAATTTAAATACAACGAAAATATAAAATTTTTATAATTTATTTTTCCTTAAAATTAACACATAAATATTTAAGTCAAAAATCGTAGTTAATTAATAATTCGTAATCTTCTAATAGATAATAGGCGACTCGTGCATAAAAGTTGCATGGTTATGAAATATCCGGAACAGCGTAAAAATTGATGACGTAATAAAATAGTTAAAAGTAAATAATTATTTTATATAGAGATTAAACGAAATAAGTAAATTTGAATTATAAATTTTTCATAGAATATATATAATGTAAAAAGTTAAAAATCTGTTAAAAAGTGTTTTTTGAAATGCCTAGTTACAACGGTTGATGCTCGCACGCTCGATACAACCTGAAGAAGGCATCTGAAAGCCGTATACGGTGATATATGTTAAACGTAGGACTATATTGGATATTTTTATACCTTTTTCTAATTGTATAAATTTTGTACTTATTCGAAATCAATTTTTAATATATTTCGGTTTAATATAACTTTTATCTTGGGATCGATAATCTAAATTCGTAATTTTTAGTTTTTCCGATGACGGTTTTAAATAATTCGTGTATTCGCGTTACACATTGTTGACTTTGAGACATTATTAATGTTAATATACGCGATGTTGCGTGAAATAAAAAAAAAAATGTAGCGTGTATATGTTCGGGACGGGAAGAGGTGTAATTGCAACCTGTAGATTTTTTTTAATATCACGAGTCGCCGCAGAATAATAGTAATAAGACACAATAATGAGTAGTAGATAATAAAATAGAAACTTCTTTATCAACTAAAAACCTTAAATGATGAAATTGTAAACGATCAAATATCAAATATACATTATAGCAACGTGCTAATCAAACGAAAAAAATCTTTACCGAAATTTAAAATTTAAATACGATTTATTATATCATTTTGTCAAAATTTAAACGCAAACCGAAACGATTAGAGAAAATTATATTATTTCAAACGTTTTATCATAATATCGTATCGTAATTTTTTACGAACAACATCCGACCATTTTTCATACCATACGACATCCGACTCTATACGCAATTAGTAAGACGATTATAACGTACACTCAGGATCAATTAAAATTTCATCATTTTAAAAATAATTATACGGGACAGGTTTGTCCCTATTTTCTTATGTTAAATAGATTCGAAACCGTAATATAGTAAAAGGAAGAAATGTTTAAGTAAGAGAAAAACTGACTAAATACACTTTCATATACGTAATCAAAAAACGTAATATTATATTATAGTATTACGTATTTATATAAATAAAATGAATAACGTATTAATCTTATATTTTAAAGTTGAAAATCTCCCCCCCCCCCCGGACATAACATGTAACACCGATATGAATTAACGTTAAAAATATTCGACGAATAATAATATAAAAAATTAAACGCGGAAACAATAAAAATTACATCATCAAATTCACATATAAAAACGGTTTTTTTTTTTTTTTTGGATGGGGGTTATTTTTCCCGCTATCTAAACAAAAATTGAAAATTCTTTACGAAATAAAAATGTAAACACAAAATACAAATTTAAATATTAATAAAACGATCGAGTAGCTTAATTTTTTTTTGTCTTTTATTCAATTTTTTTTAAACTATTAAAAATTATTCACGAAATAAGAACATAAATACAAAATACAAATTTAAATATTACTAAAACGAACGAGTTTTTTTTTTTTTTTTGTATTTTATTCAATTTTTTTTAAACTATTAAAAAATTATTTACGAAATAAAAATGTAAATACAAAATACATTTTTAAATATTAATAAAACGAATAGCTTAATTTTTTTGTCTTTTTTTTTTTTAATTTTTTAAAACTATTATTACGATAAACGATAGTTAATAATTATTTAAAGCCGTAAATTAAATAGCGATATTGCTGAAAGCTTTAACGCAAGCATTCATATAGCGGCCACGAACGAAAATATGTATAAGATTTTTGCTTATTTTTCACGACGTAAATTGTTAAATTTTAATCAAATTCGTAAAATGCACTAAAACTAAAACCAAATTAAACAATTGTTTATATTTTATCTTATCAGGTTTGAAATACAAAATCAAATTTACAACCATCATCATCATGACCAGTAATTTTAATAATAAATTATAATCGCGATTAAATCACGAAAGAGTCTATAATAATAATAAGACACAATTGAGTAATAAAAGAAAAATAATACGATAAAATTTTATTTATCGGTATTTTTAGATAGTTTTAAAACGAGTAAAATTTACTAAAAAACAATAATAATCAAAATTTCAGGATTTTTATTACACTACGTATGGTCAAATAATTTTAGTCGGTTTAAATTTTATTACGTTAATAGTGTAACTACTTCGATAAATATTGAAACGAACGTTAAATCTTTTATATATATATATATATTTTATTTTTTTTCGGTCATATAATTGTACTAACCTGACATAAATAAATCACTAAAAACAGAAAAAAAAAAATAATAACAATAATGAAGAGAAGTTTTACTTCAAATAACAAAAATTATTTTTAATTTTTAACTTTTTAATTTTTTTTTTTTAATTTAATTTTTGTACATAATCCACTGCCGAAACAGGAAAAATATCTACAAACAATAACAAAAAAAAAAAAAAAAAAAACTAATCAAAATAACAAAAAACAATATCAACGAAAAAAAGGTTCTCTTCGATTGAGAATGTTAAGGCTAGTTCAGTTTGCTGGTCCACAAATAGAAGCTGAATATAAGCGAAGTTGGAAAAACCCTTCTTTATTAAAAAGAAAATTAAACATATAATTTAAGATTAAAACGCCGAACGACGTAAATAATATAACAGTAAAAAATAAATATATAAAATTAATTAATGATATATATATATATATATATATATATATATATATATAACGATAAATAATCAGAAAAAATATTAATAATTATTATAATGATAAAAATTATAAAAGTAATAATAATAATAATATATTAATATTATAAAATTATAAATAATAGTATCAATATATAATTGATCATGATGACGATTTTTTAAATTTTTATTTTCTACAAAATTTTTAATTAAATAAAACTGGATTAAATAGTGATCGAATCGGTTTTATTCGCGATTTATAGGATTTTATCGACTAAGTTTTTCACCCCGGCCTTATCTAATAATTATCGAATGATAAATCTGGATAATTTAAATAATTTTCGATAGATTACAGAAAAATATAACATCAATGAACACGAAAGAAAAATATAATAATAAAAATGCGCAGTAAAAGTAAAGCATTAGCGTTAATTTATTAGCTCCGTGCGTGTATGTAAATTTGTTTCTTTTTTATAATTTTATTTTTCACACCGTAAGCTATATATTAATTTTCAACATGATTTGACGGACAATGTCCAGCATTTTAATAGTGAAAATTACCGTCAATTTTTTAAAATTACGACGAGAAAAACAAAATCTTAAAAATCAATATAGCAGAAATTTTTTAATTTACACACGCACAAATACACGTATTATACATACATACATATATATATATATATATATATATATATATATATATATATATATATATATATATGTAAATATATATATACGTATATTGTGCGTGTGAGATAAATCGACAGAATTTTCAAATTATGTTTTTCAATGTCCAAATTACATACACACACATATATATATATATATATATATATATATACATATATATATATACAGACCACTGTCATCATCAGTGTATCAGCTCGTAGGCTGGTTCGCTCTATCTACCATCCAAGCCTGTAGCAAGTTTTCTTATTTAATTCCGGATAAGTTGGTGTTCCACTTTCTTTCAGCACTATAACGATGAATGTTGTTCGTTGTCTTCTACGTGTTTTTTTCCCATTATCTTGCCTTCAATAACATCCTTCAGGATATTTTGATTCTGGCGTAAGGATATCTTTTTATTATTATTATTATTGTTATTATTCAATCTAAATAAATAAAAATGAATTTTGTGTTTTTAGTTTTTAGTTTTATCGGGAAAATTGACGGCGTCCATTTCTTAAATATTTCTTCATCGCTTAATTAAACGATTCAAAGCAGGAAACAAATCGTACATATAAATGTATCAAAAATAGCCAAATAAAGAATTTCAATTTCAACTGATTTCAACTACGACGAAAGCGTTTGTCATTTTTCCAAATAATTTAATTACATAATAATATACGTGTATCATCGTCATTTATCAATTCGAACACACGCATTTAAAGCGTAAAACACACACATATAAAGCGCGTTATATATGATGTTATAGCAGAAGTTGCGCGCAAACTAAAACAAGATCGGAGAAGCGCGCTGAGTATGCCCGTGTACGTATATCGAAACTATTACACGCGATATCGAAACAAGACAAAAGCCGAGACGACCGATATAAATAATAACTGAACGGATGTTATCCGGCCAGTTGTTAAATATAACGAACTATATAGAACTGAATTACATAACAACTTCGACAAGATTCAAACGAAACGCTAGACCGTTCGGCTAACCCCCGGTTTAATAATATAGACATACGCGTAAAATTGAAAATAAAATTCTCGCCAATGAGCAAAATTTCGATAGAAGACAAATTGTTGTATATAAAAATTTCTCGTATTTTACATAAATTACTAGAATAATTCCACTCGTATTCGTTAGTCGGAGAGTTAGTTGATTGCGCATTACTTGGTTTGTTTGTTTTTGAATAAAAGATCAACGGCGAATTTGCGGACTATACAACTACCAATTTTGATAAAACGTTTCCACCAAAAATTAGTAAAGTAAAAAAAAAAAAAAAAAACCCAACCGATTAAGTATTAACCCTTTCAGTGTACGGTATAAATGAAACTTTTAAAGCTAAAAAAATAACAATAATATATTATGTTCACATTAAACGGACGTTTGTTTTTCGACGAGCAATGTTTCCATTTTAAAAATGTTTCTTACATAACGTGTCGGGAATTATCTAAAGTCGTCCGGAAAGTCGACGATATTATACACGAAATATTACTACTTCGTTTGCACCTCTTCGCGTCATTCTTAAATGTCTGTAATTTCGTATAGAAAATGTTCAACTCTAGAAAACAAAAAGCCTGAAGAAGAAACTGAAACTGTTTCAAGACGATATCGTCGTTATTTCCGTTAAAATCAATTCGCCTCGAAATTACGTATTTATTTTTTCAATCGGTAATATCGTCTCGGCTGATATTATAATATCCGAGGCAGTTATAATAACACTCACTAGCTGCCCCCGAAGCTATTACTACCGTACAAATGCGAGATATGCATCGCGACTAAAGAAATGCAAAAAGCAAAATAAAAAATAAAAAAAAAACATTCATAGATTAATAATGAAACGTATTTTTACTACGTAATCGATTTCATAAATCATGCAGATACGATCATCGACGAATACATAATTCTAATATATACATATTACTATTATCAAGCTCTCTATATCCATCTATCTTATATACATAACATGTTTTTTTTTTTTTGTTTTGTTTTTTAAATACATATTTACAACATTATATTAAATACTCTATTAATAATCAAAGAGACACGTATCTCACTACAAAGTAAAGTTATTTAATATATATATAAAGAATGTGCGGATTATCGTACGATTCCTTTTTAATATATATGAACTGAATAAAAGTTAATAATACGAATGATAATAATAATTATCATCATCATCGTTAGACGATCTGGACGAATAGAATGATAATTAGTAAAGAACAAAAGAAAATCGTAATAGTATAAACTAACTCTACATCCCGCATACCGAGAAGTCGGTACATTTTATTAATGAGACGTCACGGATGACCTTATTTAACCGCTCGAATCATTTAACGTAGTCGCAGAAGTTGTTGCGGCCACAACGGATCCGGAGGTGGCTGCGTCGTCGGTCGAAACCAACGGGGTTACCAAGTTCTTCAAATTACCGGACGATTGTTGATTTGTAACTAGGGCCATACGTTTCATTTGATGAATTACAGCCGCCGCATGATAAGCTTGCTAAAACGTAACAATTTGTACCATTAATTAGAGGAAGAGAAATAGAACGTTTCAAATATATTAAAAAGAAATTTGAAAATAATTTCAAAATTCATTTCTGCAAAAGAAAAACCACCACGCTCCTCCTTCGGATATTTGTCAAAACTGATATTTTTGGTTATAACTCTGGAAATTTATGAAACGAAATTCTACACGATTAAAATAGTTAGTTATTAGAAAGAGCGGCAATTAAATATAAACGACGAACAACGAACAAAAATAGCGTTTTTTAGTAAATTAAAACAAATATTGTTAAAAAAAAAAAGTAGAAAAATTAACGTATAAAATTTTTTTTTCTTTTTTATTGCCAATTTGTACCTAGCTTGATAAAGCTATCAACAAATGTTTGAAAAGAGACTCGTGTATGGGGAGCACACCCATTGGTGTGTTCTACCCTATTTGTTTACACTATCTTGAATTTTGATCCTCTTGAGACGTCTGGTCACTGGTTTGTTCGGGATCGCTGCCGCTAGCTGATTGGAGTGTCCATACAGACGCATCATGTGATTTTGAGTTCGTCTATTAATGACCTCGTCAATGGTATGAATCCCTAAATCTCGATGGATCAGTTCATTGGTAACGTACCAAGGCATACGGTATATCAATCTGAGGGCTTTGTTCTGGAACCGTTGGATGATCATCCGATTCGATGGTTTCGCGCATCCCCACAGCGGTGCAGCGTAGGTCCATATTGGTTTCAGCATGATATTATATATTAACAGCTTGTTCCGTAGTGACAGCTGCGACTGATATCCTATAAGCCAGTATAGGTTTCTCAGCTTTAGATCCAATTCCTTCCTCTTCTTCTGTATATGAATCTTCCAATTTAGAGTGGAATCCAAATGTACACCAAGGTATTTCGTCCCTTTGCTTCTCGGTACCAGTATATTATTTAACATTAATTGTTTATTATGAACCTTTCTATTGGAGAATGAGACGTGTGTACATTTTTCAGGATTTATTTGGAGGTCCCACTTTTGTGTCCATTTAAGTATGGTATTTAAGTTTGCCTGTAAAATGGCAACAGCCTTATTAGCATCTTCATCAGATGCAATTAACATCGTGTCATCTGCAAATGTTGCTACTTGTATATGTTCATCAGTTGGTAAGTCGGCAGTATAGATAGAATATAAGAGGGGCCCCAATACACTGCCCTGCGGCACACCAGCGTGTATAGGGTATATTTCCGAATGCTCATCGTCATACTTGACATGAAACAGCCTGTCTGTCAGGTAAGATTGCAATAATTGATAGTATTTTTCCGGGAAAATCTTTCTAATTTTATATAATAGACCTTTATGCCATATTTTGTCAAAGGCTTTAGAGATATCAATAAAAATTGCTTCATTATATTTTTTATTCTCAATTCCTTCTTCAATTGTTTCCACAACTCTGTGTACTTGCTGTTCAGTAGAATGTGAACTTCTGAAGCCAAATTGATGTTCTAGAATTACTTTTTTTTCCTCAACAATTTTATTTAATCGATTTAGTATCAATTTCTCTAGTAGTTTGCCAAGGGTTGAAAGTAGTGAAATGGGTCTATAGGATGTAGGCTTAGTGCCATCCTTTCCAGGTTTCAGTATCATAATTATTTCTGAGAACTTCCACTGAACTGGAAAGTGTGCTGTTCTAACAATGGCATTGTATATATATGTTAGTAGCATTATTGATCTTTTAGGTAACTCTTTCAACATTCTCGATGTTATCAGGTCAAAACCTGGGGATTTTCTATTGTTCAGTAATTTTATGTGCTTGTGCACTTCTTGAGGAGAAAACATTTTAATTTTTGTTGCATCTTGTTTAGGCTGGGATTCACACAGTTTTATTGTAGTGTTGGAAACATTAAATACACCAGCTAGGTATTTTGCTAGAGTGTTTGCCTTTTGTTTAGCAGTTCTCGCCCACTGACCGTCATCCTGTTTCAGTGGTTGACTACATCTTACTGGTCTATTAAATTTTTTTGTTGCTTTCCATAAATTGTACCCAGTTTCAGATGTGGGCGTTAATTTAGATATGTAAGCACTGAATTCTTCATTTTTTAAATCAAGAAGTGCGTTCCTTACTCTTTTGGTCAGGACATTTAAGTGGTGTTTGCTTTCAGGGTTCCTGTTTAGTTGCCACAAACAATTTTTTTTCTTATATTTGCTGATTCATAACTATCCAAGAGTGAATCTAATAAATGATGTCGTAAAGTATATATATATATATATATATATAATATATATATATATATATATATATATATATATATATATATATATATATATCACCGCACGTGTAGGAGGGAGTATACAATGATAGACCCCTTCAAAAAGGTTACAGGATTTTCTCATTAGTGGTAACCTAATAGCTAATAAAATTGTTTCATCCGGATGTTGAGTTCATTTCTTTTCTTTGGAATATGCGACCTCCATGTCAGTCGTTGATCTAGGTAAACTCCTAGATATTTCACTTCATTGGTCCTTCGAGTCGTTTTATTGTCGATTAGCACCCGTTTGCTATACGATTTTCTGTTGTTGAACGTGATGTGTGATAACTTATCTGAGTTAATAGTAAGTTTCGACTGTTGTGTCCACTGACGAACCTGATCTACCCTATTCTGCAATTTCGCAATAGCAATGTCAGCATTTTTATCTGATGAGATTATCACAGTATCATCTGCGAACGTTGCTACCTGAACAGATTCAATCGTCGGCAAATCTGCTGTATAAAGATTGTATAGGTCCCAGAATACTGTAAGGACTCTAGCTAGAATTTGATGTACATGTGATACGAGTTCCCTCGTAAAAATGAAACATTAATTAGAAATTTTTAATTTTTGCTACTACATCTTTTTGTAAGTTTTAGCAACACTACATAGTGAAGTCAATTTTTTCATTCTTTCTAACTAAATTTCTTCGCTTTCTATTAATGTTATTTCTTGATCTGAAATAAAAGTTTTAAAACCGTGTTGTTAGCCGGATCAATTAACGTCAACTTAAATTACTCGTTTCGAATTGACGGTGTTGTTTATCGTGTCACGAATACAAAAAAAAAAACAAAAAAAAAGACGGTATTTCGCTAATTCTCGCTTTATGCCGAACTGATATTAAAATTAAGTACGAAGAAAGCATTAAAAAAATAATGCCACATACTCATCAATATAGTCACTTCCCATCATTATCCATTTATTTCATCTGCTACATCTAATTTATAACCACGATATTTATCGGTTGCATATCGATTACATTACGTTTATTTTTTTTATTCGTGCACGCTAAATTTGTCTCGCTTAAATCTATCGTAGTCATGACAACTAGACGATCGAATTGGATTTACCTTCCTCCTGTTGTTTGTAGTCGACGTGATTTATTTAACAAATTCAGACTGTATGTATTATAATATTGAGTGGTATTTTTTCATTATAAATTTCACATTATAAATTACTTTTAATAACTGCATTTACCTTCCAACGGGATTTAGCGAAGTTTTTCTTCAACTGAGCTGACACAGTATCATGAATATCCTTACTGCTGGCAGTATTGCCGCTTATCCTGTTACATAAAATTTGTTATTAAAAATTTTCAAAATTTAATACTGTTTAAAAGTTGAAAACGATTACTTCAGTCCAATAACAAAAAAAAAGAAATAATTATACATTGTATATAATTATGGATATTCTACATGTTTCTGTTTACAAATCACACACACTTTATATATATATATATATATATATATATATATATATATATATAATTCATTATAACACAAAGACAGCGTTAGTTACATAATAGTAAACCTGAAACTGGTAAGAGACAAGAAACGTACTTATTTCTAAGCCAGACTGATTTGATGTCACACTACTCGGCTAATCAGATAATAAAAATATCCCATAATAGTCCTGCGAGGATGGGGTGTCGTAAATGTTGTTGGTATGTAAATTTTGATTTATAAACCGATACAAAAGTATAACGATGATACCATAATGCTAAACCAATTACAAAGTGACCAAGTGTTGTCAAAAAATAGTAACGGGTAACGCGCGCAAAAAGTTTACATTTTGTCCTTTCTTAGTCATCATTGCTCAAAACGAAGGACGATGTATTGGGATTAGGGAAGAAGCATTAATAAAGAAAAATGAGATTTAATTAAAATTGATGATGAGTGAAATATATTTAAACTCAAGTCACTGAAATAACCTGTTGTTAGTAATAATCGTGGCGAACATAAATCTAATAAAAAACAATAAGATGGCTGTTCAATCTTTACACATTGTCACGTGAATGCCGATAGTCTCAAAAAAAAGTTAAGAGAGCTTGAAAAATTTCTTATTCTTAATCATATAAATATTGCACTAATTTATGAAACATGGTTTACTGATTGAAACTATCCAAAAATACGTGGATATGTTATATATCATACTCCGCACCCTAGTGGAGTAGGATGTGCTGGATCGGCAGTTGTTATTAAACAAAATACAAGACATCAGCTGGATGTTGCTTACTGTAAAGAATATGCACAGGCAACTTCGGTAACAGTTACACAACATAATTCGGACTTAAAAGTGTTTGCTGTATATTTTCCACCTAAGCATAATCTGAAACGCCAGCAGTATGAACACTTTCTCGAGTAATCTGGAAAACGTTTTATTATCGGTGGTGACTTTAATGTCAAACATGAGGCCTGAGGATCATCACCAGCTAACCGTAGAAATCCCAGCCCTGCACATACTAAAGGTAGGCAGCTTCTACAAGCGATAAATAGTACACAATGCTGCTTTGTGTCAGGTCAAAAACCAACATACTGGCCCACGGATCGGCGTAAAAATCCAGATCTTTTAGACTTTTTCATCGTCAAAGTACTGTCCACAAATTATCTAGCAGTAGAAAACGTTATTGATTTGTCCTCAGATCATACACCTGTTATGCTTACAATCAGTACAACAATTATACAGAAGAAGAAAAAAGCACTCAAAAGCCATTATACAAAACTGAGATAATTTTCGGGAAAAATTAGATAAACGAATTGATCTTAAAATATGTCTAAAGTCTATATATATGAGATAGAAACGCAAACTTGCCATTTGATAAAAGCGATTCGCGAATCAGCTACGTTAGCTACTCTAATAGCGACAATAAATACTAATCAAGAAATAAAATACCCGTTAATAATTCGAAATAAGGGCGAAAGACGCGGCGTATATGGCACACTACGCGTAGTCCTCATGATAAAAATATCTTTAACAAGACTAGTAATCAACTACGTCGTTTGATTAAAAACATCAAATGTAAAACATTTGCAGAATACCTACAACAGTTAAACCGATCTACAGAAAAAGACTATTCCTTAAGGAAGGCGACTAGGCGAATTAAACGCCCGTTTGTGCATATTCCGTCTATTCGTGATGAACTTAATAATTGGGCTCGTCGAGATACTGAAAAAGCTGTTTGCTAAGCACTTCTCTCAGACTTTTCAACAACATGATATTGTGTCTCATATAGATCCAACTGCAATTTATCAAACTGAACAACGAATAAAGTGGTTTACTCCCATTAAAGCAGCAACGGAAATAGATAAAAATCTAAATTCAAAGAAGGCTCCGGGTATATATGAAATACAGCTATCTTGAAAGAACTGACGCGTAAAGGTATCTTCTTTTTGACATACCTATATAATGCATGTTTACGTTTAGAGTATGTGCCAACTTCCTTTAAAGTTGCACAAATAATAATGTTGAAAAAACCTGACAAACCAGCTAGACAGGTCACCTTCATATAGGCCTATTTCGCTTCTGCCAGTCATATCAAAATTATTTGAAAAATTAATATTAAAAAGATTACTACCGATTGTGGAAGATTTGCCACTTCACCAATTTGGATTTAGAAGGCACCACTCAACGATCGATCAAGTGAGGCGGGTTACTAAAATAATCTATTCAGCACTAGAAGAAAAAAAATACTGTTCTGCGGTGTTTTTAGACGTGGAACAAACTTTCGACAGGGTCTGGCACGATGGACTTATATTTAAGTTAAGCACGGTACCTCCTGTACACACGCGATCTATCAACGAACGTAACAACGGCAAAATTTGCAAACGACACCGTAATATTAATTGTCAGTGCTGATCTCAGCGAGGAAAATGGTAAAATTCAACAACATTTAAATCGGATTAGAAAATAAACCTGGGACCGGAAGATAAAACTAAATAAAGCGATATCAGTCCATGTTCTTTACACGTTACGACATGCAGACAGTATAGGTATCGAGTACATCTTGATAATCAGCCTATTCCGCGAGATGATTCGGTAGAATGCATTTGAACGCCAGAATGTCATGGAAGGTACACACGTAAAGATGAAAGTGTTTCAAATCAAACGCAGAGTACAATTGTACTGGATCACCGGTAGGCGCTCTATATTGGATGTACAATGCAAACTATTACTCTATAATCAGGTTCTAAAGCCTATATGGACGTATGGGCTTTCTTTGTGGGGTTGCGCTGCCAAGTCTAACAGGAATCTTATACAGAAACGGCAAAACATAATTTTACGTGCAATTGTGGATGCCTACTGGTACTCGTAGAATGAAGACATACATCACGATTTACAAATGAAGTTTGTCGATGATGTTACACAAGAGTTTGCTATAGCGCATGAAAAGCGGCTGCTTAAGCATAAAAACGATGTCAGACGACTTAAATGTCGCCATCCAAGTGATCTTGTCTAGTAACAGCATTAATAATTTACACGCTGTTGTATAACCTCATACATGCTCCTTTTTTTTTCTTTATTACTAACATATGTACTTATTTAATAGTAGTATTAAGGTCGTACATAACAATATTATATATATATATATATAAAAAAGTTGCATAATACAGTTCAAAAGCCAGTGTGTGCACGTATAATACACAGCACTTGGGCATAGAAAATCTAAGAACATTTATAATAGACACGGAGATTTCAGAACCAAGTTTTGAGACAAATAACATCGCGACTATTATATAGCTCAAGTATTTCAATATAATGTACTCATATGTAAACGCTGTTTTAGCAGAGTTTGAGAAAAGTATTCAACATGATGTAAAAATATTTGAAAATTATAAAACTCTCTTAATCATAAATTTACTCGATAATTCGGAGCAAGTTCGATTATTAGATCGTATTAAATCAACTAGAGTGTAGAATCACTGCTTTTTTTTCTCCACTTATTGACCACCTGTTTTACTAGTTTGTAGCGTACGAGAAAAAGCGAATATTTATTTTCGCAAAAATTATTATCGCAGAAAATAAATTAAACAAAAATCATTTTTTGTTTTTTAAATTTTAAACAATTAAAGCTAAATAATTATTTCACCGTACAACAGGACTAATTATACAAACCATGGGTGTGAAAGAGCTTGTTGGCATGTGTAACGTTTGTTCATATCAACGCACATTAAGTGACTGATAAATTCTTTAGCAGAATCACTAATATCGTCCCAGTAAGGTGAATCGAATTCGAAATCACCTAAAAAAAAAAATATTAAAGTAAATTATTAATTCATCGCAAATCATTATCCTATATACCGTCTAACAAGAACGAATAAAGTGTTAATCAGCTAAGAAATATGACGTCATTAACGGGAAAATTCCACCGGATTCAACATTATAACTTTTCAGTCGAGTAAACACTTACAGAAACGCTGAATGATTAATTTGACTAATTTTCAAGATATTTGTCAAAGAACGTGTAAACATAATGAAAGAGTAAACTGACACATGACTCTAAAGTTTACCTCACAAATTTATTATATTTCTTTAAGGATAACAGAATTTCATAAAAAAAAAATTTAAATCCAGCTAGCTGGTCAAATCAAATAAAAATGTGTTTAGATCAAGCTAGCTACAGATCCATCTCGTTCACAAATACTCTCTGCACACTGATTGAAAAAATTATTAATAATAGATTAATTTAGCTGCTAGAAAAGAAAACAACGAAGTATACAAGATCTACTAATTAAGCTCAATAACAAATCGATCTCGTGGTCAGCATCCAAACCTTCATCAAAACGTACAAATAATCTACTGAAAACACTTCAATTTACTTTATCAAAACTTAAAACAATCTTCCCAAATTGCCGCCTTGGACAAAACTTTCAATTACAATAAATACAAAATTAATTAAACACAAAAAAATTAATCTCTCCGGAATTTTTAAAATATAAATTCTACTATATTCTCAAAGAAAAGTATCCTGAACATATACAAATACACCGATATATCAAAATTCGCAAAAAAAAAAACTATTTCTGCTTACCTGGTAAATAACGAACTTACATTTTTAATCTTCCTTCAGAACCTTTCGTTTACACACCCGAAATTATAGCAACATACAGAGTCTTAAAATAGATAACAAAACATTCACATTTAAAGAAATATCTAATATGACTCATTTAGCGCATTACAACATGTACAACAATAAATTTAAATTGCAAACATCGACGCTATCAATCTAAAATATATTATCCATAAACTAATTTCAGCAAACAACCAGATGCCGTTTATATGTGGTCTGGCTGATTCGGGAATTGCCAGAAACGAAGCCATAGATAAAGCAGCTAAAACGTATAAAAAACATCTAAATACAGTTAAATGTATACATATGACTCGTTCATATCACACAAAATCACAAAACTATACAATGGGAAACTTATTGCACTCACAAACACCTTCATCAGATTAAACCAAAAATAGGATACCATATAACATCAGAACAAAAAATTAGGCGGGGAGAAGTCGCATAACAAGATTGCGTATAGGACACACGAGGCTCACATTGCCACACTTGCTGAATGGAGATCCACCATCAAACTGCTTCGTATGCAATACTCAATCAACAATAAAACATGCAGTATTAGAATGTAAACAGCATGATAATCCACGAAATATTTACAAACTCACAAATAATACAATACAAAACAATATTATAGGATAATCCCCAAATAATTGAAAAACTTCTAAAATTCCGCACGATTACAGGCATAATTATTTCGCAATCACAAAAAAACACATAAAATTACAACGTTCAACATTATTTATCAATGTAGGTTTTATTTGAAATTATATTTACTACCGATTCTTAAACGATTGATATTGATGTTCTATACAGGGAATTAATATTCAGAAGACGATTTATTGACCGATTTCAAAATAGATGCAGTTATGTACACACACGAGCCGTTTGCACGGAACCTGGATAAATCGTTTATACATTATTACCTATCCTTAATATCTCAGATCATTAACGTTTGATTATAATCGTCTGAATTTTGTATAGAGTGCATCACACTTATGTAAATAATTTACACAAGACAAAGTTAACACGTTACCTGTGAATCCACTAAAATATTTCAGAGTTCGAGTATGTGCAATATTCTTCCAACTTTCAATTCAATCATACGTTCTCTCCTTCCCCGTGACTCTGGCCTAGGTGCAGTACACGGCATTAAAATCTACAGATAAAGATGTTTTTCCTATACCTAATAATTATATTCATGAGAAAAATGAGTTAAATTCCTTTCTCCTTGAATATAGATAGTTGTCAAATGCGGCTTTGATAATTATATGATAACCGTTATCTAATATGCGATTCTTTTTAATATAATAATTTCGTAAACTTTACTAAAGTACTTTAATTAACAGATAAATGGACACATAAGTAAAAATATTTAAAAGATACTTTTTTCAACTTTTAAAAAAGTATAATACTAATTATTTTCCAATAAATAGGAAAAATTTTAAATCATAAATAATTATTAAATACACCGGTTTAAATTAAATATTAAGAACGTAGATAATTTTATTTTAATAACTATATTATCACAGGGTACTTTCCTAAAACGATTTATTTTTCTCGGTAAGTTATTAAAATATTATTATTAATGTTGATATCGTGAATAATGGTGTTCAAATTTTCAGGTGTCAGAATTTAATATGGTCTAGCATATGAAGTATCAATTTTTCTAACCGACAACTTTGAGAATACACTAAATGTCGACTATAGATGTAAGTAGCGGAAGATATTTTTAAAAAATGGAAACTAAAATTATGTGCAATAAAGAAAAAACCTTAAAAAGTAAGAAAATTATCAGAATTTATTTTGCAGCTTATTTGTGGGAAAACATGAACAAAATCAAATGAAAATGAAATGACGTGAATTTTTGCTTGATAATCAAGGTGTATATGAATGATATCGGGTATATTCGAATAAAAGCATAGAAATTCGAGTGTCAACAGATACTTAAAATTGAAAATACTACAGTCATAAAACCGACACGAAAACTGCATAAACGTACGGATGAAAAATAAAATATTTATTAGATACTATCATATGCGAGATTGAAAAGTTTGCAACAATTATATCCAGATTAAGAGAGAAATAATTATATTTTATACGAAATAAGATTTATCGTATTTTCAATTGTTCATCAGTCAAATTCAATGTCATAAACTAGCTAGCGTTAGAAAATAATTAAGATATGTTGAATAAAAATACAATTTAATTCTCCACGAATATTTCGCGTTAAATATGTAATTATATAATGGGATTTCGATATCAATATAAATTGTCCATATGTTAATATAAAAAATAAAAGGTATTGAAATTTAACAAAGGATACTTCAAAATATTCACATTTTGATTCTGTTTTTGGTGTCGGAATTATATACAATGTGTTGTATACTTTACAAGATATAATTTGTCGTTTTTTAAAATTAATTGATACCGTCCAAATGATTAAATAAAAAAAGGAAATCATGAGAATTTTAAGAAATTCTACTTTTATTCGTTAGATTTTATTTTCTAGTTGATTAATTTAAAAGCTCCTTAATTTATTTCGTTAGAGGTAAAATGTTAAATTTCCCTTTGTAAAAATACATTGCAAACAATTTCTCGTTCAGCTTTAGCAATATAAAGAATTGTTAATTTAAGAATAATGTAATGAAAAGGTGTAAATATTTCGTTGCACAGTTAACTTATGACCATGAACAGAAACACTTGGATCCAATCATTATTTATTATACATAACCTCATATTTCAATAGTTCTATATACAATAATTATATATGTAATAATCAGAAGCGTTTAATTCCCAACCACTCAATTTTAATGTTTTTAATTTCCAAAAACTTAATACTTAATTTTATCACATTAAAGGTTGTATCCTTGTAATACAATACATATACATATATATATATATACAAAAAAAGTGCATCATAATATAATACTCTGAATAATTTATTTTATCGTAATTTACTTAAATTAATAAGCATTATTAACATTCCGCAGGATTGAAATAACGTTGGATGTAGACGATAATAAACAAATTACATTAAAAGTGAACAATAAACTTTCAGACATTAATTTCATCCAAATAATTTACCACATTAATTGTTGTTAACACAATAACTAATAGTTCAACTTTTAAACAAAATATACAATTATATGATAAATATAATTACCAATTTCATAGCTTCCGATAAATAAAAAAGTCGATGTAATTAAATATTGTTTTTTAAACTAACAAGTGAACAACTAATTTGGGATATTAAAATAAAGTAACAAATATGCTGAACAGTTAGTTTAAAAAAATAAAAAAAAAAACGTTTAAATTGTACAAAAGAAAAACCTTCTGTTCCACTTGTAACATAATTTATACAATTTCATTATAATAAATGTTTTATTGCCACCGGACAATTACTAGCTAAAGAAATTATTTAAGCGCCGTTCCAAAAAGTAAACAGTAATAACGTCGTTATCTGGTTTCAATGTTTACAAAGTAGAATCGAACTTTCGATACACATAACGAAAAATTCTTTTCATCTGTGAGCACATGACGTAATATGATTTCTGAAAAGGTTTTATTAAGATGCCATGATTACACAACTATTAAACTGATTTTTATTAGGTTCAAAAATTTTTCAATTTTTATATCTTCAATTATATTCTTTTAAAATATACATCAAGTTTACATAACGTCTAAAATGATTTTAAAAAAAAACACATTATATTACTAAACGTTAATAAAATTAAAACTTTGTCAAATAAACTTTTGAATAAAATATTTTTTATAAGTACCTATCGAATCATAAATACATATAATTAATTTTGCGCTCTACACTCTAAAGAAACATATTTTATATTTTCAAAATGTGCGAAATTATTTTTCCTCTTGTTTTCATTTTAAATTTATTAGTTTTACATTTCACAATCTCGGTGTATAATATGTTCTATAAATTTAACGATCTTAATTTTTTTGTATCATATATATTTGGCGGCAGGAGCTCAGTAGTGTCCGATGATCCTGTTCATACTACTTGTAGAGCTACCTAAGGCGATAAGATTAGAAGGACAACGTCTGAAGCTAACGAACCTCAGCAGCAGCACCATTAGTCTTTCAAAGTCGATGAGGAATGACTTCATGTAAAGCTTGACTGGATCACATACAAGCAAAATTGCGTATCAATTTTTATGGCTGAGGAAACCAGAAATCCTGATTACCTTTCTATGAGCATATCATGAAATGAATAAATACAGTAGGAATGTTTTGCTATGAGACCCGGCTGGCAACCAGCGCTATATTGGGTGTAGGCAATACAATGTAAAATCGGCTACTGGACGCATTAATGTGGGTGACCTGGCTTCCCGCGCGAAATTGACTACTTTCAATGAGGAAAAGTTCGGATTACGATAGAAAATCATGGTGGGCACTTAAAATGTCAGGGTACTCAATGAAACAGGGAGACTGTGTATTATACAATGTTAGTTGGCGCGGGAAAAGATTTAGGCTGCAGGATTAACAGAAACATATTGAAGACAGATTGGACATTTCAGTACAGACATGAATATAATTTATATGATCAAATTGGACGATAAATTGCATAGCGAAGTTGCAATTATATCACATAAATAAATGGCAAAGCTTGTCAAATGTATATAGCAGTAAGCGACTGTGTAATCAAGATAACATTTAATTGAATCAACTAATACGCATATCATACAACTTTATTTCCTAACAACTACCTTGGAAATTGAGAAAGTAGAAGCGGTATACCAGAACCTCGAGGATACAATATCAACTATACAAAAAAAAAAAAAAAGAAAATGGCGAAGGGCGACTTTAAAATTCTAAAGTAGGCCCCCACAAGAAACGATAAACATATTAGGAAACATGTTGGCAAGTATAGCCTAAGTGAAATACTGTTTGAAATTGAAAATGAATGTAACATAAGCAATTGTGTACAAGCATTTTGTCGACTTGGACGTTCCTTAATGGAAAATATAAGAACCACACAGATTATTTGTTAATAGAAACTAGAACGGTCTGTAACATCGGGAGTAGAATACGAGTCGGATGACAAACTTCTTAGAACAATAATAAGGTTGAAGTTGTATAATACACGACATCAAAATGTACCTATAAGACCAATAACTGCAAATCCAAAGACGTTACACGTGGAGTAACCATAAATCAATGATGCTGATGTAAATAAAACTTGGCAAGAGATTAAAAAATTTGTATTAGCAGCTGCAGAAAGAAGTACTACGAAGGAACGAATCGAACCAAAAAAAAAAAAAAAAAATTACTAGCTGTTAGAAGACACCTTAAAGCTAAAAGAAGTAAGAAGGAATATAAAGAAGACAAATTCATCATCGAGTCAAAATGTAATAGCGCAAATAAATAATCAAATAAGAGCAGCTTGCAGGAAAGACAAGATAAATTAATAATATATGTTCAGATATAAAAAAAAACACGAGCAGATTAATAAACTTAAGGACTTATATAATACAGTTAAATTCATTATCAAACGTTTCAAACCAAGTGTGCAAATGATTCAAGATACAAACAAGGGTAGACTGACGGATCCAGTAGTTATTATGAAAATGTGGAGACACTACTGGGTAGAGTTATTCACAGATCAATATATAAGTGGAAAGCACATGTGGGACAACGATGAACTCGAGATAGAGCGAGAGGAAGTAGAAAAAGCTCTAATAAAAATTAAAACTGGGAAAGCCGTATAACCAGATTGTATTACAACTGAAATTACCACCTCAATGGGAGATGTAGTCGTTGATTTTATGCACAAACTTTGCATCGTAATTTGGAGAACAGGGTCCGAAGGATTGGTATCACTCTGTTTTTATTCTAATACACAAAAGAATAAATGCAGCCATTACAATTTAATAGCCTCAATATGTCATGCGAGTAAAATTTTTTTTTTTTGGGCACTGCTGAGGAGCAATCACAACTCACTAACGTGTTGATAAATAGCTATTATATATTGATGTTACAATTGGTTAGGAATTTGTAAAGAAGGAGGAAAACACGGGAGTCATTAGAAAAAATTAAGGAAGTGATAGAAAACGGAGGACGATAAACGATGGATATTAAGGAATTCAGGAGTGCGAGTTGGTCAGGTGTGTGAAAACTGCAATTGAAAAGGATGTGGTTTTCATCGGCGATAATTTGTGAATCGGCTGGATGGGAACAATATGGGGAACTGGAAATCCCAATACGAAACATGTGAGCCGGGAGACGATTGTGTCCAGAACGTAAACGGATGATGGTTGTAATAAATTTTCGGAAGTTGAGGTGTATGTTGGACAAATTAAAGTACCAGGGAGTAGGTGATGTGACCAGATAATATCTAGGGGTGGAAGAACTAACTAGCCACGATGACCACTCGTAGGATATATCCATGTTGGCAAGAGATATCAGGTCTGTGGTGGAAATTGCCGGCACCAGAGAGCCGAAGAAAATGGCTTCCTTGGCCAGAGTGTCGGCAACCTCATTGCCATGAATTCCGGAATGACCGGGAATCCAGACGTATGATATTAAGATGTCGCGGCTGAATAGTAAATAAGTCAATTGTCGCACTGCCAAGGGAAAATAATTGGAATTAGGTTGAAAAGAGGAATGCTTCAATGCGAGGAGAAAACTTAGGGAGTCGGATAAGATTAAGTATAGGGAGGAGGAATGGTGATCTAAATGTGATAAGAATTGCAGAGTTTTAAGGATGCTTAGGCCCTCGGCAATGAAAATTGAATTGAACTGAGGAAAAATGAATGATTTGGAGATATTATATTGCGGTATATAGAATGCTCCCGTAACGGACCGACCGGGAAATTTGGATCTATCTGAAAATACATGTACATGATTAGGCCAGTAATTTTGTATGAAAGCATTAAGATCAGGATGGGAAGACATGATGGAGGAAAAGGAGGAGGTGTCAATGGAGATGTTAAAAAGATTAACATGATATGAATTAGTAAAGTAAATTGTGGGACGAGATGGAAGGATAAGATACTTGTACGTCCGGTATTTATAAGCTGCAGTGGAGAGTAGTGGAATACGGGAGCAAGTGAAACGCCATTTTCTGAAAATTTTTAAAAAATTGGAAGTGAAGGAATTAACTTGTTTATTGAGAGATTTCGAGATAAATCGGAAAGCTAAATAGGGAGAGAGGAACAATATAAAACTAGGAGGAAAGAAAGGAAATAGGAGTAGAACAAAGAGAGCCTAAAATTAAGCGCATACAGAGGTTTTGTATTTTATCCAATTTGGTTAAGTGGTGACGGGAGGCATTACCATACAGGAAGGAGCAGTAGTCAATTTTGGAACGAATTAAGGAAATATATAGAATGCGGAGAGAAACGGGATCTCCACCCCAGACATTGAGGAGAGGGATCTTAGGATATTAGAGGATTGTAGGGTGACCGAAATAAGGAAGTCTATATATGATTTCCAAGTAAGTTTTTGATCTAAAGTCAGTCCTAAGTAGGTGAATTGCGTTACTATAGCGATGCGGTCATTATAAAACGGAATATATTGAGGAGGATAGGTAGGCCGATTGAGGGAAAACACGATAGCTGTAGATTTGCTGGGGTTAATGGAAAGATTGGAAAATTGGAAACGGTTACTTAAAGTTATGATATCATGTGTTAAATATTGCGTAATAAGGTCAAGATTATTGCTATGTTGAAAGAGGACCAGATCGTCCGCATAGGAGATGAGATGGAATGAATGGGGAATTTAAATCGTGCATAATATAGATATTAAATAAAATGGGACTAAGAACAGAACCTTGTGCGAGACCGGTGTAAGTAGTGCGGTGCAGCGGATGTTGGAGTGTAGGGTGCCGGAAGTGTAAATGTTTGATTTTAAATAGGTTACAAATATAAGCTGCGGAATACTAAGCGATAAGAGGCGTTGGTGCAGTAAGCTGATGTTGACGTTATCAAAAGCTGCGGTGAGAACCAGAAATGTGGCTAACAAGAAACCTTTATCTATATACGTTTTGTATATGTTAGATGTCAGAAAGGAGAGACAATCAGCAGTTGAATATTGGGGGCGGAAGCCATAAATAAAATTAGGGAGAATATTATTATTTTCCAACCACCACTCTAAACGATAGCGGATGACAGATTCCAGAAGTTTTCGAACACAGGAAGCTAGAGCAATGGGGCGGTACGAAGTAGCCAAATGTTTGGGTTTTGAAGATTTATGAACAGGGGTAATATTGAAGGTTAGCCAGTCCTGAGGAATAAAGTTTTCTTGTAGAAATTTGGAGAACATTTGGGAAAGGAAATTCAAAGAACGGGTTGACAAAGCTTGAAGCATTTTATATGATATTAAATCAGGGCCTGGGGCAGTATCCCTTTTATTTTCTAATATATGTGTGAGCTCTCTAATCGTGATAGGCATATCCAACATGTTTGGTGGGGAAAAAGATGTGACATGGAAAGGGTTGGTTTGATGAAGGGAAGGTACGTACGGAGGAGAAACGCGGTTGACAAATTCGTCAAAACCAATAGGGAGTAGAAGCAGAAAGAGCTCGATGTTTAAACGCTTTACATTGTTCCCAGATTTTGGATAACGGTGTGGATCTATTAAAAGATGAGCAGAATCGTCTCTAGGAATCCCGTTTAGTCTGATTTAATAACCGGCGGGTTTGGGCATTGATCTTCCTAAATTCGATAAAATTGGATACGGTTTTATTTTTCCGAAAGATGCGGAATGCCTGATTCCTTTTGTTTATCTGGAAGGAACATTGCTTCGTCCACCATCTAACGGGACGTTTCTTACCTAGGTAAATGGAATTATTACAAGTGGAGGCGGAAACTGAATCATGGATGATGGATAGAAAGAGATAATATATTTCGGGGGAGGAGAGATTTGACGGAAAGCTGAAGAAAAGATTGTCAGCAACGGAAGAGAATAAATCATAATTGATTTTTTTGGTGTGCAGGATAGAGGAAGGGGTAGAAGATGAAGTAGTATCCCCGTCAGGGAGTTGGAGGTAAATACAAACCGGCAGATGATCACTACCCAGATAGAAGGGGATGACCGACCAGTTGCATGAAAAAGATAAGATGGGAGAACAGAGGGTGAGATCAATGGCACTGGATGAAAATCGAGGAGTAGGAAGCGTGATGTGAGTCCCGTTGTTTAGAATATTCAGTGAATATTGATCGGCAATTTGTAAAACGGCTGTACCATTAAGATTAAATGAACTACAGTCCCAGCTGGGGTGGTGAGCGTTAAAATCGCCCCCAATAATAAAGACTCAATGGCTGCTCTGAAAACTCGCACATTGATTCTGTGTAGGGGAGGCACGTAGATGGACAGTATATTGACTGTAGTATTATTGATATTAACGGCGATTCCTGTTGAGTTGATGTTATGCAACTGATTTGAGTAGTTAACGAAATCGTCGGGAAGAAGATGATGTGGAATAGCACGGCGGTACCGCCATAACCGTTAACCCTATCCTGTCTGTAGATTGAAAATCCGGGGATGGAAAAACCTGCGGATGGAGATAACCACGTTTCAGGGATAAGTAAAATGTCAAAGTTCTTGTCTCGTAAAAATATTTCTAGGTTTGGTTTGTTGCAAGGTAGGCTATGAGCATTACATTGCAGAATCTTAATCATCAACAATGGGAGAAGTAAGGAGCAGTGTTATATAGGGAAAAATGGAGCTAATGTAGATATGTGGAATGGCATGGATCAAACCAAAAATATGGTGTCGAGCAATGCTTAAAGGTGAGAATAGAAGTGATCGAAGGGTAAGGTGGGTAGAATGGTAGAGTAAGAGGAAAATGAGATATATAACATACATGCACGCACGTACTACACGCACATAATGTACATGTGGACGCACACACCCATATGAATAGAGGAGCTTTTACGCACACCCACACATAAATACACACGTGCACACACATACACGCATACATATATATATATATATGAACATAAATCTAAATGGATAAATAGAGAGAGGAAGAGATTGGAAGGTTAAAAGGCGTTCGCAAGAGTTGTGGGTGATATAATGAATTTGTGGGGGTGAGTTAGCATTAAGGGTGTATACTTTAATTTTTTAATTTTTGAGTTGTTTGATACGAGTTGAAGAAGGTTGCGATTTAATTTCGGAAGGTCTAGAAGGGGCAGAGTGGACGATACGGACTTTACTTTGTTTACTGTGATGAGGAAGTTTATTGGTATCGGAATTAGAATCGGAAGAAGATGAGGCAAAGGAAGCGCCTCTACGGTAAGGCAGCGTTAGGTTCGCTGAGGTTATGTTGTGAAGAGATATTGTTTAAGGAGGATTTTGTAGGAGGGGACCCGTCAGATGTGTTAAGATTAAGCTATGTAGCATGATCCGGATAGGGGATTTTGGTGGGAGAGGAAATGTCAACTTGATTAAATTTAGATTGAGAGAAGTTACTTTGGCTTGGTATGTTTGAAGAAGATTGTTGGAGGTAGACAGGAGGGGACTGCGCCGATGGGAAGGAAAGTGATTATAGCTTGGAAATTGTTTGATGGCGATAATTGGGCTGCGAAAACGATTCGAAGAGGGGTATTTGGTGAAGTGAAGACGAGGTGTATCGGTATTTTTAGGTAAAGCTGGCTTGTTTACAGAATGAGCAATAGGGGAGGCTGCATCCGCAAACGTAAAGGCTTTACTGACTAGGCTGGATTTGGAAATATTAATGGCTTCAGTTCGGGATACATTATTGAAGGCTACTATTTTATTAATTTTATATTGTTCCTGGTAATATGGGCATGAATGATTGGTGGTGAAATGTGAGTCGTTACAATTTAAGCAAGGCGCTGATTCATTTTTGGGATGCGGGCAAGATGAAATAAAATGATTTCCAGTACAATTAGGATATCTTGGTCTAGAGTGACATTGAGTGGCAACATGTGAGTAACGGAAACAATTTCTACATAATACGGGAGGTTTGATACTAGGTTGGACCTCGACAACTTGTACACAGATATGAACTCGGGTAAAATGTTTCCTAGAAATTTAATTTCGACCGTACGAGTAGGAATAAGAGTAGTATGACGTTTATGAATCCGGCGTAAGTCAACAACCTCAACGGAGCTTTCGATCCCGTCCTGCAAGTCTTGGGTCGAAATATCAGTCGGCACGTCGCGAATAACTCCGAAACGATATAACAGACTGTTAGGAATAAACGCATTTAAATTGTGTTTACCGTTGATATTAAAAAGAAATGAATTCGCAGCAGAACAGGTGGAAAAAGTAGCTTTAATTCGGTTGCGACCACTTCGGGTGAAATAGCTGAGACCATCAGAGGATGCTAGTAATTTGCAAATGGCCAAGGCATTGAAATTGCCTATATTTTGATCTTTAGCCTCTATCAAAACCACATAAGGACCAGAATGTATCGAAGGTGAGTGTATACGGGAATTTTTTCATTAACAGTGCTACGAATATTAATTATTACTATTATTAAAGGAATCACTACTAAAATTATTATTCTTAATAAATTCATTATCGATCTTACTGTTATCATCTATTACCACTGCTGTAAAGGTTACTGTCAACGTTATTATTACCACTGTTAACACTATTATTAATACTACTACTACTACAACCAACACTGTTGTTCAAGCTGCCATTTATTCGATCCGGGGGGGGGTCTTTATCCCCTGGACTATCTATCTCTATATCAGAAATACGTATGGATAAGCGCTATATTTAAATAATATACGTGAAGTAAGTAATGTAATAATTTAGAAATAATGTAAAATAAAAATAAAAGAATAAGTAGAAATAAAAGAAAAAGATTTATACAAGCAGTTTCTACCGCGAGCACGTGAAACACGAACGATTACTACACAATTACGCGAACCGTGAACACGAGAAACACGAATATTTACCAACGAACATATATATGTGTAACTAATTTGGTTATCACTAATTAATGATAGACTAAAACCACACTTGTTAAAAGAAATATCGCAAGAGCAAATCGGCTTTATATCAGAAAAGGTACTCAGATAATTAATGCAATACAATTAATAGAAAAACCTTACGAATTCAATGTAAAACATATACGTTCTATTGATTTTTACAAAGCGTTTGATTCTGTTAAGTGAACGACGTTGCAGGATATTATAGAGAGTATGGTGACTCCGAAGCGCCACATATTTCTAATTAAACAACTATATGAAGACAGCTCGGCAACTGTTCGTACAAGTAAGGTAATATATTCGGAATTCAAAGTGGAAAAAAGAGTACAACAGAGGTGTCTTCTTTCACCGTTACTGATAAATATATACACGGAATATATTACGAGGTAGATACTGGGCAACCGAGATGATGGAATCTCAGAGGGAGGTGAAGTAATAACTTATATGCTAACGAAACTGCTACAGTTTAGCAGTTCTAAATTCAAGTTGTTAACCTTCGTACATAGATCGAAAAATAAATGCAGTGAGTACTACGGTCCGAGTATAAATAAAAATAAAACAAACGTTACGATAATTAATCGGCATGGAAGTCACACGGATGTAGGTGAAGTAGTCGATAGTTTCGTCTATTTTGGGTCAGTATTAACCAACAATGGAAGAAGTTTGCTGTATATAAAACGTACACTAGCCATGGTGCGTCGTGTAGTTACCAGATTATCAAGAATCTGGAAAGATACAAATCTTTAAAATAATACGAAACTCGATTCGATGAACTGCTTACTTTTATTCGATCGCAACATACGCTGGGAGAGCTGGACACTCACCAAAACATATCTGAGCAAACTACATGCGTTCGAAATGTGGGCGTATAAAATATTATTAAGAATTACCTGGATGAATACGATAACAGCTTTATACTCAATAAACTAAGTATACAGACACGCGTACCGTGGACAATAAGAGAAAGGTTAAATTTTTTAGACATATAGCACGGGATAGAAATTCAATCGAACGCCAAATAATACTTTGAAAAATTAATGGAATAAGACCAATAGGTAGACCGCGGATACATTTGTTTAACCAAGTAAAGTTTATGACCGGCATGAACATGAATAAAGCGCTGCTAACGGCCCAAGATATAACAGCCTGTAGAACTATTGCTAAGGCTTCAGTATCATAATATCGCCACGCCCTCAAAAACGTAAAAGTAAACTACAATATATATATATATATATATATGTATGTACATATGTGTTATTCTTTTTACGAATGATTCGATGATTCTTAAAATAGATTAACTGTTGTACACATTTATCTACACACGTGAGTATTAAAACGCATAAATTACATAGCGTGGTTTTTATTCGAAAGTAATATTCGTCTAATTTGTATTAACGTATGTTATAATGTGAATTAGCCACTTCTGTTATGTGTTGAAGGAAAGTATATAGTATTCTTTAATACACTACTATCTAATATTTATTTCGCTCAAGAAAAATTCAATCAAATTTATATCACTCTTAACTAAATGTGTTGAATATTCATACATCGACTATATAAATATTCTATTCTTATTTAATGCGTATTCTTTTTCTTCTGCTTCATTATTATTATTATTAAACACAGTGTTACTTCCGAAGTTGTTTTCTGCAAAAGGTGTTAAAAATAATTCAAAGCATTTCCACTTTCTTTGTGCACATTTAAATTTCTACGTTTTAAAATTAAATTTTGTTTATAAATTTACTTATTTAAATAATAAATCGGCATAAAATTTCTGGAAAATCTCATAATAGCTATACCGCTTTTATTCTACGTCTTATGTTAGGCTAATGTCGGTTGAAGTTTATATTTGAAAAGAAAAGATGAATACGCCACAATATATATATATATATATATATATATATATATATATATATATATATATATATATATATATATATATATATATATACAGGGTTTTGCAATAGGGATAGATTCGTGTTAACAGCCTGAAGCGGCCGTGTGACTTCGGTGGCGTGTGTCTAATCGGTTTTTTATGATATTGTTACAAATGCCAAATCACCGTGTCAAGTTTGACGGCGCTACATGTGACACAGCTGACACCAAGATGGATATTTTACATGAACGTTTTCAGGGTAGGGTTATTTCTCGCAGAGATGACGTGAAATTGACTACCAAGATCGTGACGCTCCCATTATACTCTTACGAAGTTTCCTGAAGTCGCAGATGTCAAATGTTCTTATATTCAACATTACCAATTCTATCGCTCAAATTCAGCCAGATCTATGTGGTAAACTCATTAAAAATTGCACCACTAGGATTAATATCGCCGTGAAATCCCGCGGTGCACATTTTAACGATGTTATATTCCGTATACAGCGGCGTACACGGGCGATAAAAATATTTTCCTGTTTAACTGTATGGAAGCCCCCGAAAATATCATTCATTCGCAGCTTATTATATTCCGTTTCAACTTCGACCCGGTCCGCGCATATTAGCATATAATCTTTAACAATATTTCCCCAGGACTAACTTTAGATCCTTTTACTACCGATTCAACTAGTGTTTGTTTCCTCTCCACGAAATGGTAAAACCGTCAATTTAGGATATTAGTAAACATTTTTCCTTTAAGCAATAATTCTTATACTATCGCCGGAATTTCTAATTATTAGTCAGCTACGAATTATTAACCACCTGAGTTATCGTAATTATTGAAGTATTCAATATAAGCCGTCGCATTTTAAATAGTACAGAACGTAACGTGTTGTGTATACCGAAATGGACGCACTGATGATACGTACGTACATCTACTCTCGTATACCGCCAACAGATGTATTAATAAAATAAATCTCGATCAGAAATAAAATGCCTATTGCTTCGTGATTTTTTTCAGAAAATAATCGTTATCAGAACAACAATAATTACAGCAATTACAGCGGTAAATTGTTTACTTAAAAACTATCTAGACTATCAGTAGATGTTATCGTAGGTAAAATCACAACTTAATCATCCCCCGTCCATCGACAGCTAATTACTGTTCACATAGGGGCTTTTCGTCATTACGCGCTATTAATTACGGGAAATCTAGTGGTTTTGTACGTTATAGCCACCGGCTAACCCTCGTCCAAATTATTCCGTAGGATAATTTCTATTCAATTGGTATTTCTACCCAAAACTCATTAGCATGCTTCTTTGCTCTTAATGACTTCTTGCACATACGATACTTCTAGATCACGGTGTATCGTCTTATTACTTACGTACCACAACAGGCATCTGCAAGTGTTCTCAGAGTTTTATTCTGAAATGTCTGTATTATTTTTATATTACGTTTCGCACTGCATTCCCACAACCGGCATCCGTACATACCGACATGATTGCATATTTATAGAGCAACGACTGGTTATTTAAGCCAAGTTTCGATTTTCTTCCTAATAGCCCGATACATTCGCCTTACATTTATAAATAAGTTCTGTTCTTTTAGCCGTAATACGCTTACGCCACATCATCCTGCTATACAGATTTGATCCGAGATATTTAACGTCGTTTTTAATCGATGTACGATGTTGTCGTACGTAATATAATATCTTTGTAATCATTTCCCCGTCTGTAAATGTGACATGCGCCGATTTTGTTTAATTAATTTTTCCATTTCTCACATCAAGAGCTGATGAAATTTACGCCTGTCTGCAAAATATTTCATTCGTTTCATTAGGACAACTGCGCTTGAACATCAGACGGCTGTATCGTCGGTAAATGCGGCAATTATTGTATTTTCAGGTTTCGGTAAATCGGCGGTATAATAAAGCAGGTGCAGCACAGGGGACCACTCCTCTGAGGCACTCCAGCGTCAGCAGCATGTTTTACATCGTCATACTTTACTCGAAAGTACCTTTCGCCCAAGTAAAAACATTCGAATAGTTTGCAATAATTATAAGCGAATATTTTCCCGATTTTATGCAAAAAATTCGTTGTGCTAAACTTTATCGAATACCCCCGGTTTACGTCCGGCGGAAATAATTTTTCTTTCCTCTAGATCATTTTCTATTTAGAGTTTTTATACGACTAGACCGAAACTATACGTGTGGCATAATAATACAAAATTGAACATACGACTAAGCCGGAACGAAATCATGATGTCAGAAGAAAATAGTTTATAATTTTACTTACGAATTAAGCCTTTCAATCGTACACATTATTAAAATGTTGACACGAAACTAAAAATTTTAAAAACAATACGCTATTTTCTTTAGGCGAGCTATAGATAATTTTCTACGTACTTACATATATATATATAAATATTATTAAAATTGGGACATTCACATCAACCAGAAAATAAAACATTTGTTTCGAACTACAATTTTATGTGTACCATATCGAGGCTGAAAGGATTAAAGTAACACGTGCCCGTTTGTTGGGATTCTCAATTTTGTGTAAATAATTTCTAACGATTTTTTTTTTAAACGATACGGAACGAATGTCAAATTTGAACGGGCAGTTTTGCATTAGAATGAAATTATTTATATTTAATTAAGTAACGCAATTAAAATATTAAATAATTACGATAATTATTCATATTGCAACGACCATTATCGAACATATTGTTTATTCTGATCTGTTACGACATCGTTATTTTAATGGGTAATATATATTAACATAAGCAAAACGCAGGCTATATTATTTACTAAAAGAAGACCTTTCGCACCAGAATCTCTCGTAATAAATAACATACCCGTACACGGGGGAAAACCGTTATTAAATATCTGGGTGTAATTTTGGATAAAAGACTTGTTTTTTCTAAGCATACTTAACCAATAGGATACGTGGGTGTCCCTTTGTAAACTTTACCCTGTGTTTAGTAAAACACGCTCGACAAATTAATAATATATGAAAAATAATTATAAGGCCGATACTTTTATACGCGTTCCCTGTATAACTTCTAACCTTTCCAAGTTACAGCGACTTCAGAATCAGTGTTGCGGAATAATACTTAAATAACCGATATATGCTAGAATAGACGTTACGCATAATACTCTGAATTTACCCTACATATCTGAAGTAATAAAACAGCGTACAATAAATTTTTTCGACTGTTGCCTCGGCAGCAAATATTCAATAATCAGTCAAATAGGGGACTACGACAGAACTTTCTTCGCAGTTAAAATATAAGAAATAACAAGAGGATCAAACATCGATTACTCTAATGTATCACACCGGCATATTTATAACGTCTATAATATTTATTTCATTCTAACATATATACGTATAGTCGTGTAATTAGTATACACGTATGTTTTGATTGTGATTTATAATCTATTTTATTGTATCACATTGTATACACGGTTATTACACACGTGTGGTATACGCAGTAAGAAATCTGGTTTCGGGATGATGTTTTATTTTGTACTTTTACGTTATAGTTAATTCTGTTTTTCGAAATACACTTTTCATTTATTTATTTATTTATTTATTTATTTATTTTATTTATTTATTTATAGACGAATAAGTTGAGTTCTGAAATAACGTTTTCAAATATTTGTGATAAATATTCAAATTAACTACGTTTGCTCTGTCGAATGGATTCGCGTTAGTCCAGTGCGCAGCTAAGGGAAACCGAAACTTATCCTGATGATTAAGTATTTTATACTCTGTTAGATAGATAAAAAAATGCACACACCCCCTAACCGGTGAACGAAAGTAGAACGAGCCATTCTCGAGGGCGCTTCTAGCACGCTTATCCCACGGTATCGTTTCAATGGATACCTGAGTGGCTGGGAATCTGGACAAATTTGACATCAACGCGTTTCCGAGATAGATGGTAAATATTTCTTAGAATATCGTACGTTAACGGAAAGCAGCGGTGGTTATTATATGAAGAACTTAAAATAGCGTTGAGAGCTCTACGTGAACCGCGCAAATAAACGTAAAATAAAGTTTTCTACTTACCGTCTACGCATTCGTTGTGTATTGCGGAACGAGTAATAATCATCAAAATTGGTTTTCGTTGATCAAACATGTCGATTGGATTAAAAAATAATTCAACTTAAATTACGCGTAGAGAAATACTAAACATTTACACGATATATTATAGTTAATTACGATATAAACACTAAACTTTTATAATATGTAAAACGCATGCATTACATATAAAATAGTGTCAAAGTTTAACGATCGTTAAAATACGCGATTGCGTTGGTGTCGATGTAAATTTAACGCGGCTCATCATCGTCATCGTCGTCATCACCAACGTCATCGTCAATATCGTCGTCGTCATCAGCTGTTGACGATTGTAATCGGGGATTTTGTTTATTTTGGAAATTTAACGAACGACTTATATCACCAACATTATGATTAATCGACGATGACGACTGCGCATTATCGTTTTGTCTTTGTGACTGATTAGTAGCAACGGCTAAACCAGCAACGGATAAACTAGCAACGGCTAAACTGGCAATATTCGAAATCGCCGCGTCGCTATTTTCATCAGATTCTTCGGTTTCGTCTAAATGTTGTTCTACTCTGTCACGATGAAGGTTTAACGGACCTTCCGGTTGTAATGAGCCAAAATTCTTGATGTTACTATTATTCGCAGTAGTAGAAAAATGAAAGTTAGGAGGTGGTTGTGAACTAGTTACGTTCGGCTGACAATTGCCCGAATGAGCTTGCTGAATTAACGGTACACCGAATAAAGACGACGCCGAAGGTACAGAATACGACGATGGTTGAGTGCAATTTGTAGCGCTTGCACAATTCACGACCGACGAATAGCGAGAACTAGCGAAAAACTCGGTCATTAGTTGACAAAAGATACTAAATAACTTAAGAACGTCTAACGTATTAGAGGGATTTTGTGTTGAATTGTGAACTGAATTTGACGTATCATTCGACGGACAACAACCGCACGAGTGTACTTCGTGCGAATTATGCGTGTGTTGGTGGCGCGGACATTGCTGATGTTGATGTTCATGATGCATTTGCGAACGATGCGTATGTTGCTGTTGTTGTTGACACGACGGTTGCTGAAATGGCGGCTGTGAAAACGGTGGTTGTAGAAACGACGCCAGTGGAAATGCCTGTTGAAATAGTGATTGCTGAAACAGCGGGTTTTGAAACTGTTGTTGAAAGTGTTGTTGAAGCTGTTGTTGAAACTGTTGTTGAAACTGTTGTTGTAATTGCTGTTGAAACAGATTATACTGCAACTGCTGTTGTTGCAGTTTTAGAAGTTGTTTTTCAAGCCAACGTTGTTGTTGAACGGTGAACAGCGCTTGCGGCGGTCGAGAAGTGAACAGCGCTTGCGGCGGTCGAGAAGTGAACAGCGTTTGTTGCGGCTGAGAAGTGAACAGCGTTTGTTGCGGCTGAGAAGTGAACAGCGTTTGTTGCGGCTGAGACGTGAACAGCGTTTGTCGCGGCTGAGAAGTGAACAGCGTAGGTCGCGGCTGTTGTTGCTGAGAAGTGAACAGCGTTGGTTGCGGCTGTTGTTGCTGAGAGGTGAACAGCGTTGGTTGCGGCTGATGTTGCTGAGAAGTGAACAGCGTTTGTTGCGGCTGTTGTTGCGGGAGATGATGATGATGATGATGATGATGCGGTTGTTGTTGATGACGGTGAGACTGATGCTTATCTTCAGACTGATGTTGATCTTGAGACTGATGCTGATGTTGGGACAAATGCTGATGTTGATGCTGATGTCTATCTTGAGACTGATGTTGATGTTGGAGATGATGGTGATGTTGAGACTGATGTTGATGTTGGAGATGATGGTGTTGCTGAGACTGATGTTGGAACTGATACTGAGCCTGATTTGGAGACTGTAACCGATTATACGGTAATCGATTAACGCGTCGACGATTAATACGATGCGGTAAGTTTGAGGTTGAAGACGATTGATACCCGATTATATTGCTTAATCGTCCGCGTTCGGTGCTTAGAGACAAGGCAGACGGCAATTCACAGGACGAAGTTCCAGATGAACAATTATTAGCGATAGTATCGAGCTGACCTATCGGCACTAAATTAATGCCTTCCGATTCCGATAATAACGGTTGCGATTGTTGACGTTGGTTTTCTTCTACAATATTAACATTGCCCGTGGGAAGTTCTTTATGATTTTCTAAATCGGCAGATGTTTCAGGAAGTTTAGATGATTCTGACAGTTCTTCATCCGGATTTGTCATTTTCCTCATAAATAACACATAGTAGTGGAGTTAAAAAGTAAAAAAGACGAAGAAGAAACAAAAAGAATAATCGAACACAAAAATGTCTGTTCGCGTAAATTAGCCGCCGCGCGATGAACTTACGCCTGAGAAATACGACGCGCGCAACGGTAATAATTTCTAAAATAAATAAGAAATTCGCGCAGATAATAAATAACAGTGGGAAACAGTTCGCGACGACGATATTCTACGTTAGATTGACTAATAACGCGAAGTAAAAAAAAAAAAAAAAAAAAAAAAAAAAAGGAGGACGAATAACGCCAGGCAAAAGCCTAACTCGAACTTTAACAACAGTCTTTAGTAACAGTAGATCGCGATATGAACGAAAGAATGAACGACCGAGTATATCGAGTAGAATCAAGCGAAATAGTAAAGCGCAACTTAGAAAATTTCTAGAATTGAAAATCTACCACTACCGACATCCATAAAGCCCACTATATAATTATCTCCGTCATCGCTATTGGACGTTGCAAGGTAGCCGTTCGTTTATTCCCTCCAATTAAAGCTCGAGACGAATTTCCCCTTATAAAGATAAAGTTGAAAAAGGGGCGTGTTCTCAATTTATCCTGCGTCAGACATGAAGACTGCAAGTCTTTCATAACTACTATACGTATATGTATAAGTGTATATATATATATATATATATATATATATATACACGGGTTTAGATGAAAATGAAGCCAACCGTATTCACTCTCTATAACTTTCTTTTTAATTTTGCCGTACACGTAATGGTGATGATAAGCGAAATACAAACAGAAGTAAAATAATAATAAAGAAAATAATAATGATAATAATAATAATAATTAAATTTTAAAAGGCCGCGCGCACACATTCAATCGCTAGTTTTCATCAGACTGATTGCACGGGAAGACACGAAAAAAAATCTCTATTCCTTTCGGTCTGTTAGATACACGTGCCAGTAGAATTTCGTAATTATAGGGGATAAAATACGCCCGTCGTGACGCATTTTATAAATTTTCTTCTTTATATATATATATATATATATATAGGTATATATAAATTTTATTAAATATCCTTTCAGATGCGCTATTCGAAAGGATAGTTCAAGCGTAAGTATTTATTCGATATGTCAGTTCCAATTTCACGTAAAAAGTTAGAGTAGTTCCTCTTCCTAAATATAATTATCTTACATTATCGAAGTAAACGGTACGAAACAAAAATTGCCCGACGTCATAGATAAAATGCGAAATTCTGTTCAAGTAGCAGGTAAGCTGTAGAGATTAAAAAAATAAAAAACAAAATGTACGCGTTTGGGATAAGACGAGCAAGCCGTGATATTTTATAAAACCACCCTTTCGACGACTCCGGAAGAATTACCGTGGCTTATTACATAGGTTATAAACCAAACAAAATCATAAGACAGTTTATAATCACTAAAAGTTTTAATCATGTCATTTTCAAGCACGCACAAATAAATATTACATATGAATTACCAGAATTGTTTATATAACGACAACTTAAAATTTGATATAAATATTTCACTAGCCCGACGTAATTTCAATTTTAGATTTATTTACAATAAATTTTATTTATAAAATAAATTTTGAAAAATAATTCTTCATCAAAATTGATATATATCTCTCCAAAGCTGGTTCAGGTTCCATTAAATGTTGAATATATTGGAATAAAATCACTACTCTCCAATATATTCAACATTTATTACATATGCGCTTTCATTATTTGATCAACCACGTACATAGTCAATGATGATAAGCCATTTTCTCACACGTAGTATAGCGTAAGGATTAAATCTGATATCGTTTCCAGGCAAAAACTCGATATACTTTAGTATTGTAAAAAAAATTATTATAAATTGTCGAGGTAGATGATAAATATTAAAAATGAAAACATCATCCAGAGAGAGGAAAATACAATAGCTCGAGAATTTTACGCGAAGCGATTGAAATTTCTAAACATCAAAATTTCAACAAAAAATACGGGCGATATCGACTAAATTCAACTCGGTTACTATATCAGTCGTAAAAACCATACAACTGCCGATGTAGTCCAAAATTCCTCGAAGCGCGATATTAATAGATAATAATAATTAAATAACAGTACAGTAATTCAATAGCGCGGTTATCCCTGCAAACGTCTAACACGTTATATTAGTCGGCTAACTACACCACTTTAATCATCGGTTAATTAATTAAAATTAAAATGTCAACCAGTTATCACCGAAACAGCCCACTAAGTGTATCATTAACAGTCTTCGGATATTGCAGTTAAATATAGAAGGGATTTCGAAAAGCAAAGCAGCAAGAAAATGAGATTGAAGTTATTGCGCTTCGGGAAACACATACGGAAAAAGATACAGATCTTTTTGTACGTGGAAGTATTCAAGGATATAAAATCGCAGATTCACATACCTCACTCAAAATACGCAGTGGCCTCGTATGTACGAATTAATTCGGCCTTATACACTGAAGTTATAGGAAAATCAACTCGAGAAAACTGTTTCAACATCGCTATAAAAGTAGATTTTTTTTCATACAATCTGTTCGTTTGAACATTAAGTAGCCATTTCTATACATATAGATTATGATGGAACACTTCCCAATGGCTGCCATTCCGTGTTTATATATTGTTGTTTATTGATTAAATTTTAGAAATTATTATTTACGGACGGAATTCTAGTTGAATCTGGGGCTAAGTCGCTCCAATCGTTCGAATCGCACGCTATTCCGCGAGAGATCAACTGCCAACAGATTGACGTGGTTTTTGAGTCGATGAAAATGTCTTCTTGCAAAGGTTGCAATTACTTCTTTGACAGTTGAAATGCGTAGATCCTTGTGTATGTCATATCATTGCGAACATGGTGCCGCTAAAATATCTCGCAGGACTTTGGACTGGAATCTTTGTATAAATTTTAATATTCTGTGAAAAATCGTGCGTATAAATCTGATACAAAAGTGGACCAATATGACTTAATTAACAGGTAACACGAGTGAGGGAGTTGGTGTTTTAGCTTGAACAACAGTCCAGTATGCCAAACCTTATCGAAAGCTTTCTCAATGTCTAGAAAAATTGCAGCGCAATATTTATTTTCTTCAAAGCTTCTGTTTATGATATCAAATATTCTATGTGCTTGCATGTGCTATGGTGGTTCCTGAAACCGAACAGACAATCAGGTATTACACTTTTTTTTTTTCAAGAATAGAATTAATTCTTCTGAGTAAGATTTTTTCAAACAGCTTAGAGAAAAATGACAATAAGCTAACGGGTCTGTAAGAAGTCGTTTCATGTTGTGATTTTCCCGGTTTTGGAATCATTATTATTGTGGCAAATTTCCACTGTATTGGGATTGCATTGAAAATGTGGCAGTTTTTCTTGGCATTTTCTTTATAATATTAGCTGTAATGAGATCGTAAGTTCACGATCGTCAATATATATAAACCACCTGGTATAATATTATGGAACACGAGACCACCACTGCCAAGTTATAAATCGCCATGTATTTATATTGGAGATTTTAACACTCGCAATGTCATGCGAAGGTATGCAAAAAATAATGAAAATGGAACTATCATTGAAGATTGGATAGAACATTCAAACATGGAATTATTATTTAACGCTAAGGATAATGGAACATTCAAATCAGCAAGATGGAAACAGGATTACAACCCAGATCTTTGCATATTTCTATGAGAAAATAGTGCTGCAATAAAGACTACACCATATCGAACAGTTCTTTGCGATGTCCCAAAACTCGCAGCACCGACCCGTATTAATTGATACAGGAGTATATGTTCCAGGTGTTCAATACATTCCAAAAAATAGATGGAACTTTAAAAAGGCTAAATGGAACACTTTTAAACAAACTATTGAAGAAACTATTCAAAACATATTACGAATAATTGGAAACTACGGCAAATTTGTTAAAATAATTAAAAGAGCTGCTCATAAGAGCATTTCACGAGGTAGAAGGAAGAGTTATGTACCATGCTGGACTGAAGAATGCTCGAAACTTTATAATGAATTTAAATCTTCAGGCAATCAGATAATCAGATTATAGCAGCTGAGTTGTTAACTAAACTCAATGAGGAACGAAAAAAATAGATGGCTCAAGACAGTCGAAAATATTAATTTCACACATTTGCTTAGAAAACTTGGAACTGATCTTCAGCAAACTAAGCAAGCCCAGCATGTAATTAAACCAGATGCGATTGCATCGAGGCTTCTTAGTATGCTAAGTTTTCATTAGAAAAACAATAGAATAGTTAAAGCTGAAATAAATGAAAGAAAATGCAAACTTAAACCCAATGAGAAATTTTCTGGTCCAGTTACTATAAATGAACTCAACATTGCGTTGACCCAAACGAAAAACAATAAAGCAGCTGGCATTTGATGGCCTCTATCCGGAGTTTTTAAAAAACCTGGGACAAAAAGCAAAAACACCTTTCTCTGTGGCATGTTTAATGAAATAATTGCAACAGCCAGATTATCAAAAGAGTTTAAAAAATCAAAAATAATTGCGATTAAAAAACCAGGAAAGGAAGGAAGCAGCAGACTCAGATAGGTATTTCCGTGTCTTCTTAGGAGAAAATAGTAGCAGATGGCGACGAGTCAATCATGGTCTTCCACAAGGATCAATATTAGCCCCGTTACTTTTTAATATATATGTCAGCGATATGCCTGACACATCTCGTAAAAAGTTTCAGTATGCGGACGATATGGTGATGACCGTGCAAGGAACAGACTTGAAGAATTTTTATATATCAACTATGAAAAGTGACTTATCACAAATTAGTAAGTACCTGCATAAATGGAAATTACGACCGAATCCCCACAAGACAAAGACCGCGTTTTTTCACCTCAACAACCGAATGGCAAAAATCGAACCTATAGTGAAATTTGAAGGTGCAGAACTAGCAAATACAAAATATCCAAAATACTTAGACGTGACATTAGACCGCACCTTATCATATAACGAGAATCTAACGGTTTTATCCAAAACGTTAAAAACACGTACAAATCTCATTAGAGGACTCGCAGGTTCGACTTGGGGGTGCTGATGCCAGAACACTCAGAATTTTTTCATTGGCACTTGTATACTCAGCAGCCGAATATGGTTCATCAGTTTGAATAGCTGCCATGTTAAAAAAGTAGATGTAATATTAAATGAAACACTCAGAACCATATCAGGAACGCTGAAATCTATACCACTTATGTGGCTTCCAGTTTTAGCTAATATAGCTCCAGCTGCAATTAGACGGGAGACAACATTATTCAGAGATAGAAATAAATTTCAGATATACCCCGAACTATCAATATCTGAAGAGATAAGGCACCAGTATCGAGACTCAAATCCAAAAAATCACTTTGGACAATGGATGAATTATTAGCAGAGGATATGAAATAGTTTAATAAATGGAAAATAACATGGGAACGGAATTTAGAACATACAAAAAATTCCCGTTTAGTTGTAGACCCGAGGAATGAAATTAAAGGAATGTATTTATCTAGGAAACTATGGAAGACACTCAATAGAATTAGGACCGGACAGGGAAGATGCGGATATCTAATGCAGAAATGGGGTATAACGACAACTGCAGCGTGTCAGTGCGGAAATCCTAGACAAACAATGCAGCATATATTGGAAGACTGTAGTGAATTTGCACCTGTAGGTTTAACATTAAACGATGTTCACAATCTTAATGGCGGAGCCATAGACTGGCTAACAAATTTAAAGTTAGACTTATTATGAGAATTTTATGTAATTATATTATATAAGCGATGATTATACGATAAGAAAAGAAGTAATTTGTTTAACTCGAAACTTGCACAACATTAAGTCTATTTATTTTATTTATTACATTATAATACCAAAAATTACCCATCGTCACTATTTTAAATATATCATACATCAAATAACAAAAGAACAAAGGAAAAAGGGGGAAGAACATTTAGAGCTTAATTTTAGATATATACACTTAGGCGGCCTCAGAGCTTTAAGAATATCGTTGTTATTCGGGGTTAATAATTAGGCAACCGATAAATGGTGGGGGATATAAATATTTAAATGTAAAATGTGATTAATAAATACATCTCTACCTCTACTATACAAAAAGCAAAAATCACACGATTAGCGTCGGCTATAATTCCCGCACGCACAGGACAGTATACAGATGGAGTAAGATCGATGGAGTACAAATGGCTAGGAAGGAAATTGCGGTTGGAACGAAGATTGACCAGGATGGAAATAAAAAGCCGAGCTGGTGGGTTTTTAGGAGGCGTAAGTGCGAGAATGAATGTGGTAGGGAGATTAGATTGGATAGATCTATAAAAGTTAAGTCGTCTTTTACAGAACATAGACTTCTATCGATGAAAAAGGTCTGCACGAGCGGAAGCAACTAAACAGGAAGAAAGGAATCCTCGTAATGAGATTCCGATGTAACGAGTTTAGCAGCCGGATCGCATACTTTATTTCCCTGGATACCCTCATAGGCTGGAACCCAAATGAAAGATACAAGGTTATCGTACAAATAAAATAAATTTTCTACAATGATTAACAGAATAAAATCCCTATGGTTAGGTTCTACAGTGCTTTAAGAACACTAACAGTCACTTGCGATTAATAGTTTTGATTCCATTAGATCGGATATACCGAATGATTTTGAAAATGAAAGAGCCTCTGATGTACACTACAAAGTTTCAGGAACCTAAACAGCTTGGTGTAATTTAGATGAAGAATATAAAATGCTGCTCCAGTAAGTTGAGATGCAGTATTTTTTTAACCATCTGTAAAAACTAAACTAGCTGCGATTGATAAAAATATACTATTTATTTGGCAATGACTTCCAGTTTTTGAGGTAGCGTAATGTTAATATCGATATTTAAAAAACCACACTTGCAGGGATTGAAAATTTGAGGGGAAATTTAGGTATAATAAGATCATTATAGTGTATACAGGTCTGTGTTCTATCGGCTAAGCAGAGGATTTTATGCGAGACATATCTCTAATGCGGGTTAATGCGACTTAAATGAATTAAAATAGATGCTGTAGAATTATCAACTTGTTTAAGTTAGAATCGATCTGCCAGCAAGGTACATCATAATTACGAGGTAGGAAAGTTTCTGCCCAATATAGTACATAAACTTTTAACATTTTTTCATAATTAATGGTCTTTTTGGTTGGTATTAGATGTGTCTTAGAATTAATAGATTGGTAAAATTTGTTTTAACAAAAAAAATTCTTCTTCTCATGACATAATCCTAAATATTCAAGGGATATACCAATTACAATTACTCGACTATGTCTTCAAGAATAATCCTTACAATATGTTGCCCATCACGGAATACTTTACGAGATTAAATCGAGAGGGGATGGTACAAATACCGAAATTCAATAAGTATCACTCCAGAAGTCAATCTATATATATATAAACGTGCTGTAATTTATAACACGTTGCCCATGTATGTAAAAACCGACTTAAAAAATTTTAAAAAACGTCGCAAGCATTTAATGAGGTACATAAGAAATAAAAAGTAAAATAGAACTTCGTTTAGCGTTATGGTTTTTCTACAAATTTATGTGTATGCATATGTTGAGTACTGCGGTGTGTGTGTGTATAAATGCCAGGGTTAGCTTAATATTATACGCACGTTCACCTGTATAGATTACATTTATGCAACATTTATAACCTATTTATTATTTTTTATCAACAATCGCATAATTATTTTGTAAGCTCGTTTAATTTATTTTTCTCGCAATAAACACCGTATATATTCTATCGTTTATGCTGCTACTCGCGCATTACATTTGCAGCATGTTATATTGTAAACTGTTATATATAAAGAAGTAAAAATAAAGCTTGAGCTTGAGAAATATCTATATAGCATAATAAAGCGTTAAGAACTTACACCGTATAGGGTACATCGTCGACATATGTAAAACGAAGATTAAACAATAATATTATCTAATTTTTAACAGTTCGAATTGTCAGGGTGTAAATTTTATTTACGGTCAATAAATCGTACACCTTTAAAATTGGGCATCGTGTATATTTCTAATAATTTATTATAACAAGAACGCAGCGATCTATCGAATAGAAGAATCAAACAATTATCAAATCATACATCAGGGTACAGATGTAGGACACTAATAGACATTATTGAGGATGTAATCAGTGATGCCGCAGCGAAAGCAAACAATATGGCGAAATTACGTTGAAACACTTTATGCAGGTACGACAGGATGGACCCCCCCCCCCTATAACAAACTGATAATAAAGAAGCAGAGAATAACCCAATACTGTATGAAGAATTGAATCTGCACTTAAAGTACTTACCACTCCAAAAAGCACCAGGGATAGACAATATACAATCAGAACTTATAAAGCATGCAGGAAGCGATGTAAAAAACCGACTGTATGAAATCATTAATAAAATAATGGAAAAAAAGCAATGGCCGAAGGAATTTTGCATAACTGCACTAATCCCAATACCGAAAAAATACATGGAAAAAACTTGCACACATTACAGAACAATCAGCCTGCTATGCCACGCAGCAAAAATTATACTGCGCATTATAAAACGATGAATATCGGCATCCATCAACCAATACTTAGATGACAATTTGGATTCCGCCCTGGAATGTCAACACGGGACGCAATCGCAATCATGCGTGTCCTGGGAGAACGTTTTATAACTCGAGGAAGACATATGTATGTATGCTTCGTAGGCTACGTAAAGGCCTTTGACAGGGTGAACTGGGACCAGCTGTTTCCGCTTCTTCTGCGCATCGGCTGTCCAAGTACGATCATTAATATCATTTACCAGCTGTGTCAACAAGCCATAGTTAGAACCGTAGATGGTGAAACAGAACCAGTCAAAATCAAAAGATGAGTGCGACAAGGTTGCCTATTGTCGCCGGATTTATTTAACATCATAGCAGAGCAAATTCTACTACAGGCCTTTGAAGATACAAGATATGGTGTAAAAGTAGGAGGACGAAACATACGAACTATCAAATATGCTGATGATTTGACCTTATTAGAAAATAGCCCACATAAGCTGCAAAAAATGATACTTAAATGAATCGGCAAAAAAGTAATGACAATAGGGATAAAACCGCAACAAATGAATATGGTAATCGACGGAATAAACATAGAGCAGGTTTCATCATTCATGTACCTGGGAAGCACCATTATTGAAGATGGGCGTAGCTCCCAAGACATACGGGAACGACTTGCCATAGCGAAACAGGCTATGCTGAAAAAAATAAAAATAACAACCAACGGAAAAATGCCCATAGAGCTGCGAACACACATTATAAAAACAGTAGCATTTTATGGATCGGAAACATGGATATGAACAAAACGAGAAGAGGATAGGATAGAAGCATTTGACGGATGGAGAAAATAAGCTGGACGGAGAAAACATAAAACCAAGAAGTTTTAAAACGGGTCAATGAAAGGCGGCAAATACTGAACCAGATTAAAAAACGGAAACTATGTTGGATGTGGCATGTGTTACGACATGGAGGATTTCTGCGAGATGCAATTGAAGGATATATACCAGGAAAACGAATAAGAGGTAGACCGCGACTGGATAGACACGCTGAATAGGGATTCTGGATTTTCCAGTTACTCGGAAATGAAAAGAATGCCCAGTAACCGATACGAGTGGAAAAAGACAAGCATAGGGGCGAACCAGTCTGCGGACTGTTGCACCAGATGAATGAATGAATGATATATATATGTATATATAACGAGAATCCTCGTAATTTATATATTATTAATATACTACATCATTGACTGTCAAAATATTTTATAATATTATTAGAATCCTATTTATAAAACCGTAAGAGCAATGTTGTGTATAATGGCTACCATTGTAATACATATTCGCCTACTTCAGGGGTCTCACAAGGTTCGAATTTAGGTCTCCATCTATTCTTAACTTTTATCAATGATATTGGAAAGAACCTTTGCTCAAAATTTCTTTTATTTGCTGACGATCTCAAAATTTATGCTCCTATATCTTCACTAGCTGACTGTGAATCTTTACAAACAGATCTAGATAAGCTGGTTCTGTGGAGCAAAGAAAATCATTTACCTTTCAATTATGATAAATGCGTCCACATGAGTTTCTGTAGAAATAAAATAGGTACTCGTTCACTAACACGATGAATGGTAAGCAGATAATTAAAAAATCTGTGGTGTGCGATCTCGGAGTTAATATTGATGACAATTTAAAATTTTCAATACATGTAAGCGATGTTGTTAATCGCTCTTATAAAATGGTAGGTTTTATTATAAGAAATTCATATGTGTTTAGAGATCCATGGACGCTACTGTCGCTTTATAATGCATTAGTGCGTAGTCATTTAGAACACTGTTCAATTATTTGGGATCCGTATTATAATAAATACATTAGGTTAATTGACAAAATTCAGTGTAAATTTTTAAAATATCTATATTACCGTATATCAGGTACTTACCCTAAATATATGAATTACGATATATTAAGAAATATAATGGATGTGACGTCTTTACACTACAGAAGGAAAATAGCCAAATTAAGGTTTCTTCATGATGTATGCAACGGTAGAGTTAATAGTGAGTATTTAACATCAACCGTCTCCTACGTTGTACCAAGACCAAATAGGCGATCGAATCGTTTTTTCAGTGAGCCGCGTGCACGAACAAACCTCGGTTTAAGTTCTCCGTTGCCGTCAGCTTTCCGCTTGTATAATTCTCTTTTGAACATATTTCCCTGTATGGATATGCATACTTTGATAACAGATATTTCTTTAATAAGTTGCTTCCTGAACATATTTTGCGATGAGATCAGGATTCTCGCTGTCGTCTATTCCAATGGTTCTAGATTGTTATTATGTGGTGTGTGTTTGGTATATGTGTTCCTTTACTAATGTACATGTAGTATATACGTTAAGTTTTATATTGTATTTATTAATTTCTTGAAGATTATTCGTCCGTTTATTTCGAGTCAGATTGTGTGAATGGGGTGTGAATGATGTATGTTTTAATGAGTGTGAGGCTTTTGAATGCGTTTAGTTTTTCTGGTGTGTTTAATGAGTGTGAGGCTGGTGAATGTTTTCAATGTATTCTTTTGTATTTTATTTTTTTTGCTTTTAATTTTATAATTCAGAAAAAATTATTCATTGTATTATTTTATTTATAAGCCTAACTATAATTGGCTGTTAGCTGTTGTGTGGCTTCATTAAATAAATAAATAAATAACATTTTATTTGAATAAAACTAACCAGATTTGTAACGTGACTCACCAACCGTGTTTTCTTCCTTTTAAGTCTGATTCTGACAACCGTCTTGACCAAAAGCTAACTAATAACTGAACTCAAGTGAAACTGATTTGAACTAAACTAAACTGAATTAAAAAAGAAACACGACCAACCATTTTTAACCTTTTTCTTGAGCCTTGTTAAACAAAAATTACTCGACTGGCCCTTCATTATTAACTAAAATTCACCGGTTCTTCTCGATTCACTGGCTAAATTAATTTTACTGACTGTATTTTTATTAACTAAAATTAACTGGTTAAACTAATTTACTGTTTTTTTTTTACTTGATTAATTAAAATTAACAATTATTATTGTATAACAATAGTTTGTCCACTACAAATCCAGTTTGGTTTTACTATAATAATAATATATTTTACTTTAATTAAACAAATAATTATATATACTTTTTTATTATATTGATTAAACTAAATATTAATCCTCATTTCCCAATTTAATCAGTTTAAATTATCATGACGTGAACATACGACAATCGTCTTTATATATATATATATATATATATATATATATATATATATATATATATATATATATATATATAATATATATATATAATTTTACTTAATGTTGCGATCTAAAATATCTCTAATAATTACATTGTGTACGTGTTTTCTGAGTTAATGTTATATCGTTTTCAAATTTTTTTTTTTAAATAGGCGAAGGAATACGTACCGTTGCCGAAGGGAGATGTGTTTAAAAAAAGAGAGGTTACTACAATATAGACGAAGCATACACCCGCTCCGATAGTTCCGATGGAGTTGTTTCCGTGGTAAGACATATCATAAAAATGGGAAAAACTGAGATGACTGATATTTCGTCGTAATATTTCAATAAAATTTATATACATACATATATATATATATATATATATATATATATATATATATATATATGTATATATAGTCATGATAGCCTAGTGGTTAGAGCACGGACTTCTATACGGAAGGTACCGAGTTTGAATACGATCGACGATACAAAAATTATCATCAGAAAATGAAAATATAAATAATCCGAATATTATTATCTCGTGGAAGGCTATGGCAAACCACCACGCACAACACCATATGCGTGCTAGTAATAATATAGTACACAGCAAAAACCCACGGCGCTGTACTGTGTGTCGTGACAACAAAGCGATTACAATCAGTTCTTCTGGGTGTGTCTGTGTCTGTCTGCGCTAACGCCATATTATGATTGCCTTGTACGTAAAATACGTATCGGTAAGTAATCGCCTACCTCCGATATGGAGACGGCAATTAATGATGGAATATTATATACACCTAATGTTGTCGATGAAAATATAAATAAGTTCTTCGTAATTTACTATAATCGTATATACTCATTGTATACTTTTTAACGTACCGTAATTATCTTTTTTTGGGATTTAGTCGATTTAAAAAATAAAAAAAAAAAAAAAAAACATCAAAAATATTTTAACCGAAACGCTTCTGATCATCTAGAGTTTCATCATGAAATTAAAAATTTTATCCTTATGCGGTCTATGTGTGGGCATGAAAGGATTAAAAACAAAGAATCTATATAGTCGTTAATTTGTCTTAGTAACGGTAATAATACCCTAGAGATTTATTCGCACGATCTGGACGAAAATTTTAAAAAGATCTCTAGACAACTCTCAGCTATCCGTTGAATTTGTCGGATAGATAAGTATCGCAGCTTGTTGAGAAAAGTAAAGACATTGGACAAGACAATGACAAACCACCCCTAGGATACGTCGTTTGTAGCTGACTCAACTTTACATCTATTCATTTTTTGAATTTTATTTATTAATTAGGAAGAGAAATAATAAAAGAGAACAGACGGTAGAAGGTAAAACAGGACAGATGTTGTTTGAATAATACAGTTCTGAACAAGTTGTACCGCCCGCGCCATTACACGAGCCAACGAACTATGTAGGACCGGGAAAATGCCAGACAACACTCGCCGCAAACTAATACTAGAACAGCGAGAATAAAGTAAATACCTACATCGACGCACACAGACACACACACACAGAGTATATATATGAACTAGCGAGCTTTTGAAAAAATCTTTTTTGCCCTTAGCGTACACTTCCGTTATGAATGTCCCGCTCGTCGCCGACTATGCTGAAGAATTCGCCGTACAACGCAGTTATTCGGTATAGCAGAATTTTCTAAAGCTAAGGGGAAAATCCGTAAAATGAAACGCAGTCGCTCACTGAATTCCACGTCACCGCTCAAAGTCATCATCTCTGCCGTCGTTAGCAGTTGCAAAAAAAAGAAGAATGCGCGTATCGTCGCAGGAATTTACTAATTAATTTTAACATATATATATATATATATATATATATATAATCTTATTGAATGAGCAATTCTAATATATATATATAGCGTAAACGGCTCTAAGAATTCGGATGGAATTATATTGAAAATTTTCTATACGAAAATTACAAATTTCGAAATTTTGTGCCCTATCGCCGAGTGCGCCCTTATAATTTTGTTTGGAAATTCCAATTTTTTTTTCGGTCGTTTTTATTGTGGAAAATTTCAAAACGTATCGCATTAACCGTTCGAATGTTAGAGGCTTAGACATTTGATTTTTACCGTTTATCATCATTAAGCTAAATGCTATATTTACACGGCTAGGGTTTCTATTTAAGATATCGAGAATTTTCGAGGAAACGTTTTTGATAATCTACGAAAGAATTATTTCAGGGGAGGCGAAAATTGATCGAAAAATAGCGAAATTCATTTTTTTTTTTAATTTCTGCAATTATACCACTAGCTCTAGGCTATTTAGCAAACTTTTGAAAAAACAGCGATTGACTTGTGAAATTCCTTACCCAGCGATAAGGATTTTCGCTAAATGTATTTTAATACTTTCCGTGTTTATTGCTGATTATTCATAACAGATACGTAGGTTTTGTTCGTTTTAATCGTCTGATTTCTGTCGAGTTTTAAAGTATTTGTGTGATAATACAGTTCATATTCACTAGCTATTTCTTGTATTTTATTCTTCACGGTGGTATAACACCTAGGTCCGTGTGCAATGTAAGATCGCTTACATACCACGGTGCGTCTGTGATAGTTCGTAATGCTTTATTTCGGAAGCGTTGTATTATCGCTATACTACTCTGCTTAGCACAGCCCCAAAGTTTACTTCCATAAGCCCATATAGGCTTTAGAATTTGATTGTACAATAATATCTTGTTCACCACTGATAATTCGGATTGCTATTATGCGGCTTTTCCAGGTTAGTTGTCTATCCAAATGGATTCCTACATATTTTACTGATTTTTTAACTGGAATTATCACATTGTTGATATTAATATTTTTGATAACAACACAAATATTGTGAAAACTACCTCATAGATTAAATAAAATAAAGACACAGTTAATCACTATAAAATTTTTTACTTTTGCGAAGCTTTTACGTCATTATAAATGAAATCATTACTCTCCGATATATCGACATATGAAATGGATGCTACATATATATATATATATATATATATATATATATATATATATATATATATATATATATATATATATATATATAACAAAAAATAAGTTAAAATCACTAAAATTTTTCACGATGAAAAATCACAAAGCTTGTCGGCTATTAGGCCATTATCAAGTGAATATTTTAAAAGATGAAAAACATAAAATCAAAAAAAAATATATTAATTTAGGATTCTGATTCACTGTAAGATTGTTTTATTAACGCTGTTTTTCATTTTGCTGATTTTTGTGAATTGTAATCTTAAATTAATATTATATCACTTTATATTTTTATTTTTTTAAATATTCACTTGATAATGGGCTAACAGCTGAAAAGCTTTGTGATTTTTCATTTTAAAAAATTAGTGATTTTAACTTATTTTTTGTTATTTATTTTAACAAAAAATCACTACATTCCACATTCTTAAAATTATATATATATATATTACGACGATCGTCGTATGTTCACGCCATAATAAATTTAAATTGACAGGTGAAAAACTAATATTTAATTTAATCAATATAAGAAAACAAAATTTATATATATAATTATTTATTTAATTAAAATAAAATTAATTATTATTATTATATTAAAACCAAACTGGATTTGTAGTAGACAAACTATTGTTATACAATAATTAAAATTAATTTTAGTTTGTCAATGGGGAAAACCAGTAAATTAGTTTGACCAAATAATTTTAGTTAATACAGCCAGTAAAACTAAATTACAGCCAGTAAATAATGAAAAAAATCGAGTAATTTTTGTTTAACAAGGCTTAAGAAAAAGGTATAAAAAGGGATGGTTGTAAGAGAGGAGTTCTAGTTTTTTCAGTCTAAAAGTTCAGTTGTTAGTTTCTTGATCAAGACAGTTAGGATTAAATGAAGAAGGATGGTTGACAAGTAATTACGAATCTGGTCAGGTTAGTTTTTTTTTTTTTATTATTATTTTCAATCAAATTATTATTTTTTATAACTAATTCATTAATAAATACATAAAAGGTTTTTAATATAAAATAAAATATTTCTTTATAAATACTATATATTTTTTAAAAAAATAATAATAATAATAATAATATATATTTATCGCATAAATTGGCGACCACAACGACAGATTAAAATTAAACTCTCGTTTAATTTTTAAATTAGAACTTGCATTCTTGTATAAATTATTAGTGATCACAACAATAGATTAAAATTAAACTCTTATTTAATTTATTTAATCACAAGCTTCTTACAAAATAATTAATAATAAGAATATTTACTTAAAAAATGGCTACTTTAGACGACATACTAGCAGCTATATCTAACGTGGAAACAAAAATATCTAATATGAAAACAGATATGTCTGATATGAAAACAGATATGTCTGATATGAAAACAGATGAGAAAACAGATATATCTAACATGGAAACAAAAATGTCTACAGAAATATCTAACTTGAAAACAGAAATGTTAGATTTTAAAGTAAAAATTAAACAAGACATCCAAACAGAAATATTTAATATTAAAACGGAAGTGAAAAAAAAAATGTCGGAAACAAGAAATGACATTGACATAAGGAACTGGAAAAAAGAACTTAAAACAGAAACGGCAGAATTAAAACCTGAAATCGTTAATATTAAAACAAATGTAACAAAAATAGCAAACAACCGCAAAAAGGATTTAGCAGGTTTAAAAAATAATATTAAAAACGAAAATAACAAAGATATACAAAACATAGAAAATATTAATGAACAGGTAAGAAAAAATAAAGACGGCATAAAAAGTATAATTACCTATGTGGACTCCAAAACTGAAAAAGGAAAGAAGGAACTGATTAATAAACGGACAAAGGATATAGAAGAAAAGGTGACATACATAGAAGTAGAAAAGGACATTACTGAAAAAACTCAGAAGGAATTCAAAAAATATCTAAACGAAGAGAAGGAACACCCATTTGCGTTTGGAAAAGATATATCGGTTTTAAAAAATAATTCATTTGAAATCAGAAATCAAAATATTAATATTACTGGAAAATTAGAAATAGTGACAAAGACGATTACAGAGTTGAAGGATAGTTTTAATGGTTTTAAAATTTTTGATAGAGGTAAAAATACGAAAAAACAATTCGATGATGTTTTAAATAGAATAAATGCGAAACAAAAACAGGAAATTGTGAATATGAAAAAACAACGAGATGATTTGTCCGATAAATTTAATTGTAAAGAAACAGAATATAAAAGATTGAAACGAGAATTTATGGAACTGCGAAGAGTACACAAGTCGGTGTTAATTGAAAAGCCAAATACTCTTAACAGATAAATCAAAAAATTAGAAGAAAAACGATCTAAATTAAATCGCGATAAAAAAAAATTGAAATTAAGAATTTCTCTCGATAATTTACATAAAAAGAATGAACAGTTGAAAACGAAATTACAACCGCAAACAGCTGAATGGAAGAAATTGCGATCTAATTTAAAACAGTATAAAAAATGTTCAAAATTAAATGAAAACTTTGCAGAAGATAGTGTTCTATCTGACAAGGATAAAATTGTTTAAATCAGGCCTGAAAAAAAGGAAGATTTGATTAAATTAAAGGATGAAGTATACAAAGCAATGATTAGTGACGAACCTAAAAGAAATAAAATCAAAAATTGCAGAATAAACTATTTTATGCTGACGCAATAATTCAAGAATTACGTAGCAATGAGTCTAAGTATAAAATACAGGCAAAAATGTTAGAAGATGAAATAAAAGCACCAAGAAACGAATGGAATAACAACAACAACAACAATATATTTGCAAAATATTTTCTGTTTACAAAAAAAGTAAAGTTACCATTCAATAGAATTTTCTGTACCGAATATATAAACGATTCTTTCCAGAAAACATTAATACATAATCTTATAAAATATTATTTAATTATTATTTAAATTACGCCTTATTATAAGATTGCAGGAAAAAATTTTAATACAAAAAACCTGCTCATTTAAAATAACAGAGTGCGTACACTCTTACCGTATCAATAAAAATATCTTAGCTTATTTATTAATACTAGAACTAGAATTTGTAGCTGGCTTACTATAGAAGGATGTGTTTTATACGCCTATGCTTATATCTTTTATACCTGTGTCGTAAAGCTTGGTAATCGTAATCACCTATAGAATTTACCATTGGAATGTCGGAATATCTACAATCGGAAAAAAAAATTTTCGTTTTATCCTTAATCATTTCCTGTACGTAAGGGAATTTTAACGCACCATGGAGAGATTTTATTGAAGTAAATCGAGGTTTATTCAAAATTATTCGAAGGCAATGGTTTTACACTCTTTGCACGTGGTTTATATTACTACTACTACTAGTATAAGACTATATTTGGCAGGCATAGAGTAGCTTTGGTAAAATTACCTTTTTGTATAATAAAAATTTGTTTTGCGTTGAAAGCGCAGATCTTTTATTAAATATAGGAAATAGACAACCCATTTTCCGTATTGTTCTACTTACACAATCATTTATATGTTTTGTAAATGTGAGTCTTCTGTCCATGATGACGCCTAAATGCTTCACATGTTCCTTCCGGTCGAGTTCAACGTTTTTTATTTTAACGAAACGATTTAATGAAGGCCTACGTCTGGTAAAAATTATTGACTCTGTTTTCTCATCGTTAACTTTTATTTTCCATTTATGGTAGAATTTAGACATGACATCAATTGCTTTAGTTAATCTATTACTTATAGTGTCTATTCTATAAGAAGATACCATTAGAGAAGTGTCATCAGCATAGAGATTTATATCTACTCCTGGGATTGTCGGTAAATCATTAATATATATAATAAAAAGGAATGGGCCTAAGATACTGCCTTGAGGCACCCCAGCTTTAACGTACCTTATATCAGAGTTATGGTTTTTCAGTTTCACATAGAATTTTCTATTCATCAGATAAGATTTAATAGTAAAAACAAGATATGGGGGAAATTATATGTAATTAATTTATATATGATTCCATCATGCCATGTTGTGTCAAACGCTTTTTCTATGTCCATCAAGACAACACCCGAATGTTTATTCTGGTTAAAGTTATCAGTAACTTTGTCACAAACACTGGCCAGTTGGATTGTCGTACTTAGTTTTGGTCTAAAACCGTATTGCGAATCAGCTATGATGGATTCTCTGTCACTAAATGCCCTCAATCATACTAGTATTATTTTTTCAAAAACCTTACTTATATTACTGAGTAAACTCACAGGTCTAACATTTTGAACCGAAGATGAATCTTTCCCAGCTTTTGCCAAAGGTACCGTTACCGATACTCTCCACGACACAGGATAATAGCATAGGCGTAAACATGAGTTAAATAGAACCTCCAAGGCGACTATTGCTTTTGTTGGTAGATTTTTAATCATTTTTATGCTAATTTGATCGTAACCAACTGAATTTTTCAGCCTGAGAGTGGAGATAAGGCGTTTAACCTCTTTAGGTGTTGTACGAGTGAAATCACTGCAGGAGTGTTAAGTGAGTAATTGTTTATCGTCTGCTTCACCTTACGTTCATGATACCGGGTTGACATCAACACATTTTGACTGTGAACAGTACTAAAATGCTCAACTAAGATTTCTGCTTTATCTTCAACGGAATAAGCTATCCTACCCAAATTAATTGGGTCTTTAATAGGCGGTAATTCGGTTTGGCCTCTACAGAAGTATTTATTGACTCTCAATAAACTATTATCAATTGGAAAGAGGTTTTTGAGGAATTTATCATACTGTAAATTTCTTTCATTTATTAACTTTGTTTTGACTACCTTATTTAATTTGTTATACAGCTTCTTGTACTTTTAATTAAAAGGTGACATTCAGAGAATTTGAATTACCGAAAAATGAAGGAATTTAATTGTAAGAAAAGAGATATAGAACACAATGAGTCTTTGTTGAAGGAAGATAATAAGAAATTAAAGCAAGAATTGTTAGAAAAAGAAAAGGCAATTCAAGATAGTAATTAAGCATTATAGCAGAGAATATATGAAATTTAGTGAAGAAAGATTGATACAAGTGCATCAAGATATTAAGAATGAACATCAGTATAAAATTTCTAAACTCGAATCTAGACTGGATGGATATAAAAATAATGAGGTCAAACGTTTAAAAATACAGATCTCACACCAGTAGTAAGTGGGCTACTTCGGCCACTTCTGTCAACTTTCCCTTATATTTAATCCCTGTCAATTTTCCCTTATATTTAATCCCTGTCAACTTTCCCTTATATTTAATCCCTGTCAACTTTCCCTTATATTTAATCCCTGTCAATTTTCCCTTATATTTAATCCCTGTCAACTTTCCCTTATATTTAATCCTTGTCAATTTTCCCTTATATTTAATCCCTGTCAACTTTCCCTTATATTTAATCCCTGTCAATTTTCCCTTATATTTAATCCCTGTCAATTTTCCCTTATATTTAATCCCTGTCAATTTTCCCTTATATTTAATCCCTGTCAACTTTCCCTTATATTTAATCCCTGTCAACTTTCCCTTATATTTAATCCCTGTCAATTTTCCCTTATATTTAATCCCTGTCAACTTTCCCTTATATTTAATCCCTGTCAACTTTCCCTTATATTTAATCCCTGTCAATTTTCCCTTATATTTAATCCCTGTCAACTTTCCCTTATATTTAATCCCTGTCAATTTTCCCTTATATTTAATCCCTGTCAATTTTCCCTTTATAAAATCCAAAAAAGCAAAACTAAAGGTTAAAATTTCTAAGGGTAATTAAACAAATTAAAAAATAAAATAGCATTAAAAAATTGTCAATGCTTATTTATGTTCGATTTGTTAAATAATCATTTTGGTCAAATCCTAGCACCCCCAAAAATGTAAATTCATTATCGGAATTTCTCTCTAAATTAGCAGCTTCTTTAAAAATATCAAACATATTTTCATCTTTTTCATCATAATCCATAATTTTATTTTTCTACTATATTAACATACCCCCACGGGTTCATATCAATAATTCCGTCTTTTTCAGGTAAAACTCGTCTCTTATCAGAATTTAATTTAAATTCTTTTTGCATAACTTTATTAACGAGAGTTTTGTTTTTATCATTTCTGGTGATCATGTTATAATTTAACGTTACCTTATCCACTTTTCTATCGATAATATTTTCCATTACTTTTTTATTTAATATTTCTGAATTTTCGTAATTTAACGTAAATCCTTTAATTTTCAATATAGTTTTTCCTTTTTCTGTTGTTAGTGCGTAACTTTTTGGTCCTGCACAGATCCACTCAGTTCCATAATCATCTTTGCCTATTCATCGGTCCATTCACCAAGCATACAGCCTGTTGTAATTGTATTTTTTCCATCGTCAATATATACAACTGAATCTGTGTCGCAATATATTACATTTTCGCCTAATTTATCTAACATATCGTATAATCTTAATCTAGCGTTAGATGTTGTGAATCCTGCAATAAAAATATTTGTCGAAGTGCTATAGTCATCAAATTCGTCTTTATTTTTATAAGATACTTGTACTATATTTTCGTTAATAAAAATAACATTACTGATTTTCAGTCTATCGTCTAATATTAATTCATAAAATTCTTTAGGATCGTTCACGTATTTCGTTTGCGTTAAATTTTGTCTTTGGCCGAATTTTCCCCATAAAGAATTGAGACATAATTTAGCAACAGCTCGTCTTCCAGGATTTGGTTTAATATTTTTTACGTCTAAATCTATATCTAATTTTTCTTTTAATGTTTTTACATATTCTTCAATAGATTTAAAATTATTTTTCCACGAACTTGTTTCTAATTTTATTTTCATAAATGTTTTAACATAATCTTTAAAAAAATTATTACTTTTTTCCTCAAAATGCCAAACTTCATAAATATCTAAAATATAATATCCTTTTTCTAACGCTTTGTTTATTTCGTCTGTTGTCCAAGTTCCTATCAAACATCGTTCTTCAATAGTATGAATACATTTAGTTCGTTTTTCAACATAACATTTATTACATAAAATAAATGCTAATTTTTCGTCTTTAATAGGTAAAACTGGATGATACAAATTTTGTGGTGGCAATATTTTGCATTTAATTATTCCGTACCAATTTGAGTCAAATTCTTTAGGTTTATAAATTTTTGTAGGATGTCCGACAGGATAATAATCGTAATATTGAACAGTAGGATAAAGACTACAAACATCGATGTATCGTAATATTTTATTGTTTACTTTTAATTTATAAACTTCGGTTTTTCCACCGTGAAAAAAATCTCGCGGGTTCAACGGTTCAATAACGGGGGTATTTTCTCTTAAAGCTTTTTGATATTTTTTCGATTTTTTCCATTGGCATTCCCATATTTCTATCAGATTATATTCAGCATCTTTTATCTGTTTACTTCTATCTTTAGTTTTTTCGTATAAATCACCCATAGTTTCACGTTTTATACTATTTATTGTATTTTCACTATAACATTTCGGACAGCCGTGCCAAAAACAACCATGATATTGATAAATTGTGTTTGTTTTCTCATTAAAACCATCAACTTTTGCACCACAAATTTCTACTTCTCCACCATTTACTGCATGTTGTACATTTTTGAATGTATTTAGCCATGAAATTGAATCTTTACTATACATTTCTTTTTTAGGTTGTTTTATAATTCCGATAGTGTTCTCTTGTAAATATTTTGACCTGAAAATAGACATACATGTACTTGCAATTGTAATGTACTGAAGAGGATCGATATTTGCAATTTCTAGAAATTGTTTTCTGAATTCTACACAACCTCTACGTAAAATATCTACGTCAGATTTACAATATTCTACAAATTCTTTTTGAAAATCAAATACATAATTTTCGTTAATTTTTTCAGAATACCATTTAAGAAAAACCTTTCTAGGGTTAATTTTCATCGTATTTATACCGTAGAATTTTTTATCAGGAATTGGCCCTTTATAATTTTGATTTTCTTTTGTGTTGAATAAATGAGGAAAATATCCTTTTTTTATTTCTTTTAAGTCAAATATCTTCGGTAAATCTGAGAGTGGTGACGCAATAAAATTAATGCTATCGATAAATTTAATTCCTGCAACTTCTAAAAACATTATTTTTCCACCACTATAAATTGTGTAAGGTTTCAGTGAATTTTCTACGCAATATTTTAGGATAAATTGCAAATCGTAAGATTTTGCGTTGTGAGCAATTGTTGTAAATCCACTGTGTTTTTTAGAAATTAACCATTCGCAAAATTCATCGTTCGTTTCAAAGATAAAAGTTTCACCGTTAAAATATTGTGCAACAATTAAATTAGCCTCATGAGTTCCAGTTTCTTGATTTGCTTCATAATCGTAGAAAATATATTTTTCAGAATATGTGCATTTTCCGACCTTTTCATCCATACTTTCGTTACAAATACACGGCAATTCGCAAATTGCACCTTTTTGTTTTATTTTTTGCATATAACATAAATGTTCATACATTTTTACATTTTCACCACAATTTTTACATACTCTATATCCACATTCGTGATTTTCGTTTCTTTTACATATATTTTTACATTTCAAACATTTATATATTTGCTCGCAAACTTTCTCATGATTTTCGTAACATTCTTGATTGTAACAATATCTGTCACAATTTTTGCAATAAATTTTATTTTTTTCACTGTGTTCTTTCATCATACATAATTCGCATACTTTTACCTCACTTTTACATTTGTGCATATTTTTATTTTGATAAGGTTTGTCACATTTTTCACAATAATAAGATGTCGCAAAAAAAGCTGTCATACTATTTATTACGTCAAAGTGATTTCCATTTTTATATAGATAAATTTTTACTTCATTTTCTTTACCCGAATATATCACATTATTAAAATTTTCCACGCAAATAACTTTAATTTGAATATTTAATAAATTTTCTACATCTTTTATATTTTCTAACGTAAATCCTTCACTATTACAAAACCCTATTTTTTGACATAACTTTTCCGCTAAATCTCCCTGTATTTTTTTACCTTCTCGAATACTTTTCGAATCTCGTCCTTCTAATTTTCTACCTAAAATAGTATCCGTATGATATGTTAAAGCTGTAATTATTGCTCTAGGACAACATAAATTATCGTTATTTTTTATTTGAGTGATGCATTTTTTTGTATGTTTATCTTTAGTAATATTTATTATTTTGCTATAACCTTTTCCTCTAGGTATATTAATTACTTGAAAATTGAACGTTGTTTTATTTATGTCAACTTTCTCATCAGATGTCAAAATATTTTCTATATGATCTAAAAGTGTTGTAACATTTATATCATTTTGAAAACCTGTAGATATTACCGTTGTTTTAAAATTTTCATTTTTAACGATTATATTTATTTTATCATCATTTTTGAAATGAGTTTTTTCTTTGACAATTTGAATTAATTTTCCTATCATTTTTTTGACATTATCCATCATACTTTTAACATTAACTATTTTTTCGTCTTTTTTATTTCTTAATTTTTTCAATTTGACGGCATAATCTATATTCCAACTACTATATTTTTTACAATATTCGTGTTTACCTTGAATAATAGAAAAGGATTCATTTTTTTGTTGTTTTTTCTGTTTAAAAACACGCATATCTTTGAACGGAAATATATCAATAAGCTTTTGCTGTTTAATTTCTGTGTGTAATTTTGATTTCTGATGTCTCGTCCAATTATTCTGCAAAATATTTTTGTTACATTTTTTGCAAAATTGATATTTCTTTTCCTTTTCAAAATAAGTACTTTTAACCGGAAATATATTTCCAAGTTTTTGCTGTTTAATTCCTGTGTGCAGATCTGTTTTTTGATGTCGCGCCCAATTTTTATAATTAATTTCTTTATCACATTTCTCGCAATACTTCTTTTCTAAATTGTAGTTTTTTCTTATTTTATTTTCAGTATTCATGTTTATATTAGAAAAAATAAAATTTTTAAATATACTTCTTTTCTTTCAAAATAATAATATTATGAACTGGTGTCGCCTTTAATTAACAGTGATTTAACAATGCTTCTTTCAATTCATTTCTCGCCTCTGTTTTTCCTTGTTCTATTAACGATAATTTTAAATTATTATTGATTTCTACTTTTTTATTATATTCGTTTAAAATATCGGTTTTTAATTTTTCGTAATTTTTTACTTCTTGTACAATATCATCAAATTCACTGTCAGTAATTTCGCCATCTTTAATCGCTTTAGCGTATTTTTCCTCTATTGAATTTATTTTAGTGCGTGCTAATAATTCGATTGCAGCGTGTTTATTAATTTTTTCTGTACAAAATTTGTGTGTTCCTCTTACTAATATTGACAAAGTTGTAAATCCAACGCAAATTGGTGTACTTAAGGGGATCAAGACGGGGACAAAAACAGAAGTTGTCAAAGTTCCGATATCCGACAAAATAAGTACATATTCTGTTCCATACATAATTTTGGCTATTTTTAAGTATTTCTTTTTTTGTTGAAATCTATTTTTCATTTCTTTTTGTAAATAATCATAATGCATCATTATGTGGTTAATTTTATAATTGTTGGAGTTAAATTCAGGCGCCGATATTTTCGGATATAAAGCCTGAAAAAATAAAGATTCTGGTGCCGAAGGCTCGTGATCCATTTTCGTTTATTACAAAAAAAAAAAAAAAAAAATAATTTTTAGAAAATTGTTTTTTGAAGTTCTTGTCTGTAAAAACTACCGATAATTTCCTCTTTATTTAAATCCTGAATTTTATAAGTTATAGGCGATGTAAACAGAATTTTTTTAATTACGAATATTTCTTTGGACCAATTATTTTTATATTTATTTTGAAAGGTTTTTTTATTTACACTAATTCTTACACGATCTCCAACCTGAAATATCGGTATTTCTTTTTTAATAGGTAAAACTGTGTAAATTTCGTGTTCATTACTTTTGTTAACTTCACACGGCCTCATTTGAATTGTTCTGTGAAAATCGTGATAATTATATTCATTTACCAAATTTTGTAATATATTTATCCACTTAAAATTTTGTTGACATTCAAAGAGAACTTTCATTTTTCTGGCTAAAGTTCCGTTAAATCTTTCTATTATCGAAGATTTTTCAGCATTTTCAGTGTGATATAATTTTATGCTATATTTTTGTAACATTGAAGAAAATATTTTATTCCTGAATTCTAAACCTTTATCGGTGTGTAAAAATTTTGGAGTATCATGTTTTACTTTTCTCGCTTTTTCTACGATATTTTCAAAAGCTTTTGTCACAGAAATTCCGTCTTTTTTCTTTAGAGCTTCTGACCAAACAAATTTCGAAAAAGTATCGATAACATTTAGTATATATTTATATCCTTTATTTTCTGTTTCATAATGCGACATAATTACTAAATCTGCTGCCCATAAATCGTCAATTCCATATGTTACAATGTGTCTTTTTGCAAATTTTTTTCTAACATTTTTATGCAATTCTTTCGCTTCTTTAAGATTCATTTTTATATATAGGTTCGGATGAAATTAATCCGAGATATATAATATTATTTGATGACGCCATATTTAGTATATTTCCGTTTTCATCGGTAATATGAACAATAATTGTGTCAATTTTTTCGATATGATTTTTAATAGGAACAAAAATAATCTGTGAAACTTTTTCCGATATTTTTCCTCCATAAATTATTTCAGGAAAAAATGTATAAATAATATCGGCTTCTTCGTGAGAATGAGGATTAGATGAATGATTTAAAATTGCTGGTTCGACAATATTACAGTGAATTTCTATTGCATCTAACGGTCTTAATTTTGGAAAACTAGACGCACCATATAATGTGTTAGGTTCTAAATTAACGTGATTTTCAAATCCTAAAAATTCACCTAACGTACCTAAATTAATTTTTACAGGAGAAAATATTCGAATTTTGTTACTAATTTTATCACTTTTTAATCCAAAATTTTCAGTCAAAAAATTAACGTTTTTTTTGTCATTATCATATTTAGATTTTAGTTGCGTTAATTTTAACTGTATTATTTCCTCTATATCTGATAACGAATAAAACCCCTTCGGAAAATTAACTCCGTATGTTTCTGTTAATATGTTTAATTCTACGTATAAATTATGCGGAATATTAGGAATATAATTATCACCGTAAAAAGCGACTAATCCTAATTTGTAATTTTTTTCTTTATCTAAATGTAAAGGATTTTCAAGACGAAGTGTTAAAGTTGATTTATCACCTTTTAATTTAAAAAGTTGCATTTTATATTTTATAAATATAAATATATTTATAAAAATGGATGTTATCGTATTTGACAAAAAATTAAATAACAATAAAAATAACAGAACTATTCAACCAGTTATTAGAGGCATTTTTATAGGTTCTAGTGGCTGTGGAAAAACAACGTTATTACTAAATTTTATATACCGAAATTGGTTAGAATTTGAAAATCTCTATATATTCAGTAAAACATTAGAACAACCGGTATATCAAAAATTACAGGAAAGATACGAAAATGTTGAAAAAAATGTTGGCGAACAAATTGCATATTTTTGCGATAATTACGATGATTTAATTTCTGTAGATAAATGTTTACCAAATTCTCTCGTTATTTTTGACGATTGTATTATGGAAAAAAATCAGAGAATAATTAAAGAATACTTTACAAGTGGAAGACATAAAAATATATCTTGTATTTATATTACACAATGCTATACTTTGGTTAATTTGCAAACAATTCGTAGTAACGCTAATTTTCTGTGTATTTTTAAACAAAATGACCATTATTTGAGAAAAATATATAAAGACAATGTAATGGGGGATATGTCTTACGATAAATTTTGTAAAATTTGTAACCAATGTTGGGAAAAAGATTTTGGTTTTATTACGATAGATTTAACTAAAAAACGAGATTTTGGGAGATATAAAAATCAATTTAAAATGATAGAACAATTTGATGAACGTTCACCAACGTTAAAGAAACGTAAAATGAACGTAAAATCATGTTCAACGAAGGTTTAAGTGGGTGTTTAACTAATAAAATTTTTATATTTGTTACATATAAATGGAAAAAATAACTGTTGAAAAAGCAATTAAATTAAGTAAACTTGAAAAACAAAACAAAAATTTCTACAAGCCCGTAGAGGCAAGGAAAATATTGAAAAGGTAAGAGAAGAGGAATTTAAACCGATTATAAATGCTGTTAATAAATTAAACGAAAACAAAATTTTACCTGTAATTGTGCCTTCTTACATTGATCAATCTCCCGTTGAAAATCGTATGATTCAAGATGAAAAAAATATTGTTCTAGGAAAAATAACAACGGAATTTTTACCTGATGCTAAAGATTCTACTTTTGGTATACATTATGACAAAAAAAACAAAAATTATATGATAGGAAAGGAAATAGTTACTTTAGATAACAACGACATTATTGTAGCAGGAAAAACGTACGAAGGAACTGAAGGATTATGGAAATTATTAACGTTAGAGCCATCGAAAAAACCTGATCCTAATTCTTTCACACCGGATGATTATGCAAATTATGAGGAAATTTTGTTGACGACAGATTGCATATACCATAATAATGATAAAAATAGCAATAAACCAAAATCGAGCAAAGGTGAAAAATACAACACACTAATTAAGCCAATTTGGAAAAATAAAGTAAAAAAACCTGAAAGCAGAAATATTGTGCCACCCTGGGCAAAAATAGAGAATGAAGAGGTACACGAAGGAAAAGGTTTAATAAAATATTCCGATAATTCTGTCGAGTATAAATATGTCGATAATTTACAAAATTTATTACAAAGATTGTATTATATTTATGCTCAAGAAAAAGCCGGTAATAATAATTTTCATAACGAAAAAATTGGAGTTATTAATTTTTTAAAGGAACAATTAGAAGCACATATCGACGAAAATAAGGGAATTGAATATTTAATTAAATTTGTGTCATCTTTACCTTCAAAAATATTACGTGGTGAAAAGATCGGATCAGGTTTATTCAACGGTATTTTGAATAATTTGCCGTTTGAAATTCACGCACCAGGATATAATTATTTAGGTCCAGGGACAAAATTACAAGAAAGAATTCAAGATGGAAATATAGGTATAAATCCATTAGACGAAGCAGCGAAAGAACATGATTTATTTTACCATAAATATAAAGATACAGCGAATAGACACAAAGCTGATGAAATTTTAGAACACAAAGCGTGGGAAAGATTTAAGTCAAATGATGCAAATTTAAATGAACGATTTTGGGGGTATTTAACAACAAATGCAATGAAAGCAAAAAGGCATCTTGGTCTAGGTTTAAAAATCTAAATTAAAAAATTATTTTCTATATTATAAAATGAATATATGCAATATAAATCTTACTGATGGACAAAAAAAAAAAATTCAGAGAGCTTATAAGCGAAAATCGAACATAACAATTCAATTATCTTCTGATCAAATAAAATCAGGAAAAGACAAAATTGGATTAAATGATAGGCAAAAAAACGCCATTGATAAACATCGTAAAAATAACACCGGCGTCAGACTTACTTTAACATACAAACAATTACAGGAAAATCACAAAGGTGGAATTTTACCTTTACTTGCAGCTATTGGAGCTTTAATCGGTGGAGTCGGTGGTGGTGCAGCTGCTGTTGCAAACACATTCGTTGATTATAAAGACAAAAAAGCGAAACGCGAAGAAATGGCTCGACACAATAAAGCGCTAGAAAAAATTCAGGAAGTGATTCACGGTGTAAATCAAGGCTCAGGCTTAAGTAACGTTAAAAAAAAGCGCTAACAAACGTAGAGTTAGAAAAGTACGCTAAAAAATTGAAAATTAAAAATTTTAGAGGCGTTTTTATGAAAGATGAATTATTAGGGAAACCTTGGGAAAATGAATGTGGAATTATTAACTTAGAAAATTCCTATCAAATTGGTTCTCATTGGACAGCGTATTTTAAACAAAAAGATATTAAATATTATTTCGATTCGTACGGAAATGCGAATCCACCGATCCAATTAGTGAAATATTTAGGAAGCGATAATTTGTATTATAATTACGAACAAATTCAGCAATTTGACGATCCACCAATTTGCGGTTATTTATGTCTAGATGTTTTACAAAAATTGTCTCAAGGAATTAAATATAATAAAATATTACGTATTATAAAAAATGAATAAATTTGATAAATTCGGCAATCAGATCGAAAAACAAGAATCGACAATTTCAAGCAGAAATAAACAAGAAATTAACGAAAAAGTGAGCGCAATATTAATGCCTTTTATTATCGAAATGAAAACTTATGTAGGAAATTTAACAAATGAATATTTGAAACAACAATTAAATATTGTGAAAAATTACGTTAATTTCAATAATCGAAGATTAGTTGGAGTTTCAACAGGAATAGATGAAAAAGATGCTGTAAATAAAAAACAAATGGAGCAAAGTATTAAAGATGCCCTAAATAAGAAACAATAAAAATTTTATTTTATATGTAATAAATATGACGTTAATATATTGTTTAAAATGTAAAAAGAAAACACAATCTCTTAACGAGAAAAAAAGGAAAACATCGAACGGAAAAGTTATTTTGGAAAGTAAATGTTCTGTGTGTGGAATTAAAAAAACGAGTTTTATTAATAAATAAACATGATGAAGTTATTTTTGTTATATTTAGTTTCAGCAATAAATTGCGTTGAAGTTCCTAAAATGGAAACTAATCTTTTTTCGCCGAATGTTGATTGGAATTATGTGTCCGAACACGAGAATTTAACTATCGATCATTTGCGTATTTTTCAAAATAAAGTAAATTGGCCCAAGATTTCTAAATTTCAGAAATTAACGGAAAATAATATCAAAGAATTTAACGATCGTGTTGATTGGGATATAATCAGTAAATATCAGAATTTGTCGGAAAAGTTTATTGACTTTTATAAAGATTTCGTCGATTGGGATTATGTGATTTTATATCAAAATGTTTCAAAGATTTTTATTGCTAATCATTGTAAAGAAATATTAGATAGTTAGACTAATAAAAAAAGACATTAGAAAAAGTCGGGTCTTCCACCTATAATGAAGGAAAAGAAATATTCGTAATAAAAAAAATTTTTTTTTTGCTGTAATAAAAAATGGAAAATGAAATTTATTCAAAATATTATAACGAAATTATTCGGCACGAATACAAAAATTATAACCCTACGAGCACTTTAAACTTTAATTCGCCCAACAAAAAAATTGATTTTAATATCGATTACGGTGACTCATTTTCAACGTCAAAGTATCAGTATTATATTACTGGTGAATTTACGAAAAAAGATGGCACTACTTTTCCGGCAAAATCTAATGTAAAATTAATTGATAATTTTATTCCATTTTTATTTTCTGGAATAGTTGTGAAAAAACATAACCAAATAATAGATAACATTGAAAATCCTGGAATTATATCGACTGCAAAAGGAATCGTTTCGTACAGACAATCTGATAAAAATTCGTTTAAAAATAGTGGATTTATTTCTCAACACGAAGGTTCGTTTAATAAATTTTGCGTTATCGGTGATTTATCACAATTAGGACTGGATTTTTTCAGTAACAATAATAGTACACCAATTTTTTACAAAGGTGGATTTACAATAACTTTTACCAGAAATAGCGATGAAGATGCTTTATTCAGATGGAAAACAAAAAAAGCAGATGGCACACACGATGAGGCAAGTTTACCTGTTGAGGGGAAAATAACGATAAAAGAATTTGTGATTAGAGTTCCCATAATTAACTATCGCCCAACGCAAGAAATTCAACTTATTAGTGAGTTGACAAATTTGCAAAATATAACCTACAAATTTAATAAATGGGAATGTATTCAAAAACGTAGTGTAACAGGATCGACTTTAAATTATGATATTACAAATATTTACAGAAATATTGAGAATCCTAAATTTATTATTGTAGGTTTTCAGGACGATCGTTGTGAACAACAAATAAAAGATCCATCTTATTTTGACTCTATGAAAGTCAAAAATATTCGTGTGAAAATTAATGATACAAATTATCCTGATGAATTACAAAATATAGATATTAATGAAGGAATTTACGCAATTCTATTCGAAATGTACAAAGATTTTCAGAATTATTATTACGGATATAGCGATGTGATTTACGAGCCTGGAGAATTCGTTGGAAATAAATGCGTTTATGTAATAGACACGACAAAACACCCTGAATATATTTATAGTGGAAAATCAAATATATTAATTAATGTCGACTTTTCACAATCTATTACTACATCAAATGTTATTGCTTATGTTATTGTAGTATCTGAAAAAATACTACATAATAATATAATTAATAATACGATTAAGGAGTGGAATAATTGTTGATGATTTCAAATTTTTGACTGAAATTTTATAAAGAAAAATTTTTCTTTATAAAACTTAATTGCAAAGATGATTATGGAACTGAGTGGATCTGTGCAGGACCAAAAAGTTACGCACTAACAACAGAAAAAGGAAAAACTATATTGAAAATTAAAGGATTTACGTTAAATTACGAAAATTCAGAAATATTAAATAAAAAAGTAATGGAAAATATTATCGATAGAAAAGTGGATAAGGTAACGTTAAATTATAACATGATCACCAGAAATGATAAAAACAAAACTCTCGTTAATAAAGTTATGCAAAAAGAATTTAAATTAAATTCTGATAAGAGACGAGTTTTACCTGAAAAAGACGGAATTATTGATATGAACCCGTGGGGGTATGTTAATATAGTAGAAAAATAAAATTATGGATTATGATGAAAAAGATGAAAATATGTTTGATATTTTTAAAGAAGCTGCTAATTTAGAGAGAAATTCCGATAATGAATTTACATTTTTGGGGGTGCTAGGATTTGACCAAAATGATTATTTAACAAATCGAACATAAATAAGCATTGACAATTTTTTAATGCTATTTTATTTTTTAATTTGTTTAATTACCCTTAGAAATTTTAACCTTTAGTTTTGCTTTTTTGGATTTTATAAAGGGAAAATTGACAGGGATTAAATATAAGGGAAAATTGACAGGGATTAAATATAAGGGAAAGTTGACAGGGATTAAATATAAGGGAAAATTGACAGGGATTAAATATAAGGGAAAGTTGACAGGGATTAAATATAAGGGAAAGTTGACAGGGATTAAATATAAGGGAAAATTGACAGGGATTAAATATAAGGGAAAGTTGACAGGGATTAAATATAAGGGAAAATTGACAGGGATTAAATATAAGGGAAAGTTGACAGGGATTAAATATAAGGGGAAATTGACAGGGATTAAATATAACGGAAAGTTGACAGGGATTAAATATAAGGGAAAGTTGACAGGGATTAAATATAAGGGAAAATTGACAGGGATTAAATATAAGGGAAAATTGACAGGGATTAAATATAATGGAAAATTGACAGGGATTAAATATAAGGGAAAATTGACAGGGATTAAATATAAGGGAAAGTTGACAGGGATTAAATATAAGGGAAAATTGACAGGGATTAAATATAAGGGAAAGTTGACAGGGATTAAATATAAGGGAAAGTTGACAAGGATTAAATATAAGGGAAAATTGAGAGGGATTAAATATAAGGGAAAATTGACAGGGATTAAATATAAGGGAAAGTTGACAGGGATTAAATATAAACGAAAATTGACAGGGATTAAATATAAAAGAAAATTGACAGGGATTAAATATAAGGGAAAATTGACAGGGATTAAATATAAGGGAAAGTTGACAGGGATTAAATATAAGGGAAAATTGACAGGGATTAAATATAAGGGAAAGTTGACAGGGATTAAATATAAGGGAAAATTGACAGGGATTAAATATAAGGGAAAGTTGACAGGGATTAAATATAAGGGAAAGTTGACAGGATTAAATATAAGGGAAAATTGACAGGGATTAAATATAAGGGAAAGTTGACAGGATTAAATATAAGGGAAAATTGACAGGGATTAAATATAAGGGAAAGTTGACAGAAGTGGCCGAAGTAGCCCACTTACTACTCACACCTACAGAATAGACTGAAGAACGATGAAGTTTGTATCAAAAAATCCAGAACGAAGAATTAAAAAACTAAATAAACAAACAAAGCAGCACAAAACTAAGTACGAAAAGGTACAACATAAAATTACGATTCATAATTTTTATGAAAGTAACATTAGTAAACGTTTTGTTATAGTTTAAAATCATTGTAGTTTTATAAATAAATTTAAATTTCATTAAAAAAAAATTAATAATAATAAATAAATGTAATATACATATACTAATTATTAATGCAAAGCATATAGATATTTGTTTAGTAGATCTAGCATACCAGAATCATTGATGTTTCTAAGTCATTCAATCAGATTGGAAAATGAAGATGTATACTTCTCAGGATCGACGCAAGAAAAATAAATAGATCACCAGAATCAATAAACGCTTTAAGTGTTGATTGTATCTATTATTATATATATTTTATTTTTTATAAAATAATAATCACGTACCTACACCGATAGTCAGAAAATGTGCGTGTGTACGTTAAGTTTGAAAATGACGGATACAATACGTGAGCGAAAGTTATAATGTGTATATGTGTAAATTATATAAAAGAATGCATAAACATACATATAAGTACTAAATAAAATTTATCTGTTAACTAGTATACTATCCTGATGTCGCATTCGTAAAATTAAGATTGGATGAAGTTTGCGGAAAGGCTGAAATATTTGTAAATGAAAAACGTTCCGTAACAGTTATAGAATCAATAAAGCGTGACACAATCCAGCCAGATAATGCAATCGTGAAAAGGGATCGGCTAAAAAAAAAAGAACTGCCTGATGAGAAGATCATCTCCGTGAAAAATCATTTCGTTTCCGAAAATATTGATCTGCTGTTTATAAATATTAATCGCAGAAATCGTGGTTGAATTCGAACCGCCAACCAAATGGTTACGAACCGTCTCTGAACGTTATCGATGTTCGAAAATGGTAAATGAACATGTTAAAAGAGTAAAAAAGTGGATCACGTTTGATACAAAACGTCGTTCAACTATCAATAATATCGTCGAAAGCAGCTACTATATCAGATGTTTGAAAGCACATACGTCATTGAACTTTGAAATAAAAAAAAACGTTCGTAAAAATGTTACCATTCATGAAATATCAATGACAACGCAGATTGAAGTTCGCTATTTCCACGCAGTAAAAGAACGAAAAGAAAACCAGGAGATGACCAAATCAGCGCGGGAAAATTCAGCCAAGCCAATGCGTTACGAAATATATATAATCCTAAAATGTCTTGTAAATATCACTCATTTCGTTTAAGACCGATTTGTTTTAACATTAATTTATGTTTATCAAGATTCTTATATTTTTTCAAATTTACGTATATATTATGTAAATTTCTCACATTCCATGTGAATCAATTTTTTTTATATACATCATAATCGTGTTAAGATGTAAATTAGGGGTTTGTAAATTTATACATGTATTTTGGTTAAGGCATATATTTTAAAATTTTGTAAGTTATAAAATTGGTTTTTCATATTCAGAGTAATATAAAAAGGTATCAAGCGTATGAAGATCTAGAAAATAAGTAAACTTCAAATAAATTTGCAGTTTACTTATTACTTCAAATAAATTTGCAGTTTACTTATTACTTCAAATAAATTTGTAGTTTACTTATTACTTCAAATAAATTTGCAGTTTACTTATTACTTCAAATAAATTTGCAGTTTACTTATTAGTTGGCGGCGGGGTTATACGACGACCGTCGTATGTTCACGCCATAATAAATTTAAATTGACAGCTGAAAAACTAATATTTAATTTAATCAATATAAGAAAACAAAATTTATATATATATATAATTATTTATTTAATTAAAATAAAATTATTATTATTATTATATTAAAATCAAACTGGATTTGTAGTAGACAAACTATTGTTATACAATAATTAAAATTAATTTTAGTTAGCCAATGGGGAAAACCAGTAAATTAGTTTGACCAAATAATTTTAGTTAATACAGCCAGTAAAAATAAATTACAGCCAGTAAATAATGAAAAAAATCGAGTAATTTTTGTTTAACAAGGCTTAAGAAAAAGATATAAAAAGGGATGGTTGTTCATTTTTAGTTGAGTTTAGTTTTTTCAGTTAAAGAGAAGAGTTCTAGTTATTTCTGTTTATGAGTTCAGTTGTTAGTTATCAGAGCATAATTAGTCAAGAAGAAAAAAATGTTTGGTAAGTCTTTACAAATCTAGTTTGTTTTACATTTTATTTAAATAAAAAGTTATGTTGTTAATTTACCGATAAAATATATATAAAGGTTGTAGCATATTTTAAATTAATAACGTAGTAATTGATAATATTTAATAAACTATGTTTTTTTTGTGAACACTATATTTTTTTTATCTTTTAAATTAATAATATATTATATACGAGGTTTATTAAAATATATATATATATATATATATATATATATATATATATATATATATATATATATATATTATAACGTTTTAAGAGCACGGGGGCACCTTCGAAATTAATAATAATTATTAACGAATAAAATAAAAATATTCTTATAGTAGTTGAGGGTATCGAAAAGTTATATAAAGTTAAAAATCGGTTTATCTGGTAATAATATACATTTGATAGAATAGGCTGATTGTCGATATACAGATGGTTATAATTACGAAATGACCCCGATACGTTAGATGTAATAATGATCAGTACAATGACGAGAATGGAATTCAAATATAAGTAGTATCATCAACATACTGTGGAATTTTTAAGTTATACGTGTGAAGCAGTCAACCGGGTCGATTGATCACATTCGTCGTAACGTGGTTAGATAATCGCGTGTTAGTCGATTAAGACGTCGGGAAAACGTTACGCGCTAAACGAGGCGAGCGTTCAGCTATGTATATTTTTAGATGTACATATTAAAGAAAAAACATTAAGTTACTAGTCGCGATAGAAATTTTAAAAAATACCTATAAATAAAGTTAATCTAGTCGAAGGTAACATTTCAGTCAATGTCAGTTTGGAATCAGTTCACTTCTAGAACAGGGTTGATTCTTTTTAATAAAAGTATTTCAAATAATTTCGATATAACTGGCAGCAGGCTAATGGGTGTAAAAGAAGTCGACGTTGGTTTTCCTGGTTTACGTTGCAATGGTTGCAAATTTTCGCTGAATTGGAAAATGTCCACTACGAAGAATTACCTTAAATATATGCGTCATTAGAGTTGCGTCTATCTTCCGGTAAGTTCTTTAAAATATTTGCATTATTTGGGTAGACATCTGAAGTGGCGTTCATAAGTAATTATTTACGGTGTTCTTCGTCGATTCCGTTCTCGGAATATACCACCGGATAAGGCAAATACTTCAGCTTTTTGTGAGTCGCTGCGCGCCCGTATTATTATTCGTTCTTATTGGAGGACAGTGAGCGATTTTATGCTTTGTAGCCTTCGGCAAATTGTAGTCAATTGCTTTACTGGTTGTTAAATTGAGTATGCAATTATTAAATGTCCGATTTTTAAAGTTTAGACTATTGACGAGACTTCGATGTACTGTCTTTTTTCGGCGATTGCGTTTTTTTTATTTCGGATAATTAATTATTTGAACGCGTTCATTATCGTTCTAAGTAGCTAAGTAGGCAGATTCTTGGAGACATTCAGTAAAAATCATCTACAGCTGTCGTTATTTGCTTTAGAGGAACATATAAATTTATTCTGTTTTCGACGTAAAAGCATTTCAACTGGTTTTTTTATCAGTTAAAATCAGGTTTTTGTGTGTATGTATTACCGAATTATTAGTAAGATTTCATATTTTAGGCGAATGATCTGATATACCATCTAGGGAGGATTCTACTAACGTAGAATTAAGGTTTATTCCGTTTAATAATTGAAAAGAAAAAAACCAATAGATCAGGAACTTTTCTAAAATATGATGGTAAGCTATCCGTTTTTTACGAGACACGAGTATAGAATCGCCTTCCGCTCGGTGTTATGTATGTTTTGCATCGAAGTTGCCTGCGCGTACAAATTTATTTTCCATTGTTTTAAAGTATTTGCCGAAGTCACCGTGTTTCATATTATGCATCGGTTACTAATAGTCCGGAGGATTATTTAATCGCTACAACTTGCAAGTGCGCTTCGGAAAACTTGTTCATCTCGAAATGCTAAATGTAATGCAGGAAATTCGAAAGGTTTGAATTTTCCGGCTACTAATTTATACGATTTGCCCCAACAAAAGGAATTTTAAATAAATGTTTTCCAACCATTTAACCTAGTTTCTTCTGTTAATTTTTTATAAGTTTTATTCAACAGGGCTAGAATAGGTTTAAAAATGATTTTCTTAGTTATAGATTTTACCTTATTAAACTTACGTCTGATTTTATTGATAGAAACTTTCAAACTTTCTAATTGAGGAGTCCACCAGTCGTTATACTTGGTTAATCATTTCGCATTGATTAATAGTTAAAAACGACTGGAAACTATTTATGATATTTTCAACCATTGAAGAGGAATTACTATTATTAAACCGAGAAATAAATTCTGATAACTCTGAACTGCTTATCAAGTTATTCAATTTACTATAGTTCATATTATATTGTCTAAGACGTGTAGTCTTTATCTCTAAAGCAATAAGATACAGCTATATCAATACTACAATGAAACAGTATGACTAATATTATTTTGAAAAAAGTCTTTTACCATAAGTAAAAAACGCTTTTACCGTTATTACACCATTACCGCTATAAGAGGTGAAAAACCATTTAAAATCATTCATCTATCAGAATGTAGGAAGTCCTCGAAAACTTCGGCATTAGCATTACTAGAGATTGATTTTTTCCAATATAGGAGTGCAAATATTAAAGTCACCAACTACAATTGGCTGCCGTTTTGAATGCAGACGAAGAACCACTTCAAGTTCAGCTAAGTTGATATTTTTCGGAGGAAAATACAGGCCAATTATGATAAACTTCATAAGACCAATGGCAATTATACCATTAGAAATAGTATAATGCAGATCCGTACGAATTAACATAGCAACTTTATCAGATAGTAAACTGTTACAAAGCTCGTTTACACCTCCGATTTTGCCGTTATACGAATTAACCTCAGCAATTATAATAACAATGTCAGATGCTTTTATAATATTCCTCCGTGCGCTGTTCCATCGGGATGTTGGATAGTGTATTGTGATTTGTGAATGTAACAGCGACGTGCGGTGAAACGCGTTTCGGATATTAGTAGTACGTCAATTTTATTTGCTAATCAGAAATAGTTCAACTTTGTGTGGACTAAACCGACCGGTCGATATTCCATATTCTTAAGAATCTGTTCATTACCGTATTCATTTATTAGCAATAACGTATTATAACGATGGTAAATATTTTGCCGAATTTAAATATATACGTGTGAATTTTGTCAAAAATTATTCGGTAAGCTGTTTATTATCATTACGACTTATCGCGTCGCAATCTGTTTCGCAATTATTCATTATTTTTCAACTTCTCTCGCAATACAACGTTCTAAGGGTTTTATTTGCAGAAAAGTTAGAATGCCAGTAGGTAGGTTGATGTGAAAAAAGTTCTTTCGACTAGATACGGTGGTGTGTAATAATAGACGATGAACATCGTAGTTAAGATAAGGTAAAGCTCATTTGCGCAATTTTTGTCCGTAGAAGGGCCGAAGTAGTTTTCAAAGAGGATTGCGTAATAACGTTATCGTCGGCGTCGTAATTATCATCATCGTCGTCGTCGTCGTCGTCAAAATTTAATACGATGAGAACGACGTTTGCCGTTCGTCAAACACAAAGGGGTTCGTTCGTTCGGTTGAAGAAATACGAAAGCGTTCGCACATATATATATATATATATATATATATATGTCTGTCTGTCTCGCTATTGCTGCAAAGCGTTCTTCTTTTTGTTCAAAAAGCCCTCTTCGATGACTAGCGTCATCATTATCAAAGTTTTTAATACGAGGAAAAATATAGATAATGATGACTATGAAGTGGTGCAACCCTTCGTTCGATTCGTTTATTTGTGTTAGTTCGTTGCGTTGATATTGCATACTCTGGTTTTCTTTATAAGACGAAAGCGCTCCCCATACGAGACTCCCTCATCGTCGTCTGAAAATTGAAAATAAAAGACTTCTCCCCTATTTGCAACATCTCGCCCCGTCGGATGTAAATTCAAACTCCGGCACGTACCGTATAATAATCCGCATTCGGTAAAGCTGAAAAGTTCGTCTCGTTCGTTTTAGATATTTACTCAACAACAACACCAACAACAACAACAGCAATAACAATAATAATTACTACTACTGTGTAACGTTTAAACGCACACATATATATATATATATATATATGAAATCTTCTATTTGTTCGTTTGCAGAATTTAATCAACCCTCTATTTTCGCTCGAATGCACGCTGCTGCTGCTGTCTATCAAACATCTGCACGAAACAGCCATCCGACCATATTCAATTCTTTTTACACGTACGGGAAGACTCTCACACACGCACACGTTTCGCAAGAAGCCTTCGAGGTAAATAACCTGAACGCGTTCAAGGGGTTGGTTATTCAAACTAGAATAATAATCATAATCGCAATAATAATCTAATACAGCGTCTGTATTTTCTTTACGCGGCTGCATCATCGTGCACGTTCTTCCACGTATTTACTCGCTGAAAACGCGGTCTGGTGTGTGGCGAGGGGGAAAGTTCCTCTTAGTTCTTGCGAAATAAAGCTGGAAGCTCATCGTCGCGTTTCGAGAGGATGATGAAAATGGAATGAATAAATCCTCTTCGAATTTTGAATTTCTAATTAATAATAAGTATAATAAGTTTTTCTTTCTTTAGAAATACGAGAGATAGAAATCTGATTTGATTTTTGCGTTTCATTCCCCCAAGTTAAAAAACTCGATTCTATTTTTAAAAAATGATGATAGAGTTTCCGGATATGATAGAGTTTCCGGATAATTCTAGATAGTGCGACGCGAAAATAATTATAATTATAATTATAATTATAATTATAATTATTGCGCAGTTTTTTCTACTTAAATCTTTTTTTTTCTCCCGAATAAAAGAAGTAATAGTTCTATTTTATTAGTTATTTCAGTTTTAACGATATTAAATTGGAACTTATCGATCACTATTATTATCCCGGGATTTTTAATTACACTTCCGTCAGATTTTTCTGACGAAGAATATGTACTGAACACTTTAAAACATATTTTCGACTCCTATATATTCGAATAATTAGACCGATTTAGTCATATAGTATCCAACTTTGGTGACGCGCTATAGGGTCACAAATCGATTAGTTATCCGAACGAACGTAAAGTAAACGTGTTCGGACCATACGCTCAGTATTATCAGAGAAATGAATATATCGATTCATTCCATTTATTGACCGCGAACAATCCGGCATTTCGCTAGCATATACTAAAAAAAAAAAAACGGTTTTGTCAACATCCAAATTATGAAGTACAAAATTCGTCGTTAGTCAAAAATTACGCCTCTCGAACATAAAAAACCGTATTGATTAAATAGTTTCTTGTATTCTGTATATAATTCGCTGAAAGTTGCGCGAATGTACATATTTTTTCTCGTCGGCATTAATTTACCATTGACACTACTCATCATCAGAACAACCTTGTTGATATTATGATACACAAGACGGCTGGAACGCTGTTGCAACCGTGGTGCGAGTTATCAAGCGTAATGAAAGAAGAAGCTAATAGCGCTAAAGAAGACAGCTCTTCAGTCACCCCAGAGCAACTAGTAGCTGAGGACAGCATCCATATGGCGCACATTTAGTCTTGACTTGGTCTCTACTAGTAAAGTAATGCTGAAAGCAGTCCCATCGGTACAGATACAATCAATGGCGTGAGCACCGTGATGGTTTTTACTGAGTACAAGTCTCACACATCGCCATTGGACCTCCTATTCATGATGGATTTTCCACCGCGTTAAAAAAAAAAAAATAGCACTAATTTACACGCACTTAGTATAAAGTTGAACTAATAAAAAATACGCATTAAAAAAAAAAATAATAATAATTTCACCCGCGCTTTTCTTATTTGAAATTTATTAAAATAACTGATTTGATTTTTATTCATTCCATATTCCGCTTCTGAAACGGTAATTTTATTTCACTCATTTACGATTGTTACTATTTCATCGTATTAGTTTTTATTACGTTAAAATAAACAAAATCATCAAAAAATTCTCCAGCAACTACTGAAATGGAGCATACGTGGACGCATGACAGTTTTTATAAAAAATTTCCTAGAACATCGCAGATTATTTGTTAGACTAGGAGACATCGTGTCTAGCCTTCATGACATCATCAACGGTGTGCCGCAAGGCTTTTGGTTCTAAGCCCAACACTGTTTAACATCGCAAAAAAAACACTATTGTCGAAGAAATACCTCCTTTAGTATTCCAAGTCCCTATTTGCTGACGACTTGACAATATTTGTCCGATGTAACGACCTCGTAACAGGCGAAACAGTTCTTCAAGATGTCACTAATAAGCTCAATAACTGGTCGAAAGAAAATCGATTATCCTTTTCACCAGTCAATTTAATATCATTTTGGATAACAGAATACTAAATTCTACATCATCCACCAAATATTTAGGTCTGATATTTGACGAAAAATTAAATTGGAGAATGCAACCACTTGAAAACCGAATGTTCACGACGATTAAACCTTCTCAGGAAGCTATCTCACACAACGTACGGCGCAGATAAAACATCACTTTTGAGAATATATCGCGCTCCCTAATAAAATCTAAATGCGATTATGGTTTCCCGGCTTATTCATCAGCTAAGCAATTAACATTATCGAATCCAATTCATCACTCAGCTCTAAGGTTAGTTTTAGGCGCTATTCGGTCGACACCCACGTTCTATCTAGTCGACGGTATTCAAGCGACTTATCCGTAATTAGGGAGATCGCCATGTGATTATTTTTCCAGACAGTTGACGTATTTTTTGGCAACGATCGCGATTTCCTCTTTTATGGACTTCATCTTAAGATCATCGTAAAGTGTAACATTAGTTACATACTATGGAGCACTAGCAATATTTCGGAGAATTTTGTTCTGCATTCGCTATAATTGCTTTAACCCCGTAATTGACAACCGTCTGGCCAAATTCGCTTCGAGACTGTTTTTTTCTTAATTGTAATCTTTAATTACTAATTGTTCATTTTATAACTGTTGAAAAGCTTTCAATAAAGAAAAAACTTTCAATGGTTTTAATTTATTTTAATAAAAAATCACTACATTCCGCATTCTTCAAATATTAATACTCTATTTACACTATTTTTCAGTTCTTTCAGGACTTTTTTCTTTTTTTTTTTCGGGAATTTTATTTAATAGTTTGTGATTAATTCATTTTGGTTCCTGCTCATTATTAGTAATTGGTATTTCATCACTGTTCTTAATTATATATATATATATATATATATATATATATATATATATATATATATATATATATATATATATATATATATATATATATAACACCGTTACATTTAATAGGGTGTGTTCTTAAAAAAGATTGTATAAATTTTTCCGTTTGGTTTTATTCAATATAGACCATTTTTTTTTTTTTGTTTCTAAATTACTAAATTATCTGTTTCCTTCATATTATGATTTAGTTACTAAATCTGAATGTCCTATGTTAACTATAGCAATAAAATTTTTGACGCGTATAACAGCGGTATTATTAACTGCACCTTATGAAACAATTTCTTGCGTCTATAAATTCCATTTAATCTATTATTACCCGTTACTACATCTATTCGCTGGCAGCCTTTATTACGAATTATCTCATCTACCGTTCAACGGATACATTCACTCATTTTATTTTATATATTTTTTTAATTTCCCATTGTTTTTTTTCTTCTTTATGGCGTACCGATTGCGAGATTATGATCACGGGTTACTTATCAAGACGGTTACTCGTGCAATATTTAACAATTTCAGGTACTGTTATAGCTAAATCATCAGCAAATACTTTTCTATGTTTTATCATTTTTTTTTTTTTTTCTGATTTAAATAAGTTATGTATACGATATAAAATATCGTTATATACCAAGGTGTATGTATAAAAGGTGGTCTTAATCAAGGGAAAAAAAACTAGTTTCTCTCGTGACGTAACTGTGCGACCAGAAATACACGGTACTAGTTCGCGCGCGCGCATTAATATAATAATTATTCCTATCTAGTCGGTGTTTTTTATGTTTACTTAGTTAATTTTTTAATAAATTCAGTTTATTGGCAGGCTATTTCGATTTTAATCGCATTAAATAACGTACGAGTTACCTTAATTAAGTTTTTCCCTCTTTTCTCCGGTTTTCCGTTCAAATGTTCCTACCGTGTTTAATTTAAACATCGTATTCGAATAAACGTCCTCTGCTTTATATAGGCGTGTATATTTTTTTTTTTTGAATTGTAGCAATTTCATCGATTACACCATATTCCTTTTGTGTGTACTATCAATGATGTTTTCTCAATCGATACTAAACATTTCCGCACTGATAGGATTGCAGTCTGAGACTCAAGCTGTCACATATCCTGTAACGTTTAATTTACTTATTATCGTGTTTAATATGAAGTCGCGCGTTTATCGAAATCCTCGTATACTGGTTGTATCCATTTACCAAACAAACGTCTCGCCATGATAACTACGAATAAGGAACGGCATGTTTTGGTTTATCGTATTCATAACATTCCTTAATTTTCATTTCATCAAAGAATAATAGTGTCAAACGATCTCTTTTCATCGATTTTATTACCTACAATTTTCATCGTGTTCATGGCATCAGTCACTAGATCTGATATTTATTCTACACGGTTCATCGCTGATGTACCAGGTAAAGAAAAATTCAAGCTCTCTCTTAAGTATATATATATATATATATATATCGAATTTTCTTATAAGGTATAAAATTGTAAATAGAAATTTCTTCAATACGCCGGTTTGTTCGTTTCTTTTCGATTGAAAGAAGCGAATCAAAAAGTTGAAAAGTTGTTAGAGAAAAATAAAGAGAAGGACGATTAGGAATTTAACGATAAAAATCAATTAATACACACACACAAGAAGAGACAACAACGAATTGCATAACGGAAAATAAAGACGAAAATATAAATGACATAAGCTGTAGCGGCGAAAATGGGAGCGCAATTAAATTGCGAAAATATCCAAGCGGCCTACTTAGCGGTAATGAAAATAAACCGAAGTCAATAATTGTAAAAGTTGGTCGTCAGAAAGTAGATGAAATTTTAAAAAATAAAAGAACATCAATATAAAGAGATAATAAATAAAAAAGGGAACGGAGGGGAGGAAAATATATGGTAGAAGAAGAAGAAGAACGTATATTTTACTTCATTTACATACATTATATATAAAACAATAAGAAAAATCTGTACCGGAAAATATATAATCTCCTTATCAGATAATCTTAATATATATGTATTTAAATATAATTTATGCAAAATAATATGTACTTACATTTTTTTTAACGGGAAAAATTTAAAAAAAAAACTGTCTCAGGAAAAAAATTGAAGATATATATATATATATATATATATATATATATATATATATATATATATATATATATATATATAATGTTGATTGTGCCAGTTCGGCGAGAAATGTTGACTATAAAGAAATTATAAAGGGATGTTTATTAATTCTTCTATGTTTGTAATTTTTATATCTGTGCTTTAAGGATTGATAATCGTAGTTGTCGATATTATTTATTATACGTATGTCGGACATATTACAGCAGTTAAAGAAATTGGCTGCCCGCTTTTTAACAATGTCTTTGATATATATATACGGAAAATGGAGGTAGTCGTGCATTAATACGTGTATATCGCGGCTTATTTAATATAATTCTAAAGCAATGATTCTGAATTCTCTGGAGTTTTGTGTAAGTTGCTCCGGTTAGTCGAGCACCAAACAGGTGCAGCCTATAATAATTTCGGTAGTATTACGGTCTTATATATCATGAATTTATTCGAAATATGAAGACTTTCTATTAAATATAGGAAATAAGTTGCATATTTTGCGTTGAGTTTTATAAATACTTCGATTTATATGTTTAGTAAACGTTAATTTTTGTCCCGGTTAAGTCCTAAATAAGTCACCTCATCTTTCCGAGGAATTATATTATTTCTGATAGTAACTAGTCGGTTAATAAGTGGTCTACGTTTTGTGTAATTGCCTCTGATTTGCTTTCGTTTATGTTGATTCTGCATTTATTAAAGTATTTGATTAATTTATTTACCGCATTGGTGAGTCGTCGGCGAACGGTATCAACGAAAATACAACACAATAAGCAGTTACCGTATAATACTGAAATTCGAGCTCGGCAAATGAACTTCAAATACGTACGGACAAGGAACGGATTACGCGAGAAAAGAAGAAGGAAGCAAAGCTATTAAAATATTCGATAACTAAGAAATCGTTAGGAAATTATTTTAACTACATCGGTGATCGAGTTATTCTGCATCTATCGGTAGCTTAATTATTATTTTAATGTTTATCATTAAGTATTATAATTATTGTATTCATGTAAGGATATGTAGGAATAAAAGGGGAAGGTATCTATATAGATAGATAAGGAGCTTAAAGGAAAAAATGCGAATGGCAACATATCAGTTTTAGATTGGAAAGACGAATGTGTTTCAAAATATAGAACAGCGGATGGAGAATGATGAGAAGGAATTAATGCACTTGAATGTACGATCATTAAATAAAGCCCGGTTAGAATTAGAATGGTTTCCGAAACATGCAAATATTCAAATAATGACCGAAACCAATGTCAGGGAAGAGGAAAATTATAGAATGTACGAATTGGAAGGATATAAACAATATTATATTAAAAAGGAAAAACATTATGGATGGGGAATTACGATTGTCGTGAGAAACCTATGTATGTTTCAGTTAAAGCGAGTTAATAATTTCGATATCACGCGCTCATAGGGGGAAGTAACTATACAGACGAATAGAGCAATTACGGCGTGTTACAGTATCACCGAGTAAAGATAAATGGAAATTTATAACAGAATTTCAATCAATGTTGGAGACCTATTAGCATAAGGAAGAAGTTATTCGGGGATATAAATATAGATTTAAATAAAGTAAATAGTATAGTTAATAGATATGAACATATAATTTCGGAAAATGGATTACATAATAAGAGAGAATACAAGAATAAAGGATAGATGCACAAAATCTTGTATTCACCACGTATACAAAGAAGGAACAGAAGTAAATTCATTGTTAATAAACGCAAAAGATAAGCGATCATTATCTAATAGGATGGAAATTGGTAAAAATGAATCAAAATATAAAGGAAGAAAAAATACAGAAAAAAACGCATCGATGAGGTGAAATTAAAAGAAATTTGAAAAATGGGAAATAATGGAGAACTTAAGTCTCGAACAAATGTATACACATAATAACGGATAAATGGGAAGAGATATATAATAAAAAGTGCACTAATGTGCATACAAAAACTAGGAGACAAGTTGCGAATAAAGAATGGACTAAAGAAATTTTAGAACTTATACGAGAACGAGATATTTTATTTCAAAACTGGAGGAAAAGACGTAGGAATAAAGAAACTGGAGGAATTATATAAACAAGCGAGAAATAACGACGAAAATTAAAATTAAGGAAGAGATAGGTACTACAATGAAAAAAAAAATTGGCGAAGTAAGTGGCAATGTGAAAGAGACATGTAGGATATAATAAAGAATATATTAGACGGTGATAAAAAAGAAGTAGTGGATGAAATAATTAAAACGTATATAGGAGGTGGTGAAGAAACGGCAGATAAAATATCGGATACTTCTATACAACTAGTCAAAGATTTAGAAATGATAGGAGCAAAGAAAAATTATTTAGAATGATTTCCTAAACAACAGGCAAAATGTAGTAAAAGTTTGTGATAATACGAGCAGTAAGAGAATAATGGAAAAAAGGAGTACCGCAAGTCACCAATACTCGATATATACGAATGAAATGTATAAAGTACATTCAACAGCCTTTGGATACGCAGATGATATAGCTATAGTAATACCCCACAACGATATAATAGAAGCTGCTAACTTATTAGAAAAAGATATAAACGAAATGAACAAGTTGGCTCACGATAGAGGTTTAAAAATTAATATAGGAAAGACACAAAACTGATGTGGATAAAAAAGAAAAATAGTAAGATTATAAGGGAGCCTGCGGTGATAATACATACTGAAAAATGTATACATAAAATCTCAGAGGTGTAAATGCACAAAGATTGAAAGAGTAAAAACGTTCAAATATCTCGGAATAACAATAGACGAAAACTTCAGGTGGAATGAACATATACTTCACATATCAAAAAAATTAAGATTTGTGATCCCGATAATGTATAAGTTAAAACGTTATCTGAGTGAACAAACACTTAAAGTAGCATATAATATGGCAATCACACGTAGAATATGGTATATTAGCTTTGGGCCAAGCGGAAAGAAGTAAGTTTAAAGGAATAAACTACTTACAAAAAAAGGTGCTTGAAAATTATACGTAATAGTAATAAGAATGAAGAAATACCTATAAAAGATCTTCCAGTAAAGTTAAATAGATTATTACCAAAAATGCGATATTTTTACAGAAAACTGCTGTATTGTAAAGTTAAAGAAATAGAAATAAATAGTAAACAGAAAAACTATAATATCAGAAAAAGTAGAAGCTATGAAGAACAATGCTGGACAAAAGGGAATAATAACTTTATATACAGAACAGAATATATTGCCTATATTATATACTAAAATACCAGCCGAAATCACGAACGAAAGGAAACTAGGAGTTTGGAAAAAAGAAATTAAATCATGATTGATATATATACCTTAAGATGAAGAAGAATTTGTTTTTAGTAAAAAAAAAAGAAAGAAAATCGCTGAATGAGGAGAAAGGAAAGAGAAAACGAAAAAGAACACCGGTAGCCGATTAAAACGTTTATTAATTTGTTTTTTTCATTTTATTTTATTTTTTTGTTGGAAATGGATTGGGAATTAAATAGATGCATGGAAGGATGAACAGAAGAGGAAAAGGAGAAAAAAGAGGAGAGAAGAAACAAGAAGCGTAATAATTGAAACAAGATAGTTTTATTTATCTATGTCGGATAATTAAATATTTTGAATATGGTAATACATTAAATTTATATGTAATATGCTCGTAGTATAAGGAATTATTGTAACATTTCAAAAATTGCAAAAAACGAAAACACCCTTTATACGCCTGTCTACCGGTTCGCAGCAATAAAATAAACATTTCACACAATAAGAACACAAAAAACCTTGGTAATACACACAAGAGGTCGCATAACATATCTACATTTTCACAACAGCAACAGTAACATAAACATAACAACACAAAACACACAAATGAGTAGAGCAGTTGAGAAGTAATGACAATATTCATTTTAATAACATAAGATATTTCACGCGCACCAATGTAGTACACACACACACATGAAGAAGAGGGAAAAATAATTAATAAATATGACAAAGGGTTGACTGCCGACGGGTAAAACCGGCGGAAACTCATAATGGAAAAGGCGATTGTTTAAAAAAAAAAAAAAAAAAATATATATATATAGCTTTTCTTCTCTCTTTTTCTTATAAAATAAATTCAGCTGCTTTCTTTTTAGAAATTTTCGGTTTTTGTTAATGGAGTTAAATTTTTGGTTTTTATTAAAATGAATTTCTTACCTTTTTCTGTCGTGTATAAAGGACTTTTTAATTTTTTTTATTTGAGCCCGCTTTAACAATTTTCTCCTATACAAAGTACACATTTTTTTCAGTTCATCAATTTGTTTATATAAACTAGCAGTTTCTTCTTCTCTATTATTATCCGTTTCTACTGATTCCTGAGGAATTAATATTTTGCCGTCATTTTCAATTAGAATGTCGTTAATTAAGTGTTGTTCCCTTTTTTCCGATCTCCGCTTTCTATTACTAGCTAATTTCGGCAGTGCTGATTTTGATATATTATTCGGTTAATGACGGAACTGCATCTTTATTTGAATATTATTTTTTTGGGTGGTAGATTTAAAAGTTCGGATTTTAAATCGGCATTCGTAGTCGCTTTCTGAAAAATAAACTGAACAAATTCGGCACAAATTCGGATTCCAATTGCCACTTTGTTTGCATAAATTAACCCGTCGTTTTTTTTTAAAAAAATTGCATGCAATCTGTATTTAATAATAATAAGCAACAGTGAAGACATGTTAATATAAAAATCAAGAGGAGGATAGCAATGGGTGCTGTTGATGAATACTTTTACGTTATTTTAATCTGAAATTTTTAAGAGTAAGAGATTATTAAGATCGATATTGAAGTTGGAGAGGATGGAATCTATGTATTCGTTTGAATCTAATGCAGTTTGACAACAGGTTCTTTGCTAGTATATTTGAGTGTTGATTTAGTCTTTCTTCGTATCTTGCACTTGAGCTGCGCATTTCATCTTTAGCCGATCTTCAAGTCCTTACAGATATCATCATTTCATATGAACCAAGGAGCATTCACAATTTTCCGTAGAATTTTTGCTATAATAGCTATATTGGATTTAGCGGCAGCAGTACCCCTGATAGCTCTATGCCATAGGTCCAAATTGACGTTATTATTGTTTTGTAAAGTAGAATTTTATTTTCTAGAGAAAGAACTTGAATTTCTTCCAATCAACCAGTCCATATTTCTCAGTTTCAGCCTGATCTGAGTACGTTTGGATGGTTATGTGCTTATTCCAAGTCAATCTCTGATCGATATGTAGACCAAGGTATTTCGCACAGTTTGCTATTGCAAGTTGTTTATTGTTGAGATTTATTATCTGCTATAGGGGAAAGAACACTACCCTGTGGAACTCCTGCCTTGATCGGAAATATAGATGACCGTGAACCGTTGAAATTAATTTGAAAGTATCTCTCTGTGAGATAATATCTTATTATTTGGAAATACTGATAGGGCAGCTTGAGTTTTAATTTGTAAAGAATACCTTTATGCCAATATCAAACGTCTTCTCGATGTCCAAAAAGACGGCAGAGCAATATTTTTTATCCTCAAAGCATGAATTTATGATATCAAGCACTCTATGGATCCGTTCTATGGTACTATGGTTATTTCGCAATCCGAACTGGAATTCTGGAAGTATTGAGTATTCGATGAGTAAAGGCTTTATCTTTTCAATAGCGGGAGTAGGCTAATCTATACGATGATATTTCTTTAGTTGGCTTACTAGGTTTGTGTATCACTTTTATTACTGCAAATTTCCATTGCACCGGGGAGAAGGGTAGCAGGGAGTAGGCTAATCTATACGATGATATTTCTTTAGTTGGCTTACTAGGTTTGTGTATCACTTTTATTATTGCAAATTTCCATTGCACCGGGAAGAAGGATGTCCGGAGGATAGCATTGTACAAATATATGAGCAGTACAATAGCTTTCCGGGAAAGGTGTTTAACCATGCTGACTGTAATAGAATCATAGCCAAGGGCTTTCTTTATATTTAACTATTTTATACGGTACTTGATTTTCACGAGGGAAAAACACGGAATCGGAGGTGACATCTGGTATGGGTTTGAAGGAAGCTGTTCATTTCCTCTTCAACTTAAAGATTTTTAGGAAACGAATGATATATTATTCCGTTAGTTTTCACCGCGCTATTATTTAACAACTATACAACGTTGTTACCGGCCTGGCATGATAATTGTATGTTAATCCTAGCTAAGGGATGATGCTATACTTTTTAAAGACAGAAAATAATTGGAAACTATCGATATAAATAATGCAAAATTAAACACTCGATTTCTATAATTAATAAAAAACGGAAAAATAACAACGTATAGCTAAATAAATAATTGTGTACATATAAAGAAATAACAGTTAAACATACCAGAATATGAATAAAAAATTTAAAAAAATAAAATAATAATAAGCAATTCAAAGAGCACAACGAACTGTGTAAAACACTATGATTACCGACCGCATGAATGGTCCGAATCTGTTTGGGTCGCACAGTGACGTCGCAAAACAAAAAATTTTTACTCTTATTTCGTACTACATGCATATACCGTTGATTCGTCGAGAAAACTTTTGATCACATATCTAAAAATTCGATAATAGATATACGTTATATGAGATGGGATTCAGGGGAACTTGCCCAAATTTGTCATGGCATTCCTTCAAAATAGGAATTTCAAAGTTCAAGTAGGGAGCTCACTGTCAGCTAGAGGAAATCAAAAATTAGGAGTACCGCAAGATTCAGTGTTGAGCCCTTTACTATTTGTATTAGCTCTAAGCAACTTGCAACATGTAATCAAATACCCGGCTAATTACTCAATATTTTCTCAAATGATTAAGCAATGCGTATACATACGAGGAAATTCAAATAGAAAAAAAGTGAAAAATATTATTAATTGAAAAATGGGACACTACTAAGAATATACAATTTTTCAATGAATAAAACTTTTGTAATAAATTTTACCAAGAAAACTACAGTACACGAGGTTAGGCTGAAAACACTGAAATATATATAGATATAACTAACAAATCCAAAACGACTTTCTTGGGACACATACTTGACAACAAATTAAGCCGGAAACCGCACATCGAATATACGAAACGAAAGTGCACAAAATCTTTTAACCTGCTCAGAATTCTACATAGTAAGTCGTGGGGATCTAACAGAGGCACGCTGTTACGATTGCATCCGAACGTGTTAGATAAATAATGGACTATGGTGCGATTGCATACGCTACAGCGGCGGAAAGTACATTTAAGAAGATAATGCATTCAGAATAAGCAGCGGAGCATTCTATACAAGTCCAGTTATCAGTTAGCATGTGGAAACAAACATGATATCGCAAAAACATCGACGAATATTATTAGCACTAAAGTATCATACGACGTTCAGCGACAATAAACGTCATTTTAATTATGATAAAAGGTTTCATCCTATTTTTCATAAGATTCAAAATAAACTATTGGAAGTCAGATGTATTGATCAGATACCTACATTTAAATCGAATTACTGTCAGCCTACTTGAAACCACAAATCCACCTTGGCACGTATCAATGCATTTTAAAGAAAAAAAAAAGAAAAAGCGATCAAGAACACTGCTCAAAATATATGGGAAACAAAATAGAACAAAAAGTTGCCGCGGCAAATTAAATTTATACTAGAACATTGAGAAAGTTCACATCGCGTTAACAAGTGAGAAGAGATGTACTAAGCAGAATCCGCATCGGCCGCACTAAACTAACTCACGGACACTTATTGCAAAATGAACCGCCACCATCGTGTATATTTTGTGGAAATCAAAATTTCTCCATTGTATAATCTGCGTAGGTCCAAAACTGAACAAGTAACGTGAAGAATCCTTTTCAATCGACCAAACAAGATCCTCTACAGCGACGAAGTACTTTCCGATGTTTTAAAAACTGTTAACTTATACGAGAAGATATAAATCATTCTAGAATTGTTTCGATTTCTATTTTAATTCACCGAACTATGTAAACTTATAGAAGACATAATTTTCCCGGTTAATTTCTATAGAATCATCTATAAGTATTTTCGATGTACATATGGTGGTAGAATTATTTGTAGAAGATATTATCATTCAATTACTATATTATTTATAATTATCTAAATTATACTGTATCGTAGAATGACCTAGAAGTCGAGCGTCTTTAAATAAATATATAATTTGAAATTCGAAATTTGTTATAAGAATCGGTTAGTCCAAGCGGTATATTCTGCTTTGACAATCGGAGTTACATACTTTCTAAAGAGTATGGTTTTTAGGCGATAAGCTAGATACGAATTCCAAGTATTATTTTTCCAAAAATCCAATAAAACGCCAAGAGATTAAATATTTAGACCTGACGTTAACGTGCGCAGGAGTGAATCTTAACGTAGCAGTTTGGCGCTTGTAATAGTTTTCAATAGTGATAACTTTACTAGGAGGCATATTACTTCTGAGAATATTGGTGGAAGCGTGATTTCTTTTTAATAGTTAATTTTACAGAATCGAATGTAATCTCGGTTCAGTTACGTCGATAGTAGCGGTACAATCAAAAATGTCTGTCAGACAACTGTTATGGTATTAATAAAAATTTTGAAACCTGATGAAATCCCTATTATAGAGTGTAAAAACAACGTTAAATGTCTCGGTGGTTGTACGTTATAATCGATTAAATTTCAACGAACGTATTAAAATCCGAGCTAAAATGTTTTCGCATTTTCTATAAATAAACCGATTCGAGCGATTATCATGAATTAATCATATCGACTCTATTACATTTACTTACGGTTACTAAACTCTTTTATTTATACAGGCTATAATAAATAGAATGTGTCGGATACATTAATTGGATTACGTCAAAAGTTATAAATTTCTGCTCTTCTCTTGCGGGTACACGGGTCGTAAATGTATTCCAAACAACGAATTTTTCAATTCATTAGCTAAAGACGCATAATTGCGTATAGAAATCTCTTTAATTTCTCACAAGGATTTTCTTACAGCTATAAAGGCATCGTCGGAAACTGATGTACACGGAGAGCATTAAATCGTCTCTCATTTATTACTATCAATTTCGATTTAAGATGATTAAAAGGGAAACGAATTGTACTCACCGACAGATTACAATTTAGGCATCGTTTGTTACCCGATCGTCTTTTCCATATGTAACTTAGAGAAAGTTCTATCCCCTCCATCTCGAACAATTAATCTGCAGTTCCGATCATCGATTAATAAGTAAATAGCAGTCTCTCTTGGGTAAGCCGTAATGGCGTCCCCGATATATGTAAAAAAAATAAATAAATAATAAAGCTAAATACGCGCGCCAGTAGTTCTCACCTTTAAAGCCAATGCTAATAATTATAGTTATCTTCGAGTTATAAAAAGTACAAACGAAAGAGAATTAAATATAAACAATTTTCTGATACGCAATATTTTTATTAATTATAAGCTTATCTTTTATTTGTCGTAACTTTAAGCGGATTTCTGTTTATAAATTATTCCCGTTTGTTTGTAATATTAATTATTAATTATTCCTACGCTTTAAAATCGTGTATGTTCTTTGACGAGGTAGTGATTTTATAAATTATAAACAAAAAAAAAAAATATAACACAGTTTAATCACTGGTAAGTTTTTTATTGTAAGGCTTTTCGACAATTACGTCATTTTCAAGCGTACGCAATAAACATTATGAATTACCAGCAATATTTATATAACGACAACTTAAAATTTGATATACATACTTCGCTAGCCAGACGTAATTTCATTTCTAGATTTATTTGCAATAAATTTTTATTTATAAAACAGATTTTGAAAAATAATTCTTCATCAAAATTGATGTAAATCTCCAAACCGGGTTCAGGTTCCATTAAATGTTGAATATAATTTTAAATCGTCGTTGTTATATAAATATATTCTGGTAATTCATACGTAATGTTTATTGTGTATGCTTGAAAAACTTGTCGAAAATCTTTGCAATAAAAAACTTACTAGTGATTAAACTGCGTTATATTTCGTTTGGTTTATATAATTAATGACAAAGTTATATGCGTGAGCGTGTATCTGTATTTAATTTATTATTCATACGTTAACGCTGTCTTTTGTGTAAGTAAAATATTCATTTATAAAATTAACATTCGGTCGAATGAAATTCTTTCGAGTTAACCGTACAATAATAACACGCCTAATTTACGAGTCGATTTTAAATGACTATAAAAATAATTCAAATCGAATAATTAGTCGGATTTAATTTAATTACGTATTGTAAATTTTTTATATTAGAAAATTATACGATTTTCAACTTATGAAGTAATTAAAAGAAAAACCTAATATATTTTTATAAAATAATTATTTTCTGGCTACTGTTCTGTAAATTTTATATTACTGATATTTGATTGTGTTGTTTACCACAGTCACTGTAAGTATTTATATTTCATTATATATGTATAAATTTGCGAACTTATGTTTAAATTAATATTTCGCGTTTTTTATATATTTATTTATATATTGCCTGATAATGGCGTAGTTGCCGAAAAGCTTTACGAAATCTAAATAAAGGTTTAGTGATTTTAACTGATTTTTGTAATTCAATAAAATCCTTTAATTATAATTTATTCGATTAAGAAGATAACGTTAATATTATTTAGTAAAATTATCTTTAAAATTATAGATATTAGAGAATGTAAGTAAAAGATTGTTAGCGGAGTTTATACATTTAACGAAACTTATTTAAATATGCGCGACAGGCAGAGCCCACAAAGCAACGTGCAAGCACCTAAAATTAGGTTTTATTAAATAAAAAATTATCATATACAACTGTTATATACGCTTGTGTCTTGTGTATGGTCTCTCTGCAATCTTTAATATTATACGTATGAAAAGCTTCAGTTAGTACGAAATTATTGTTATTATCGAATTTAATTAAATGCTACTAGCCGTGATATAAAAATTTCATATTTACACCGGCGAACAAAGCTATATCGATCGATTTATTAAAAAAATTTCCAAAAATTTCTTGGATAATAGTCTTATCCGTCGCGATAAATTAATATCAGTTATAATATCCGTGCACGATATGTATTAAGTATAAGCACCCTAGAATTTATAAGTAGATTTTTATAAAAAATATATATATTGTTTTTTTATTTCTCCGATTATCCTTATATATATATATATTTTTTTAAATCAGATTTATACTAAATATTAAAAATTTTAGTTTATTATTAAGTGAAAATAACTATTTGCCAAAGTTAGATACTTGGACTACAATTTTATTGAAAAGCGGGTTAATTAATGAAATAAAAAGTTTTTTCTTCTTCTTCTAAATGGAAACTTAATCGGATTGCTACCTCAAATTTACAAAAAGTAAATTTGTAATTATTAAATATATATATATTATTATGAAACGAAAAAGAAAAATGTGCTATATAAATATTTTGATAATTGAAACATTTAATATCAAACAAAAAGGCCCTTAATTATGAAAATATATATGTTAAAAGTTTATGTTTTATATAAGATGTACCTTGTTGGCAGATCGATTCTAACTTAAACAAGTTGATAATTCTACAGCATCTATTTTAATTCATTTAAGTCGCATTAACCGGCATTAGAGATATGTCTCGCATAAGATCCTCTGCTTAGCCGATAGAACACAGACCTGTATACACTATAATGATCTTATTATAACTAAATTTCCCCTCAAATTTTCAATCCCTGCAAGTGTGGTTTTTTAAATATCGATATTTACATTACGCGACCTCAAAAACTGGAAGTCATTGCCAAATAAATAGTATATTTTTATCAATCGCAGCTAGTTTAGTTTTTACAGATGGTTAAAAAAATACTGCATCTCAACTTACTGGAGCAGCATTTTATATTCTTCATCTAAATTACACCAAGCTGTTTAGGTTCCTGAAACTTTGTAGTGTACAACAGAGGCTCTTTCATTTTCAAAATCATTCGGTATATCCGATCTAATGGAATCAAAACTATTAATCGCAAGTGACTATTAGTGTTCTTAAAGCACTGTAGAACCTAACCATAGGGATTGTATTCTGTTAATCATTGTAGAAAATTTATTTTATTTGTACGATAACCTTGTATCTTTCATTTGGGTTCCAGCCTATGAGGGTATCCAGGGAAATAAAGTATGCGATCGGACTGCTAAACTCGTTACATCGGAATCTCATTGCGAGGATTCCTTTCTTCCTGTTTAGTTACATCCGCTCGTGCGGACCTTCTTCATCGATGGAAGTTTATGTTCCGTAAAAGATGATTTAACTTTATTCTCGCGGTAGGTTCCTCGCTAAATTAATAATTCAAAATTAATTATCAGTTGTGGCACCTCAACACCCTTCATGCTGGCCAACTCATAGTAATCGTGTACTAGAAGTGCGCGACTTTTTCATCACAAAAAACCTTCAAGGAACAAATGTCAGCTGTAAAATCTGGTCATACTCCGGTAATTGCTTGTATTGGTGCAATTCCACACACACAACAGCGTTTAACAAATAGAAACACAGATTGAATTAAATTTTCTAACTTTATTAATGCTAACACTAATTTGCATATACGTTTAAAGACACATAACGAAATAGAAAATGTTGTACAGAACTTTGTCCATAACATACATTCAGCGTCACAGAATATTAAGTCCACACCACCAAAACTGCGGAAATGTATTCAAATATGGTTCTTATCTACCTGCCAACATAAGAAACTTAATTCAGTTAACACGTTTAGCTAGAGTCAGATGGCAACGTACTAGGACTCCATCGTTAAAACGTCAATACAATAGCCTTCGTAGGAAATTACGAAACACAATATCTCAGTTTTATAACGCTAAGCACTATACATATTTCTCCTCTTTAAATACGGAATACAATTCAGTCTGTAAAGCTACAAAACTGTATCTGAATCAACCGCTCGAATAGTTTCAAACGGTGAATGGGCAAAAACTGATGTAGAAAAAGGAGAAACATTTGGTTCATACTTTTACAACGTTTTTCAAGCTCACAATATTTGACTCTAAACACACCCGTAACCTCATGGACTTTCTACAGTCACCTTTTCAATCGTCACTTCCAACAAAACATATATCTCCTGGAGAGGTACAGCGTAAAATTGCCAAATTAGCTAAAGTTAAAGCACCTGGCAAAGGCATGATAACTGGTGACATATTAATACAATTGCCGTCTAAATTGATATACCTACTAGTTTACATTTTCAATTCCATACTTCGTACTGGTTATTATCCACAAATGTGATCGTTATATTAAAATCTAAAGAAAATATTGCCCTTCCTACCTCTCACGGACCAATTAGCCTGCTGAGTACTGTATCTAAAATCTTTTTGAAATGCTAATGCAAGATCGAATCTTGAAAATAGCTACAGACGAAAAATTAATTCCTAATCATCAATTTAGTTTTCGAAAATACCACTCAACGGTACGCCAAATACACACAATTACAGATTTGAGAGACGGCGGTGCTGTATTGGGTTTTTCCCAGGCATAGAAAAGGCTTTATCGTGTATGGCATCTCGGATTTTTATTTAAACTGAAAAGTATTATGCCCAGCGATCTCTACTGTTTGCTACGTTCGTATTTATCATATCGCTCATTCCAAGTCAAGATAAACTCTGTCTTCTCCAAAAAGTATGATGTTACAGCTTCGGTTCCGCAAGGAAGTATATTTGGACCTCTACTCTATTTACTGTATACAGCGGACACTAACTACCTCCATGCTGGCGACCTACGTGACGATATATGTATCAATGATGATTGTTCACATGCATCTGCTCTTATGCAAGAATATGTAGATAAAATATCTGTATGGGCTAAACAGTGAGGAATTAAAACCAACATGAAAACGAGTCAACAGGTAACGTTTTCACTGAACAAGAAGCCTTGCCCACCAGTTAAAATCAATAACATTCCTTTTCCTCATTGCAACACAATAAAATACTTAGGCCTGTATTTGGACCGCCGTCTTACATAGAGTAGTCACATTCAGTATGTGCGTGAAAAAGTATGTTCTAGAATGAAATTGCTGCGCAACATAATTAGCAGAAAGTCCTCTGTAAAGCTATCCTGGTGTACTTGTCGGTAATAGCTCCAATATGGAAGTACGACCTTGAAATTTACGGTGCATCTGCAAGACGTAATATACATCGTATTCAGCAGCTGCAATCCAAGATTCTTCACCAGATGCGGGTCGACGCTCCATCATTCTTTGTATCAAATCGTACCTTTCACGATGATCTCTACATTGAATATGTACACGATTATCACGGCAGACGATATAACCTATTTTTTAACGAGCTGCGTACTAGCTCCAACCGCAATATTTCGAGTATGCAACAGCCATACCTGGTAATCCGATAAGAAGGCTCGAAACGCTCTGGACCAGAGACTTTCTTAGGATTGAATAACCTTAAATGGCAGTCCCGGCGATTGAAATAATTATTTTATTAGATCTTTGATTTTTCTCTACAACCACTGCACACTATATTTTCTTTGTCCCTTTTTTTCTCTCTCTTTCAATAGATCATTCATGGTTATCTGTCTTGCTCATTCTATTGAGAGTGATCGGTATTTCACGCCACACACTTGATATAAGTTAATTTGTTACTAACTTATTAGGTTCGCCAATAGTGGTCAGTTCATTCTGACTGAAGTGGTGTTATCTACCACGTCTATTCTTGCACTTACTCCACCTAAAGAACCTCCCAGCTCGGATTTTCTTTTCCATCCTGATAAGACTTCGTTCCAACCACAATTGCCTTCCTAGTCATTTGTATCTGGGAACTATGACTGACCCTAATCATGTGATTTTTATTTGTGAGGACAGTGTGACTGAAACGTTTAAATAAATCGATATTGTACACATCCATTATAATAAATCAATTGAAAATTAGTTAAATCACTAATATTTATTTTCTTAAGGAAAACACAAAGCTTTTCGGCATTTACGCCATTATCAAGTGAAAAATTTAAAAAATCATAATTTTAAAAATATAAATTAAATATAATTACTTAAAAATATGTGATGGTAATTGTGAAAATATGATCCAAAAATGATGTCTGCTTCTGTCGGTCTATTTTTTTGATTTGTTGAAATTTAATATCAATATATTTGTTTATTAATTTAGTTTTTTTATTTTAATTTTTTCTTCAATATTATTTTCCTGATTCTGTAAAAGTTGTATACTGTGGAATTTTAAATTTTTCATTTACTATTGCGATGTATAAAAAAAAAAAATTAATATAAAAAAACTAAATTAATAAACAAATATATTGATATTAAATTTCAACAAATCAAAAAAATAGACCGACAGAAGCAGACATCATTTTTGGATCATATTTTCACAATTACCATCACATATTTTTAAGTAATTATATTTAATTTATATTTTTAAAATTATGATTTTTTAAATTTTTCACTTGATAATGGCGTAAATGCTGAAAAGCTTTGTGTTTTCCTTAAGAAAATAAATATTAGTGATTTAACTAATTTTCAATTGATTTTTTATAAAAAATCACTGCATTCCACATTATATATAAAAAAAAAATCCATTATAATTATTACTATTGTATACTGTTGGAATTTATTTTAAATTTTTCATTTACTATTGCGATGTATAAAAAAAAAAATTAATATGAAAAAACTAAATTAATAAACAAATATATTGATACTAAATTTCAACAAATCAAAAAAATAGACCGACAGAAGCAGACTTCATTTTTGGATCATGTTTTCACAATTACCATCACATATTTTTAAGTAATTATATTTAATTTATATTTTTAAAATTATGATTTTTTAAATTTTTCACTTGATAATGGCATAAATGCCGAAAAGCTTTGTGTTTTCCTTAAGAAAATAAATATTAGTGATTTAACTAATTTTCAATTGATTTTTTATAAAAAATCACTACATTCCACATTATATAAAAAAAAAATCCATTATAATTATTACTATTGTATACTGTTGGAATTTATTTTAAATTTTTCATTTACTATTGCGATGTATAAAAAAAAAATTAATATGAAAAAACTAAATTAATAAACAAATATATTGATACTAAATTTCAACAAATCAAAAAAATAGACCGACAGAAGCAGACTTCATTTTTGGATCATGTTTTCACAATTACCATCACATATTTTTAAGTAATTATATTTAATTTATATTTTTAAAATTATGATTTTTTAAATTTTTCACTTGATAATGGTGTAAATGCCGAAAATCTTTGTGTTTTCCTTAAGAAAATAAATATTAGTGATTTAATTAATTTTCAATTGATTTTTTATAAAAAATCACTACATTCCACATTATATATAAAAAAAAAATCCATTATAATTATCACTATAACACGCAGTTCATTTTATCGGACACGGTTTCTTTAAAGATTACTTATATGAGTATATAACGTTAAACTATAACATTAAACATCTATCGAATATGGGAACGTGTAAATAATTTGGTAAATTTAATATATTTCGGTAAATAAAAAATTTGGTAAATTTATTATATTTCGATAAATGAGAAATTCGGTAAATTCAATATTTTTGCAATATCCGAAAATTTATTATACTGTAAAATGGTCTGATAACATGGTAAATTTAATTTGATGATGGGCTCTATTCGATTTATTATTTATAAATGATTTTTATAGCATTTATAAATAAAATCATCCGGTCGTAAATTACAAAGTGTAAATTTTTTTTATATATACACATATAATTGCAATCTGGCTGATGTAGCCAATGAATAACTGGGATGTGAGTTACGACAGAATGGGAGATGTCATTCAACAATGACAGTCCGAACTATCTTTTCAATAATTTAAACCGGTGGGGAAGATCTAGAGAGGTGTGCGATAGTTTAATCTGCGAGGTTCATTGACATGATTTAATAAATCTATCACCAGCTGGTTATGGTGACCCTCTAACCTGTGCAAGTAATTTTTACTGCAATCTCGAACTACTTCGTGCACATTTGGTACTTTTAGGTTTTTATGCAAATTTTTGTTTCGTATATACCAGGGTGGACCGACTACTACAAATAATATTTTTGATTGGGATCGCTGCACCGTTTGGAAATTCCATATTGATGCTCCCCCAGAGTGATATGCCATATATCCACACCGCCTTAATAACTGTCCTGTAAAGCAATAATTTCGATTTTAGACGTAATTCGGAAGTTTTGCCCAGGAGTCAGTACATGTTTCGCAGTTTAAATTTTATTTCTTTAACTTTGATCCTGATGTGTTCCTTCCAGGTCAAGCGGCGATCAACCAACATACCCAGATATCGGACTTTATTTTTCTGTGGAATCGTACCACTAAGATCAACAGGTAGGAATGTGTTCCGCCTAGTTATGTAACATGTACTGACTTGGATAAGTTAATTTTAACCCTCCATTGTCGTGCCCAGATGTCCAAGTCGTTCAAACCGCGCTGTGATTTTTCTGACGCCGCTGCCGAATAATTATTTCTCGCGAAAAATGCTGTTTCATCGGCAAATGCCGCCATCTTCACATTTATATTTAGGGAAGGTCGAACATACATATGAGAAAAAGGATTGACCCCAAACCTGAACCCTGCAGAACCCCAGCCTTGAGAGGATAAAATGTTGATATATCACTACCGAATTTGATTTGAAAAAATCTATGTGACAGGTATAGCGTGTAGTAGAGATGTGACGAGTGCGTTTTATTTTTGAATGTAACCCTTCGTGCCATACATGATCGAAGGCCTGACTGACGTCCAGAAAGGCTGCAGAACAACTGCTTTTCAAAACAATTACCGATGTATTTTTTATTGTAGAATGACCAGGACGAAACCCAAACTGGTAGTTTGGAATCGTACCCTGTGGCTGTTTTGTTAGTTCAGGCAGCAATGATTTTTCGAATACATTTGATATTATCGGTAGAAGACTAATAGGTTGATATGACTAAGCATCGTTAGTAGGTTTACCTAGTTTTGGTATCATAGTTACTTGAGAGATTTTTCATTGTGATGGATAGTAGGCCAACCGTATGATAGCGTTGAATATTGTTGTTAATAGTACTTTGCCCTTTCGCGGTAGGAATTTAACCATCTTTCCAGCGATTAGATCATACCCTGAAGCTTTGTGCATTGATAAATTACCCATAATTACTCTCTTAACCTTGGACGGAGAAAACGGTTTCATTGGAAGAGACATTTGGAAGGGCACAGTTAAGTCGAACTCAATTTGATTATAGAAAAACCCCGATCCATTACCGGGTGTATGTGGTTTAAACAACATCCTTTACATGTAGCTCAAAAACTTCCGCCTATCCAGCACGTCGTATAATTTTAACATAGCATTAAACTTTGTAAAAGCTGGGACAAAAATATTGGTTGTTGTACTGTATCCGTCAAATTTGTTTTCATATTTATAAGACACTTTTTTCATATTTTCGTTTAAATAATAATACTAATTTCTATCCTGTCATCTAATAACAATATTTCATAATTCACATATTTGACTGCGTTAAATTTTTTCTTCGATCAAATTTTCGCCGCAACGAGTTGAAACAAAATTCTGCTACAAATCGTTCGTCAAGATTTAGTTGAATACTTTCTGCATTTAATTTTATATTTATTTTTTCCTTTACTGCTATTACGTATTATTCAACGGATTCAAAATAATTTTCGCGCAAGTTTTTTTCTTCTAATTTTATCAGCATTAAATAAATGATCACTTTAAATTATTACTTATTTCCTCAAAATTCCAAAAACTTCGTAAAGATCTGAAATTTTCTAATCTTTCTCCAACGATTTTTTTACTTCGTCTGTCGTTGAAGTTTCTATTAATAATGTCGATACCGCGCTAAACGGGAGCTACCGCATTATTACATGGTATTTAAAACCGGCATCTGTCGATAAAATCCGCATTCTTTCGTGTATTGCTCCGCCTGCAATTAGACGACAAATAACTACCAGCATTGAAAAGAGCAAGCAGGAAACGGATAGCCGACATACGATGTTTGGACATAAACCAGCCGAACGAAGATTGAAGTCTCGCAATAGTTTTATGGCAGTTATCGAGCCATTAACAATAAGCTCGGAAACCGCTCGATATAATGCGTGGAAGGAAGAATGGACGAAGAAAAATCGCGAACCATGGATTGAACCCAAGGAGCACCTTCCTCCAGAAGCCGAACTAAAATATGGAACATGGCGCTCGCTAAACAGACTACGAACAATGGTTGGTCGAACAGGAGTAAACATGAAGAAGTGGAAAATCTCTGACAGCTCCTCCTGTATATGTGGCCAGGAACAACCATCCATCATCTTTTCATCCGCAGTAGCTGCCCACATGAGTGCGATTTCAACGACCTAATACAACTGGATGGAAACAGCGTCGCGTTTGCTGAATACTGGGCAAACACCGTTTAACGCATAATCCTTTTCCTGACACAAAGAAGAGGATATCATTGTTCATCAACGTGATTGAATTCTGTACATTTTTCTGTAAAACATTTATTATACAAAGTAAATACACTGAAAACCCTCTTAACGGACACATTTTTCAGTTCCCATTGTAGAAAGTGTGAATAACAATGCATTTTGACCGCTCTATGACGGACGCTCTCTATAACGGACGTGGATAGTAATTTCGATTCCTTTAGCTCTTTAACGGACAAACATGTAACTTGTTCGTGACTAAAAATGATCATAAATTGGTCAAAAGTCAGTGTATATCTGTGTAGAAACGATAGAAAGTTTTGAAATCTGGCCAAAAATTAGCCGATTCTGCATTAATAATTCATACTTATGTTCAAGGACTCTATTTTGTTTAATTTGCTAATACAGCTGAGCAAACAGGGCAAAACGCAGATTATCGTCTGCCAGGCTTTACACACTTTCTACCCGGTTGTCTTTGAAATCGGTTTACCGTTCGTTTACAATCGGTTTACTGCCGCGTTTTATGAATAAATGGCATATTGTGTTTTAGCTGACATTTTGAACATGATTCAAGACATCAAAGTAACGTTGAAGAAGAACAGCCCTTCATCAAGTTGGTGACTTACTCGAAAGTACTGCAGGACCTTACTCGTGAGTCTTATTCACGAAAAGGTGACGAACGAGGGTTTTCCATGACATGTTTTAGCTGAACATAAATCAATGGTAAAATTCAAATTGAAAAAATAAACAAAAATTACTTATTTAAAAAAAAAAATAAATAGGTATCCTAACGGCATAATTGCATACTGTGTATGGTGTCCCAAAAAAACCACTACTGAAATTTCCAACGCCTATATGCGAAGTTAAATGAGTGATAGAGGGTTACAAACCGGTTTTTTAGTTACACTGGTCTTACTAGAAATCTAAATAACAATGACAGCGTTGCGAATGCAACAGGTCACAGTGTTGAGAACGCAGTGTTTGAGTGTAGTTCAAAATGGTTTTTTCTCCTTAACAAAGCTGTAAAATTATTGAATTTTATTTCGCGAATAACAACTCTTTTAAAGAAGTGAGACGGCTGTTTCAAGAAGAATATGGTGATAACTACACACTACCGAACTCATCATCCGCATCGTTTATCGATTTCGTTTGGAGCATACTGTTGATCGGAAGACTGGAAGTGGCAGACGACCGATAGTTACAGAAGAAAAGAAGGAAGAGGTGCGGAACATTGTAAACGCTGTCAAGTGTCTGTTCGTCGTCTGTCTAAACAAGTAAACTTGTCGAGGTCTACCAAACATCGTACTCTACGCGGTTTACGTTTCAAACCATATCATGTGTCGGCAAGACACAATTTATTGCCTATCGATAACACGCGCCGCGCGCAATACTGCCGATGGATAAAGCAGTTTAGCCGTTCAGGGTTAGGTCGTTTTGATGATGTTTATTTTAGCGACGAGGCATGGATTCACTTGGACGGCTATGTAAATGCACAAAATTATCGGCTATGGTGTGCGAAAAACCCACACAAGTTTTTGACAACCAGTTTGCACCCACGCAAAATTGAAATGTGGTGCGGAATTTCGCGCAAAAAGATAATAGGTCCCATATTTTTTTAATCTACAATTAATGCCTCTCACTACCAAGACATTATTACCGATTTTATTGCTAATGTAGATGTGGAGGACCGGTATTGTTGGTTACAGCAGGATGGAGCGACTGCACATACAGCAGAGAACACAATAGACTTTTTGAAGTTGTTCTTTGACGACCGCATTATTTCTCGCGGCTTATGGCCTCCGCGTAGTCCCGACCTATCGCCATGCGACTTTTTTTTTGCGGGGCTACGTGAAGGAAAAAGTGTTTAAGCAACCAACTCAATCCATTGAAGAATTAAAAACAAAATTCACAACGGCAATCAACGAGATCGATCGACCTATGCTGAAACGAATATTTTTGAACATGGCAAGACGAGTCAATGCCTGTCTGAAAGTGAAAGGAGGCCAATTTGAACATTTATTGTATGTTTAAGTGACTTTCAGTATTACACAAAAAAAAAAAAATAAGTGCGAGTTAATGTCTTTTTATAATTTCCAATAGCGGTTTTTTTGGGACACCCGTTAAATAAATAAATACATAGATGTTTAGAATTAAGTACATTGAGTATATTATGATTTATTTTTAGTGGATTTTAAACAGAAATTTTCCTTATAAATATTATTTATACCCTCATTAATTTTTTTTAAACCTCTCTATAACGGACATTTCCATTGGTCCTACGGGTGTTTTCGTTATACAGAGGTTTCACTGTATTCATTTTTCGTCTTTAATCGGTAATGCAGGATGTTTTTGGGAGGCAATATTTTGCATTTAATTCATCCGTTCAAATTTCTGTCAAATTTTCCAGGTTCATAAATTTTCATTCAAATTTCAAATTACATATTTATTTAAAGACGCTCGACTTCCAGCTCATTTACGTATACGATACAGTACAATTTAGATAATTATAAATAATATAGTAATTGAATGATAATATCTTCTACAAATAATTCTACCATATGTACGTCAAAACTACTTATAGATGATTCTATAGAAATTACCGGAAAATTATGTCTTCTATAAGTTTACATAGTTCGGTAATTTAGAAATAAAAATAATTCTAGAATGATTTATATCTTCTGGTATAATTTCAGAGTTTTTAAAAATCGGAAAGTACTTTGTACTCCAGGTTCGTCGTTTCCAAGTGCGTCTTCTGTAAAGGATCTTGTTTGGTCGAATGAAAAGGATTCTTCACGTTCCTTGTTCACTTTTGGACATACGGAGATTATATGTTCAACGGACAAATTTTGATTGCCACAAAACATACATGATGGTGCAGGTTCATTTTGCAATAAGTGTCCGTGAGTTAGTTCAGTGTGGCCGATGCGGATTCTGCTTAGTTCATGGGATGAATAACGGTGTAATAATCATAATATCGGAGAGTAGGACAAAAAACTGCAAACGTCAATGTATCGAAATTTTCTGTTGAAAACTTTTAATTTACTCGAAATACATCTCGAACATTTAACGGTTTTATAAAAATAATATTTTCTCTTAAAGCTTTCTTATAATTCTTCGATTTTTTCCACTGACATTCCCCCCATATGAGTTTATATTCCGCACCTTTTATCTACTTACTTGTCTATCTTTAGTTTTTTCATTATATAAATCTTCCATAATTTCCTGCTTTATATTATTTATCGTGCCTTCCTTGTAACATGTTGGACAACCATTCATGTTTACTGGTGATTTGTAATTATATTGCGTTATTTTATCTTAAATAATAATATTCACATTTAATCATTTAATTAAAACGTTTTGCTTCGTATTATCTTTGTAATTGATAAACTTATAGAAACACTTATTATATATATATATATATATATATATATATATATATATATATATACATATATATATATATATATGTATATGCACATATGTATATATGTATATATATGTAATATATAGTAATATATATGTATATATGTAATATATAGTAATGTATATGTATATATGTATATATATGTAATATATAGTAATATATATGTATATATGTATATATATGTAATATATATACATATATATACATCATATCATATCAACCCAAATGTCTCTGTTACGGCATTTACCTGCGTGGGTAGTCAGACATAATGAAAATGTTAACACGAGTGCAACATACATTACAATAACATATTACATAACAATAGCACTAAAATTACTACAGCATGTTGGAATTGAAATAATTTTGGATTAAACAATAATAAGCAAAATATACATTTACAGACCCCTTCCCATAAGAAAAATCCAATTATTCTTTATCGATGTTACAATAACAACTATGTTCCATAATATATATATATATATATATATATATATATATATATATATATATATATATATACATATTATCTAAAACATTCTTATGCCATAAATGCCAACTGGTGTCAGTTCAGGCGGTTTGATCATCAACTGGTGCAACAGTCCGTGGACTGTCTTTTTCTATTCATATCAGTTATTGTCCATTCTTTTCATTTCCGAGTAACTTGAACAGTCGGAATCCCTCTTCAGGTTATCTATCCAGCTTAATCGCGGTCTACCTCTTATTCGTTTTCCGGGATATATCTTTAAATTGCATCTAGCAGCAATCCTCCATGTCGTAACATGCGCACCGTCCAATAGTTTGCGTTTTTTAATCCGCTTCAATACTTGTCACCTTTCATTGACCCGTTTCGAAACTTTTTGGTTTATTATTTTCTCCGTCCAGCTTATTATCTCCATCCGCCTCTAGTACCACATTTCAAATGGTTCTATCCTGCCATCTTCCCATTTTGTACATGTCCACGTTACCGATCCGTAAAATGCTACTGATCACGAGCATGTTTTCATAATAGGTTTCCGCAAGCCTGTGGACATCGTTCTTGTCATATTTTTTTTTTTAGCATGACCCGTTTCGCTATGGCAAGTCGTTTCCGTATGTCTTGGGAGCTACTGGTGTTTCTCAGGTACATGAACGATTTGCTCTTAGGTTTTTATCCATCGATTACAATATTCATTTGTTATTTCATTCCTTTTGTCGTTATTTTGGTCTTTTTAAATCAATCGAATCGCCATTTGACGAAGGTGTTCTTAATTTTTTGACTAAATTAGTTACGGTAGCGTCTAATATTTCAACACCGTGCGTACGACTTTGGGTTAAAATAACATTACTAATTGCATTAAAATATATTTCACTTAAAAATTATTACAGACATCGAGCTAACAAAACATCGTCATATCGAAATATAAAAGTTGTATACATTTTTCTAAACAAATTAATAATATTTCGACTAAATATAAACATTTTTACTAGATAACTGGAAAAATTTATCTTGTAATAATTTACTACCAATAATCGCACCTGACAATAACAGTCTATTAAAAAACATTGAACATTTCACACTAGACGCATAACATTGGAAAATAGCCAAAGTTATTACAGACCGGAGAAGGATTGTAGTAACGTTAATAATATAAAAACAATTAGTTTACTAAGTAATTGAAGTAAAATTTGGGTGGGGGATTATATCGAATAAATTACAAACTTTCTCACGATATTTTTAAAAATGAACGAGTTAGATTTAGATCAAGTCTACACTGTATCGAGTTTCGAGAATTTCTTATAACCGATAATTTTAATCTTCGCAAACACACGCAGGTATGGGGATATTGATTAGCTCGGAGAAAGCATTCGATACAGCGTGGTAATAATAGTATATCGTACGAAATGTTTAAATCTCAATTTCCACTACGTCTTATTACTTAAATTAAATCTTAATTAAACGGCAGAATATTTGAAGTTAAGAGGAAGTTGATTCATTATTATATTAATCGATATCCCACCATTTCTACATTTCGCAACGCTGATGACTTAGCTTCATACTGCGCTTCGTATAAAACAGACGCAAGATTATTACAGAAAGCACGGAGGGTATTAAATTTTTAAGAAAAATAGTCCATCATCGTTCTCCGACATTACGATGAAATCCGATCAAGTTCTGTTAAAGAAGTTAAGTATTTAGGAGTGTGATAACGGAAGTCGTTATTAATACCACGTCAAGTGCGCTGTTGCTCACAAACCTATTCGTACGCTGTACCCTATACTTAATAAAATGTATTGTCTTGAAACAATAAATAAAAATCGATCTATACTACCGTAATGCAACCGAGATAAATGCGTATTCAGTGTGATCGTATAGAGAACATTACAGATAATCTATACAGACGATTCTATAGAAAAGTCAGTAGGACGGTATGCTTCAGATTTTTATTACATAAATAAAGAGGTATGGAAGTTCACAAGTAGTTGAAATACATCGGATCGTTGTATACGGTAGAACTGTACGCAATAAGGCGTTATAAACATAAAAAAAAAATAAAAAATAAAAAAAAAAAATAAACTAGAGACCGAAATATTTTAATTGCGACAGACTTTCTCGCAGGAAAAAAATGTTAGCAACGTAGAAATGAAAAGTAGAAAAAATTGGAAAATAAACTTAAAAAGTTAAACGGCAGTTTTTAAGCGGATTTCAGGAACTTTATCTAACCGACACAGTAGATGTCCTTACAAGAAATAGTAGGCGGACACAAAAAACTGAACTGGGAGGATTATATTAAAGAGTTCGAGGAGGATCATATGAATAATGGGAACAAATATATACAGCGGGGAAACACAACAGAAAGGGAAAACCTATACACTAGTAAAGCGTACTGTCGGTAATAGGAATCCGTGTGGACAAGAATATAGAGAGACTACATAAAAATAATATGCAGATTACATTTTATCGAACAATCGGGATAACGAATATTCTATTTAATAACGTGTCACGTCAATAATAAGATCGTTTTTCAATTCTCTAATTTTTATTTTTAAATTGCATTCTCTAATTTATACGCGATAATTACACAACGCCTGCAAGCGGTAGACGAGAAACATCGGAATACGGACTCACAGGCGATACAAATGATCAACTATCAATACTCGATAAAATCCTGTTTGTCGGAAGATTCTAGCTAACGTCCGTACATCCAGCTTGAACGTAACTGCTGGGATTTCCGAGTCATTCAAACATCATATTTGCCGAGCTAAACATCTGCATCAGTCGATGTTAGTAAATCGCGTGATGAAACAACGGTTCCGTGATGCGTGGAACGGATACGAAACGATATAATTACAGAACATTCAGCTAGACATAACGTCTTGGAAAACGTCGATACAATCATCGCGACGCGACAGAAATAGCCTAGCACTAAACACATACTTCATTATTCCGCTACTGCGATCATGCTGTTCGCATTCTGTACGCGATCGTATTACTCGAACCAGCCTTGTTAATTTTATCCTCTATCACTAAGAACCTTAACATTCCAATTTCTCAAATGGCTTCAAAATTTTTCCTCTAATATAAATATTGAAATTCGATTCGACTGTAGTACGAATAAAATGATATCGTTAAATAAATTTTACTCTCATAAACCGAATACTTTAAACATTCTTTTTTTCTATTTTGCAATAGAAAAAGTAACACATACACGCATACACACACACACACACATATATATATATATATATATGCAAGATATGTTTGATACTACAATATGGATAGATATACCGATCACCGATAAGATATGGAACTTCAAATCAGACATAACTTCTTGGAAAACGTCGATACAATCCTCGTGACGCGAAGAAATGATTCTAGCCGCTTCTATATTGAACACACCGCTCTTACAAATATATCTTACATCGAAAGGTACTCAGACTGCGGCCAGCAATCTACAACTGTTGTCCGTATTCTGTACGAGTGTCCTTTCAATCGTATTACTCGAACCATCTTTGTTAATTTTTATCCTCTATCACTGATAACCCTAAAATAAAAAAAAAAAAAAAAAAAAAAAAAAAACCCCTAACATTCCAATTTCTCAAACATCTTTAAACGTTTTCCTCTAATATAAATATTGCAACCAGTCCCTCCGATAATAAATGACATCGTTAAATATTTATTTTGTAATACGAAAAGTAACATACATATTATATACTTCTTTGTAAAATGTTTACACGTTTGATGCTACAATATCCCGTTAACGAAATTAAGTTAAAATATATATATATATATATATATATATATATATATATATATATATATATATAATCATTATGTTATTGTTATACTATCGGTCGAAATAATAATATATAATAATCGAAATAATGGCGAAAAATAAAGAAAAAAATAAATTACAAATTCTACTTACCCTTCAATATCTGAGAAAACAAATTTGCATCGTTTTCATCGTAAAACGGGGGATATCCACATAAAAGTATATAAGAAATTACGCCGATACTCCAAATATCTACGGCTTTACCATACGGTTTTTGAGCCAATACTTCCGGAGCTGTGTAGAAAAGTAATTAAACGAGTTATTTCAAATTTAAAATATTAACTATAAACGCGTAAAAATAGCGATGAAATAAAATAACCTTGAACACTTTCTATTACTTTATGATATATATATATATATATATATATATATATATATATATATATATATACATAATTAAATTAGGAAAATACCTAATTATAAATAAAGATAACATTGGAAACACTCAGTAAAAATCTTCGAACAATTTTGATTCAAACGTTGTCCGTTAAAAACCAATTTTTTAAACTGCAAGTTACATTACATATAAACCTCTGCCTACGCATACATCGTTAAAAATAGTTAAATATGAACAGCGCAATTTATAAAATGAGTATACCTAATAAATGTATTATTTGTGAACATTTTTATATTTTATATATATATATATATATATATATATATATATATATATATATATATATATAAACCGTAGAGTTGCTTTCTACAACAATGGAAGGACTCCCAGATTATCATACTTTCCAAACCTGATAAATAAGCATAAATCTCACACAGACAAAAAATTGCTCATTTGAAGTCCAATCACTCTATAATATAACTCATCAAATTACAAAAGAATATGTGAACATTTTTCGGATAATTTCAACCGTAATGAGCATACAGGTATGCTACTACTAGATGTCGCTAAAGCCATCGACACAAAAAATGATTGAAACAAAATTTCCAGAGTATCTAATTACTCTCATTAAAAGTTATTTGAACAATAGGTCACTCAGTGCATTTCTGGTGAATACCCCACCACTATAACGTATGCATTTGTTGAACTAGTAGTCATTCGTCGTGGTACGTTATATCGTCTCGCATGTAGTCGACTCGGTGTTATCGGTTTCTCGACGCGTGCCGAAGATGGTTTCACCAACGCACAACGTCTCGAACATCGAACAGAGATACATGAAATGTTTCTGTTAGCGACGCTGAGATTACGAATATTTTATCAAAGGACGAAGAATTACTCGATGATGATAATAATAATAAAACCGGTCTAGGAATAAACGCGGGTAATGTCGTTCATATTAATAACGATAATAATAATGATTATAGTTATTTTGATAATGACGGTTGTACCGGCGATATGCAACAATGGCAATCGCAAAGCAGTAAGAAGGGCAACAGCTAAAAATGCTCGTATTGAAAATATTCAAATCGACGCAAATAATCATTATTCTCCGTTAAACATCGACGACGATCTAATAAATTCGGTAATACACGGTAATATTATTCCTAATTCAGTCGATATTTTATTAATACAAAAAATTCCACCGATAGTTGCGTCCAACTAAAAACATCGCTGAAAATAAAACCTAACCTCAAATATTAAAATTAAAATACAAGAAAAAAAAAAAAGGGTAAAACTTTTTTTTTTAACACAGAATCCCTCCGGTACTTCGATAAATTAAAAGAATTTATAATTAAAAATAAGGTTCGCTTTTATATACGGAAAAAGTCGTTGTAAAAGTAAAAATGATGTTAAAAGGAATAGTTCTTCTGGAAATAAGTGAAGCGGAAATGTCAAAAGTAAAATACAAATCGACGAAGTAAAACAGTTTTCCGGATTCGTTACCAATCAGGTTAAAAAGTAATTTCTCGTCACTTTTTTGTCAAACGTTCTTATTAAGGAAATAACTAAAAGAGAAAAGAATTACGTTATTGTTTAAAATTAGACGGGGAAAAGTATATATACGTTAAGAACGATCCGTTAATAATGCGATGCTATCGGTGTCGAGGCTTTAATCACGCGGTATATAACTGCAACAAAATGTTATGCGGAAACTGTGATGGTGAATGATTCGAGTGTCTGCTATTTAGATAAAAGTAGTGAAAAATAGATTAAACGATACAATGTGCGATTAGAAAAATTGACGTATTAATATTGGGAGAAATAAACGTGAAAAAATACGAAACGTAAAATATAAGTGGACACGATAGAGAATACATAATTTAGATGAAGAAAGAGTTATGATGGTAATATATGTATAAAGCGAGAGAGAACTATTAAGGCGTATAAAATTATTTTTGGTAAAAACCGAACTACTCCTATAGGCAAGATTAAATTAAACAACTCATCTCTACAGACGACCAAAAGTGTCGTCGGGTCTTTCTTCAATACTTTCGTCCAGAGAAAACGGAGTTAATACCGCTAGACACATCAGGGAAAAGCCAACCGATTATTGACTATGAAACGTTATGTAACATTATAAAATGTTTAAACAACAGGAAAGCTTGCTCCGGGGATAGAATAAGTAATAAGATAATAAAGCTAATAAGCATAAAACGTAATAATCTAATTTTAACTCTCATAAATCAGTGTATTACAGACCTTCCCTAACTGCGGGAAAATAGCAGATATTAAACTAATCGCTAAGCCTGGAACTAGGTCACTTCCTACAGACCCATATCTTTACTCAATTCTCTCGGAAAAGTTTTTGAAAAAATTATCAACAAACTTCTTACGCAAAATTATCTCCAAAAACATCTATCATAAAAATCAATATGGTTTTAGAGCGGCACATTCAGATGCAATCTTCAAACTAGCTACCAATATAAAGAACTGTATAGCTGGTGGACATACGGCGATTGTCATTTCATTTGACATTAAGGGTGCTTTTGACAATTGCAAATGGTCGTCTATCATTGAAATATTAAAAAGAAATCAACCCATTTCTAGTAAATATTATTATTGACTAGTTCCTTGCTAGAAATGCAAGACTTAAAATAAAACTGTGTCTTTTACCTCTGCCTAATATACTTAAAAAAAAAAAAAAATTTATGCATTAATCATTAGTACCATAAGTTATTATAAGCGTGCATTTGTAACAAACTTGTATATTATTTTTGTCTAAGCTTTTGTATATATATATATATAAATTTAAGGAACAATTAATTACTTGCACACACACACGCGGTTGAAGGGACTATCTTATTCATCCCCCTTCCACTCTATTTTTAAGTACACTTGGCAAGGAACAATTACACACAACTGACGTAATGCACACTATATCCACTTGCTGGAATTGGGGAAAAAAAAAGGCAGAAATCGTAAGATAACGAATGATCAATGCGGAGAGTATAATAATAAAGTCGACAATCAACTATTTTCTATGTATGGGGGTCTCTACAGATCAGCATCGAGAGATATTGGATGAAATGACTGAGATAGATGAAACAGTACTTAAAAATAAAACGACTATTTATATAGGTGATATTAACATTGTGACAAAAGAACCTAAGGTGTTAAATTATAAGTCAATCACGAGTGAAATGGGTTATGTTACAACAATGAAAGTAAGTAAGTAAGTAAGTAAAAGTGTATTTACAATATTTAAATTTACACGAACAACAAACTTAGTATATGTATCGAAAAATTACATCTCATACCACGTGCAAAATAACAAAATAGATAATTATACAATTTTTTTACAAAATATAATTTCAGGAAAAACCACCACCAAAACCTGAATACACATTATACCGGCCTCTTAGATAAGAATAATGATACTTATTATTAGAATGTTAAAAACTAAATTAATAAAAATAAAATAAAAATAAAATAAAAAAACGCTTATAGTAAGGCATATTACGTTTGTACCGTTTATATTTTAATTGCAAACTAGTACGATTATAATCGCCAATATTATTAATAATGGGATCTTGATTGAGTTTTTCAACAAATCTCTTTGTGTGTTGGATAATAATATCCTCGACATAAGATAATTTCGACGTGTCATGCATACTATCAATTCTATTGTACAGAGGGGCTTTAAGTATTATTCTACAGCACTTATTTTGAAGTCTTTGTAATTTACCTAAATTATATCATCTGTAATACAGCAATTAGAATAGCCATCGGTGCTTTTCGTACAAGTCCGATTGACAGTCTTTATTGCGAAGCTGAAGAATGGCCTCCGTCTTTAAGAAGAAAATACCTTATTAAAAAATGGAATATACACCTACAAACACTTTTCCAACTTCCTGATAACTTTCCTATTCCAGAAATTCCTGATTTAATTTATAAAAATCACACGCAATATCCTCCCTGGCATCTCTTTTCCATCCAAACCGACACATCTCTAATGCATTCCGCAATAAAGTCACTCTCTGCAGATCAAATAAATATCCGCATTAAACAATCCATAGATAAATACAGAGGATGTAAAAAAATTTATACCGACGCATCTAAACTTAATACATATTGTGGTTGTGCGGTGGTTTTAGAGGATTATATTCTTCGCTACAGCTTGCCTCCACAGTACTCGGTATTTTCCGCTGAATTATACGCAATCTACCTTGCTGTATCCGCTGCGGTCAATGAAAATCACAATGATCTTTTAATATGTTCTGATTCACTATCTTCCATTATGTGTTTCAACCCTAATTCTTCCAAAATCCATCCTATTGCCATAAAAATATTGAATCTTTTGTACCAACACCCTACTCTGAAAATAACCCTAATATGGATTCCAAGCCACACAGGTTTCATATTAAGTGAATTAGCTGATAGAGCAGCTAAAGAGGCAGCTCGAATCCAACCTTATCCCTTAATACCTATACCTGAGGCAGATGCAGTCACCTCCATCAAATATATAACAAATAAATTATTTTGTGATCTGTGGAATGCAATTCCTCCAACGAATCATCTTAGATCCATTCGCTCCTCTCCTCTTCCTTGGAAATATTCGGCGCAAAGCAGACAGGATCAGGTAGTACTTTCCCGTATTCGTATTGGCCACACTGCATTGACTCATGGTTATATTCTAAGTAGAACAGATCCACCTCTGTGCGCTCATTGCGCCCGAACCCCCTTAACACTCCAGCACTTGTTCTTTGACTGCCCACAATATTCCGTATACCGTCCCCAAAACTTCAATGGTAGTTCATTCAAAACAGTTCTATCTGATGACCCAACTGCTGTAGAAGCAGTACTTCAGTTTCTTCGAGCTATAGGCATGATCAATTTAATCTAACATTCATTTTTCCATACGGGTGCTTCTAGCCATAGCAGCAGTACATAGTACCCGTCAAAAAAAAAAAAAAAAAAAAAAAAAAAAAAAAAAAGAACTACTTGCATAAGACCATACGGGGTATAACATTTTCGGCGTAATAATAGTTTTATAAATAATTAGTTAACTGAATTAACCTGACAACGTTTATTGAAGACCGGATATAATTTGAATAGGGATGCGTGAATTTTATTTGATACGTATTCAATATGTTTCGAGAAGGTAAGTCCTTTATCTAATATTACACCTAGATATCTAACATGAGTTTTCCAATCCGTAGCTTTATTATTTATAAGGACTGGAGCAAAAGATCGGCGGTCTTCTTTTAGTGAATAAGATAGATTCAGTTTTTTCAGAATTTTGATTTAATTCTCCATTTGTTAAAATATGAATTTGAGAAGAATGGAAAAGTGATATATTTACATAGACGCAGGATAGAGATGATATATTTACAAAACAAACTTGTAAAAATGTCGAATTTAAAAAACCTGAAAATATCAATATATCTGATCGCAATATGATTTCTTCTGAAGTAATGTTCCAACGTATAGTGGAAAATAAGCAGACATTTAATAGGAACATGTATAAAAAAAGAGTAAATTGTCGAATAGATTAAAAACTATAAATTTGGTATGAAGAAATGACAAATAGAACGACTTCGGAGAATTACACAAATATAAAATTCAAACGTATAGTATAATAAATATCAGCAACCGATAAACACGAAAAGGAAAACACGTTACGTAGAGGTATTAAAGAGTGTGGATGACACGAGAAATACTACAAGTGAAGGATAGACTGTTCAACAAATGTAAATAAATGTTAACCAGTACTTAAGGAAACAGTATGAAATAATACGAAATAACGTGAACAAGGAACACAAAAGGATAAATTTGCGAGAAAATGCTTTCAACAACTAGAAGCGGATATTTTAAAAAGTCGTGGCATAACATAAATAAAATTTTATAGGTCAGCAAAAACCTTTAGTAGACGACACAGTAAAGAAATACTTGTGTAAGTTTGAAAGTGGCAAATGAGTTTGGATATATTGAAAATTCAGTAGAATTACAGATAAATGCGGTACACATTATTAGTAAAAACGATTAAATGCAACCGAAGCAGTGAATATGTATATACACCTAAAGCGACTAAAGAAATAATGACGAAAATAATCGATTAAAACTGAAAAAGCACATATGACGAAATTAGAATAAAAAATGTTAAAAATATTTAAAATATTAAAAATATAATCGCGTAAGCGATCATTTAATAAACCGAAACATTAAAAGAAGGCGCAATACCACCCGGATTTAAAAAGATCGTCGATAAGACCAATTTATAAAAAGGGAAATCGTAGTGATTATTCTAAAGATCGAACGCTTAAAATAATGGAGAAATATACGGCAATGAGACCAACTAAATACATCGAAGAAAACGAGAAAAAATTGATAAAGAACGGTATGGTTTTCAGAAAGTCAACATCAATGGCATTCGGTGATTTTGCGGAGGAAGTAAGAATAAATTTTGAAAAACAAGTTGTTTAGTAACCTACTACGTAGACTGAACAAAATCGATACTGTGGATCATGATGAATTAAATTTGTTAACATAATTCTCGATATCGAATCTTTCTAGCGTGTGACGCGACAACGTTCACCGTTTTTATTTATTATCGTCCTTTTCCGATCAAACACATAATACAACGCAATTCGAGAAATATCTAACTTCGGTCTTTTCTTCGTAATAGTTTTATCTAGTATACACTTTTTTTTAACGTGTTAATAATGTACTTCTTATTCTTGGATGATGATTTCCCATTGAACGACTTTATAATAGAACGTTCTTTATCATGGTCCCACTCGTTTCAGAATAACTGGGTCGGGAAAATTATTGAATTGTTTAATTTTATAGTTTTCGTTATTTTTACATCCGACACCGTACTTTTCTCTAAAAGAAATAGGAGACTGTTATTAGCCGAGTTTATTTTCTTCTTCGAAGTTGTTCAGTCCCACAACTGGTTCACCATATCCGCATTTCCGATGTTTTCCCCGCTATTTTACCTTCCGTCGCATCGACCGGCATTTCTCTCCGTAGTACACGCTCGACAACCACCTTTTCCTTAGGCTTCGTAGAAGAGAACGTCGTTCTCGATCTCTAATTGAATGTTAACATTTTTGAATAAATCGTTTAATTAAATTAGAACGCGTATTACTTAACCGGTTAAGCGAGTAAAACGTATAACCGGTGTTATATCGTTCGCTTCGCGCGTTCGGTATTGTCGATCGGAACTGCTACCGAATTTTTATTATTGCTATTTATTATTTCATTACTTATTTCGAATATTCACCTTCGTATATCGAGCGAAGCATTAATCGAATATGGAAGACGACGACGATGTGTAAGCAGCATAATACCGTTCTCCATATAAATATCACACCAGGTGATACACGTAGATAAGCGAAAAAAATGTAAGCAGTTTATTCTATCTCATAATTATAATAATAATAAAGATAAAAATAACCGCGATAACAATACGTACGACGTTAATATAGGCGCTCTTTCTCTAGGGCGACTAATAGTAATTAGTTAATTATTAAACTTGAAATTACTCTTAATGATAATAATACAAATTCGACAATATTCCCGAAGTTTTTTTTTTTTTTATAATAATAAGATATACGAATTCGAAGAAAAATCGGGTAAATCGATAGTTAGTAACGTAAGTGCGGCAAAAATATTAAAAACATTCGGATATTGTGTAAAAAAATAATTTTAACATAACGATCTATATTGCGACGATGATGCAAAAATGAAATGACGGTTGATGAACGAATTAAACAAGTAAGATATATATACACACTTCTTTTTCGTTACTCGATCTGCGCCGATAAAAAAGAAAAAATGTACACACTGACTAGGACGTGGAGGATGTTTTTGACGATATCGAATGTGACGACTTTATACTAGAGAACGATTAAATGGAAAAACCAAAGTTGATAACAATTTTATGTTCCTAGTAAATCTGTTAAATTATTTTTCTACCGGCAAATTTTTCCTCAGTGTATCTTTATCGATCGAGTGAGATTTCAATACGAACCGCATGTGTAGCTAAACAATGTAGCGTATGTTTATGCGACGACAAAAAAAAACGACCAAAAAAAAAACCGGTAAAAATAGAAAATGCGTTTTATGTAGAGACAACTCTCATGTAATCATGTAAGATGGAACTGCTAAAATCAAGTCCAATGAGTTAACCGCCGAGGGGCACATATAGCAATGGATAGAGAATGTCCCGAAGAAATAATATTAAAGAACTAGTGGCATACAGCAATTGTTCATACGGGGAAGCCGCCCTTGAAGTACTAAATGTAACGATTTTTTATCTCAACTAGAGTGTCAAATTCTATCGCTATTACATATGGAAAAAGATTTCCCCACAGTTGAAACCACATAGGTAATACATTCAGTAGATACACGACGAACTCCCTATAAGCACGGATATAAGACACATTCTTCGCGAAATCTTAAACTGAATATACCTGCGACTTCCTACGGGAGGCAACTAAATGATTTTTTTTTATTTACAAAATACTCGAAACATTGTAATGTAAATGATGATAAAAATACCAAAAGTGATTAAATGATAGCACGATTACCACACACACACACAAAAAAAAGTAATAACAAAAAGTCTAGTATACATAATAAAGATGACATAAACAATAATAAACATAATGTTAAAATAACGAACAGTAATAAATACAACCCTAATAATAATAATAATAATATTAAATATTCAAATACTGCGCTTAGTTCCGTAATAGTAATATTTTAATACAACTTTAAAATAATACCAACATAATTTAAATACTCGTAAATATGGAAAAAATTAAAATTAACCTCTGGAACTGTCGCAGTATATTATCAAATATAGAATAAGTTATATATATATATATATATATATATATATATATATATATATATATATATATATATATCACGAAGAAAATATTCTAATCCGAATATTACGTGAAAGTTGGTTAAAACACACATTTCAACTTAAACGTTATAACATTAGATGTAATAATTTTGGTGCGTGCTTGAAAATGACGTAACTGTCGAAAAGCTTCGCGATTAAAAACTTTTAGTGATTATTGGTGTTATATTTTGTTCGGTTTATTATTAATTAATAAATAAAATCACTACTCTCCAATATATTCAACATTATAACATTATGAGGTGTTATAAATCTAATTCACCCGGTGTCGGATAGTCCTCATTCACGAATTCCTCGCTTACAAACTTAATTTTACAGAAAACATTAATAATAAAATAAAAATAAGAAATATACAAAAACATACAATAACTATAGCGACGATATATATGCGGCACACAAACAATGGGAACTTATTAAGTCAAAAACTATGAACGTTCGATACGTAATAATGAGCGATTTAAATGCCCGCCATACTACACGGGCTAATAGTAATAATAATTTAAAATCGATATACGACAATTGATAACAATTTAATAAATATGAATCTTAATACATATATATAAGCGACAAAATTCCAACATACATTTAATATTATGTACGACTAATGTTGCACTAAATTGTACGGTATTCACAATGACCCCGGTGGGAAGTGACCGTTTACCGATTACAAAAGATTATATTATTTCGGGAAACAACATCAACAAACGAAGCGACTCTATACGAAATGCTTTAAATTAACTAATTGGAGTAAATATTACATTAGCGCTTTAAATGAAACGAACAAAATCGATATAGAAGAATTTAGCAAATGAGAATTTTTCGACGACGCAATATAAAATAAAATAAAAATCATCATTATCAATGCGATAGAGACATCTACAGCGACGATTAAAATTAATCCGAAGCAAAATAGCACATCCACGATGTGCTGTAGTGAATGCAATCCAGCAGTTGCTAAACGACGACGATCACTAGCCGAGTTTAATTCGACATCCCGCAATAAGTAATTATAGTAAATTCGCTTTTAAATAGATCGATACGGTCGATGTTGAAATACCGCATTAATAATTAATAAGTTTAATCAGTTTCCAACTACGCTAAATATTAAAAACAACAGTCCGTGGAGAGTGTGCATATCGTAAACCATACGGAGCTTTTGCTCCGCTTTATGACATACTGTTACAAATAATTATGCGTACGAAGATTACGGTAGAATTACTTGGCTAACCATTATTTTAAGGTGCACGGCCAGAACGCACTCATGGGTACCAGTTATCATTCTAAGAAAGTTATACAATCTCTAAGTTTACGAAGGCTTAATCTAATTTCCCCATCTGGTATTTTAATTACATAAAACCTAGGGAGGTTCGTGCTTGTATAAAACGGTTAAAAAATAATACTTCAGTAGGTAACGACAATATTGCCTCTCTTTATTAATTAAAAGATTTCCCGTGAAAGCTATAACATTACTGATATTATAAATACTACGATCAAATATGGGTACTATCCACGTACTTGGAAAATTGGTAAAATTACAACGCTTCCTAAAATGTGGGAATAGATTCTTCCAAGATCAATAATATAGGCGACCTATTACTTTACTCGGTAATCTAAATATAAAATATGCGAAAAATTAATTTTAAAGAGAGACTAAATGAGTACGAGGCCAGCATGAAATCGCGAGAATCGCAGAACACATTACAGATAATTTCAACCGTAATAAGCACACTGGATTGGTTATGTTTGACATCGCTAAAAGGGCATTCGATACTACTCGATGGCATTATATATAAAATGATTGTAATTTTCCACATACCGTATTTCGGTTAAATACCTAAGTAACGGGATATTTTATGTTGAAACTAATGAAACGCGTTCTTCCAGCAAGACTTAGAGGCTGCCTCGCGGCAGCGTCTTAGGACCGTTTCTATTTTCGCTTTATTTTTACACGATTTTCCCAAATTAAATAATATCGATGTTGCTCTCTATACTGATGATACTATTCTGTAGTTTCTTTATACCACGCGCAATTAGTAATGGATTACAACAAGTATCTTCACGAGTTTTGAAAGATTTCACCAAATGGAAAATTGTCATCAATAATACCCGATAAAATTAAAATGTCGATCTTATCGAGTGGTTCGTGTTCGTTAGGCGTAATTTTCGATAAAAAATTTACTAAACACATTAATAAAAGCGAATAAAACTATATGTATCCGCTTTTTAAAAGTAAATCTCACCCGAGCATTGATAATAAGTTAATTTTATATAAAAACTATTATCCGTCCCACAATGACGTGTCCGGTTTGGTGCTCTGTATCAAATTCTAATTTTATGAAACTGCAGTACAAAATCAATGTTTAAGATGCATTTAAAATGCATCTCGTTATACCGGAATATGCGCCGCATGTTAAATATTCCACATATTAAAGATTATATATTTAAATTAGCGAACAAATGTTTTTCAAAACGGCACAGTATACATATGAACTAATAACGACAGTTGGCAACTACGATTCCAGGCAACTTAATGTATATACAAACATCGTCGTATTAAACATAATTTGTTGTAAATGCTATTAGTATAATATGTTCTACTATTCGCAATGATATAGTTAAGTTATATTTTAATATATACCTCTTGTACGTTTTATCTTTCATGCGTTTCGAATCGATTTTATTTTGTCTTGTATTTTTTCTTTTCTCTATTTTTTTTCTTTTATTTCTTGTTTTAACTTTTATGCGTATTGTTACAATTTTTACCTTTGTATCGTTAAGTTTATGATTTTTTTTTAAGTTATATGTGTATATGCATGTACGTATATATTTGTATGTATATTTATGTATATATATATATTAATTGATTGCGGGGTTTTTAAATTTTTCCCCCGCTTATCGTACTTACGTTTAAACTGTAGCGTTGTTATTTTAATTTTAATACTGCGGTCTAATGCTCATGCCGGAACTCTACTATGTAAATATTTGCGTGTGTACACGTTGTAATTCGATAAAATACATTTTTCTTTCTAAAAAAAGAAAAAATGAATTAAAAGGAAAAATAAGAAGCTTGGATTGAATACTGCAGAAGTCTCTTATTCCTAAATGTAACTCCACACACACACACACACACACACACACATTTGACGCAAACTAAAAGAACTACACAACCATCGATCAAAATAAAAATATTGATACATCCTGCATAAAACGTTGGATAAAGAAATACGAATGCATTAATGAAACTAATATTCCAAAAATAAATCAACACGACGATCAATTTTCCAAAAAACTGCCATTATGATGAATTTACAGCTTGAGGCATAACAAAACTACTGCGATAGGAGTTGGAATTCCTTATAGAGCAATTCGAGAATTACCAACTGAAACTAAACAATTGTTAATAAAATTTTATAATAACCTATTAGAGCATGCATATATACTAAAAATAACGGAAACAGCGTATATAGTTTGCCCTATCTTAAAACCGGATAAGAAGAAATACCGACACCTATTAACGTGTGTATTAGTAAAAGTACGGAAAATATATTAAAATCGAGATTAGAACGGCATTTAAACAAATGTGAACTACTACCTAAAACTCGATATATATATATACGGGTTTCGAAAAGTATATATAATTAATATATTTAATGCGCATACACAAATAACATATTCTAATAACCATTATACGATCGTTATATTAATTGATATTTTAACAAAACTGACAGAAATTATGAAGAATTTAGACGTCTCAGATAATATCGTGAAACGGATATGTGTACATATTTAATTAACCGGCAATCGACGGTAAAGTATCAGCTATATGACACGGTCGAACAGCAGTACTCTCAGCTGTATTATATACACTATAGACTAAAGAAATTTATCAACTAGATTGTAAAAGATATTACAACAAAATTTAGAATTAATAGAAGAATGGGCTTCGACGAAAAATATCGGTTTCTCCTCGCAAAAGACATGTGTGTGGTACAATTCAGCAGGAAAACATCGCATACTCGCCTTGTCCAACTAAAATTAAACAGTACGACTATACGACACACCGATCAAACTAAATTCCGGGGATTAATTATGGATAAAAAATTAAACTGGAAGGCGCATGTAGATTACGTAAAAGCTAGAGATGCGCAAAGGCCCTTAATTTACTAAAAACTCTACACCGCAAATCGTGGGGCTCCTCCGACAGAAGACCGTTATTGCGTCTATATGGTACACACGTGACATCTTTACTAGATTACAGTTCGATTGTATATTGTACAGCAATGCCAAAAGTGATTCATAAATTAGATGTAATTCAAAATCAGGAACTTCGCATTTGCAGCGGAGCTTTCTGTACCAGTCCGATATCGAGCCTACTGGCCGAAACTAACGTAACAACACTAAAAGATCGAAGAATCCTGTTAGCATTAAAATATTATTTTCAATCGAGTACGAAGAAAAAACGACTATAAAAACCTTTCATTCAAACATAGAAAGTAAATAGAGCAAAAACAACGAAGCATTTGGCCTACGATGTAAACACTTCATACGATTAAATTAACAACGGTTGATCGCACTCCAGTAGCCTCCTTGTACCCACCATGGCAAAAGTCGTTTCCACTGACTAGAAATCCCGGCTCACCAGTTAGCAAACAATTAAAATTTGCGATAAATGACAAGAGTCGTGGTCCAGATTAACTGAGAACAAATTAAGAAGAATTAAACCGCGAATAGAACAATGGATTTACCGAGCGAACAGACACGAAGAAATAGTGCTGGCCCGATTGCGAATCGAGGCTAACGCACGAGAATCGAGGAGAATGCGTCGTCGGTAAAATTTTGTCACGATTCAGGGCTTAGCGTAGAACACGTTATCACAGAATGTCCGAAATTCGATCAACAACGTTATCATTAATAAGTGGACTAGATTGAAGCGAAGTATTACAACGAAGATACAACGTCTAATATACTTTCTTAAAATAACTGGTTTAATAAAATTATTGTAGACTAAATATTGCATTGTAAGTAGAAAATAATTTTTCTTTTGTAATTTATTGTATCATTTGTAGTCGAGCGTCCTAAAATAAAATAAATATAATAATAATAGATTGTAAAAATGTAAAAATTGCTGATGACGTAGTAATATACTCGATAAACAGAAACTTTAATACAGCCATAAATAACCTCGAGAATAAAATTGAACAATTCCAAAACATTACAAACAAGTTAGAATTTGAAATATCGCTAGAAAAGACTAAAGACACAATGTATACACATCGGATATGATCGAATCCATTATTAATAAAACCATATGGGAAAAGTATCAAATTCACCAACGAAAGCATATATATTTGGACATTTAACAGTGGATCTACTCGGTCTACTGTAAGATAAAGATGGACTTAATATATTACGAATGTCGAATGGTATCAAATGGGGCTGTCACTCGAAAAACAAATATACTAATACATACGGCATTAATAAGACCCCCACACACAAGCATGCCATAACAATATCTTCCGCTAACAGAAATCGGTCGAATACAAGCAATACAAAACGCAGCACTACTATTAATAACCGGAGCCTTCAAAACAACTCCTATTACATTGCATTTTATGAAACTGGACAATCGATCTACGAACACAATTTATAGCTCATATATATATATATGTATATACACGAAAAATTAAGTGTACGCCATTCACTTAACAACAGAACGATTAAACTGGTTAACAATAATTACTGGATGAACAAAAGTACACCAGTGTTCTGGATCGCCGGCCTCCTATCTTCCCTTCCAATATTGTTTGTAATATCTTGTATTTCCGATTACGCATAATACGCCCTAAGTAAGCTGTTTTTCTCTTTTTTATAATTGTCAGCAGCTCTTCGTTTTGACCAAAATTCGTTTTAGGACATGTGCGTTCGATATGCGATCAACGTATGCTATTTTTAGCAATCCACATTTCAAATGACTGGAGCCGGTTTAAAACGTTGCTTTCTTTAGCGTCCGTGTTTCCACTCCATACAGTAGCACTGAATATACGTAGCATTTCTGTACCGTATATGAAGGCTGAGGTTTTTATTACTGAATAGGGACCTCATTTTTAGAAATATTACTGTTACCTGTTCGATTCGAATCCTAATTTCTATATCTGGATCGACATTTTCTGTTATATAACACCCAAGATATTTAAATTTGTCTACTTTCTCCACCGGTCTTCCGTGTATTTTTATTTTTGAGCGTATGCCCTTTTTTTTGCTCAGTACCGTAATTTTCGTTTTTCGGGTGTTTATTTTCAGTCCTAACTTATCTCCTTGGTATACACAATTTTATCTAGGAGGCTTTGTAATCCGTGTTCAATGTCTGCAATTATTGCCGCGTCGTCTGCATAAGATTGTTTATCGGAATTCCATTTATCTTAACTCCTAGCACCTTCTAGTCCTAGGCATTTTTCTGCATAGATATTTGAAGAAGGTCGGAGATAAACCGCATCCTTGTCGTACCCGTTTATTGATATTTATATATTCTGTAAGTGCACTGTTAGTTTCTTACTGCTGCTAGTTGCTTCCGGTATAATGATGTAATTATTTTGATATCTTCATAGTCCAATCCGACGGGTCTAAATGACATAGAAAGAAGAATCTGCTCTTGTATATATACGACAAAACTACGAATACATAACATTCCGAATTTCGATGTACTCTATACTAGGCGGTCGATAAATTTGTACAACAAATAAAAATAACAATTTCCTAATGTTAACCGATTCGCTAATATATAAAATAATCAATTATTCAATAAACGTTAATATAGAGTTAATAAAATAAAAAGAAAACATAAGAAACGTAAATGTAAATTATATCGGCATTACGTCACATTCAAGTGGATACCATGATATAAAGCGGTAATGAATTTGTCGATTAACACTGAATGCTACACGACCGATCGAAAATGAGAATTAACCACTGGACAGGAATATATATATACCTACCGTTAACATTAACATAATAACAAAACAGAAAATGAATTTGAAAATATAAATCATCTTTTACGGCGATGTAATACATTTCAAAACCGGAGGAACTAGTTTATAGAAATACTAGTCCAGACAATACCATACGCTACCCAAGTAATAACGATATTGGCAAATCCACATGAAACAATCATGCAGCCATCTACATACAAATACATTAAAGTTAAACAATACGAAATACTTGTAATCGCAGCAACTTAAACTTCATAGTATCATAGATGAAACCACGACGTTCCGATAATGATAGGTAAAACTTTTTCTCGGAAATGTTCTGGATAAATTTCTATCCTGCATATGGAATACGGGCTTTAGAATAACAAATTATAGCCGGGGATGTAAAACGAACGACTGGCCGTAAAAGTAAAGACCGCAGCTACTACGCGATAAGCGACTAGGAAGAATCACTAATTTCAGACTATCGATACTACGTCAGAGGCCTTCTAGAAACGGGATTAATATTGTGCAAATAGAGTTAAAACAATATTTACGATCGGCGATATATTAGCGAAACACACTACAGGAAATCGAGAGTCACTTCACAACCAACAACAGTGTGCTATTTTGTTTTAGTAACGAACAGTTAAGCGCAAACGGAGTGGCGATACTTGTAGACAACAGCTTAACTTAGCGACTGCAATATAAACAAAAAAAAATGATAGAATAATTGCTATTAGAATAGAACGGAGCCGTAAACTTTATTCAAATCTACGCGCTAACTAAGCGCGGCATTAGATGAAGAAATATAAGCTTTTTATAATGAATTACAAGAAGAGATAGATCGAATTCCGCCTGAAGATGTATTCATTATAATTGGAGATACAAATGCGAAAATCGAAAAATACGATGACAATCATCGTACGAAAACATCGGAAAACACTATCTAACGCAGTGAAAGAAGAGAACACATACATCGCGCGAGAAGACCGGGCACATGGGGATCTCCTGGGGACTTATACAGAAACCAGACAAAAATTGGTCCAACAATGTTGGAAATGTCAATGCAAAAATATAGTGACACGCCTAGGGGGTGCAAATTTGAACACGAAATTGGTGGTAATGAAATTGAGAACAAGACTAAAAGTGACGATAAAACCGCATTTTAAAAGAATAGTAGTTAAAAATACTAATACGTTCAAAGAATCCATGCAAGAATTGTAAAAGGACCGAAATAGGATATTATTATAGCAGTAAACGAATCGACACGAATAAGAAAAAATAAAATGCGTAAACCGTAGTTTCGGAAAAAACGATAAATTTAAACGAACGATAAAACGCTGAATATTATTTAATGATGTACGCTGGAAAATGATAAGTCGAGAAATTAAAGAAAGCTATATAAGAGATAAAAATACCTTCATGGCAAAAAAAAATATGTGAAGAGGGATTGCAAACCGTAATGAACCAAGTGACTTATATAAAAAAAAGTAAAACTGTTCTCCGGAGATTTCAAGACGAGAAATTGTAAAAGATAAAGAAGACAATATAAGAACTGATCGGAAAGAGATCGCGAAAAAATCTGAATACTGCCACTATACAACAGCACAGAAATCAATGACATAGCTGACAAAATACAATTCAATTTAGAAGAACCTGAATGAGAAATTTTGATAAGTGAAATTTATACGAAGCTATTAAATATGTACTACAGAAAAATAACGAAGCTGTAGAAGCGACGAAATACCAGCAAAGGTATACTGAAATAAAACGGAAAGGAAAGAACTGCTATATTCAATATGCAGCGCAATAATTAGAAACTGGACAGAAAATTGGTTCTAATCGGTGTACGAGATTCCTCTACGTACGAAAAGGAAACATCGAAATGTGGAAACTATCGTATAATATCGTTATCGAGCAAAATATTCGTACGGATATTACTAAATAACCGGAACTACGCGCACGAAGGAATTGCTGAAAAACCGTCAGGCTTTATGAAAGAAAGACGAGAGCAGATTCTCAACATAAGATTATTCATAGAAAAAGCACGCGAATATGAAATGCCAGTAGTAGTACGTTTCACAGATTTGACGAAATGACTTTTGATTGCGTTCATCTGAATAATATTAAACGAAACAGTCGCGACAAAGCACATTATATATCTCATAAAGTGAGTTATATAACAATCATCAAAATACTGTACGTATCGACAATTCGAGAAAGTTCCGTCGTCCAGAAAGGAGTTTTAGATACGGCTGCATTTTATCACCTGTGCTGTTCAACTTATACGGAGAATTTATAATAAGACCGCGACGATGATGATATAGAACGGACGTGTGGAATAGGACGAAAAATAACAATAATTGTCGCGAATACGAATGAAACGAGAGCATTATTAAACGTATTAGAAGAAATCAGCTGGCAATACGGATTAAACGTAAATAAAAATAAGAATATCATAGACCGAGAGGAAATATAATAATTATCAACGAAAGAACACGCGCCAGTTATGAAACTATTGAAAATTATGATGCATATTTAGGAGGTCACTTTTGGATAACAAAGGAGGATAGCCGAAAGTGAAATAAGAACTGAAAGTTCCAAAAGTGTAATGATAATATATGGAAAGATAACTCTATCAGAAAGAACGTGAAAATTGGGCTGGTCTAAACGCTTGTTTTCTACACCGTGTTACGTACAGCAGAAACCTGGATATTAAAGAAACGCGGTGCTGGAAAAGACTTTTGAGATTGTACTAAGGTCGAGCTCGCATTGTATCCGAAAATAACGCGCGCGAACACGTATAGAGAAACGTACGATACAAATTCACTGGACGAGAATTAGTCGTACGTATACGTGCGTATAGATCCGGCATCCGAATTCGATTATTTCGTACGCACGTTTGAATGATATTTTTTTATTCAGCTGTTTCTTGTTCGGACCTCCATATAGCTTGTTTATTATTTAATATATTATTTCTATTCGCGGTTTTTATCGTTCTTTTTTCTTCTTGTTATCGATTATTACGGACAGAGAAAAATTCATTAATTTAATTTTTTGAACGGAAATGTATTATGTGGGACCAAAGTGTGTATGTGGGAATACTTAGTGGTCACTCTCAGTGGTTGAAATTCGACCTTAATCAATAAGATTTATTAATTTTTAAGCAGTGATGGTTTTTGTTTTTGGTGGTCAAACAGTATACCTCTATATCATTGCATATCATTTCTTTGAATTTGGTTTTATTAGCGAGCATATGTAAAAAAATACGTTATTATACATTAATTTCAGATTTATTTTTTAAACAAATACGAACGATAATAAACGTTAGGTATATAATAATGTATATTTAAAAAAAAAATTAATAATAATGGTTTTTTTGATATTTCATTTTTTTATTGCTGTACCGACCCGGTTTCGCTAAGGGTACATATCTAATTTTCTTATCGTTTTCAGTAATGTTTCAATAAAAAATTGATACAAAAACTGAATAATAAAATAAAGATCTAATACTCGCCGCGACGTGCAATTTGTCCCCGTGTGTAAAAATTGGCTGTTTCAATAAAATTCCAAAAATTTTTTTACGGTTTTTCTTTGATATTTATATTGTCGTGGTAAATATAATTGAAAATTCAGTTATTCGAAAGTTACATGATAAAATAACACGACTAATAAAAGTAAAAATAAAAATAAAAATAAAAATAAAAAAAACTTTGGAACGTAAAATTAGATCGCGGAATTTTCGGTATTTCCGTTCAAATGATTACCATAAGTCAGCAAAGTTTTAAATGAACCAGCTCGTGTTCAGCAATTAGTACCGATGACGCAACATATAGAAAAAAGTCGCATAGCGAAATTTACCTGGTGATTTTAGATGCATCATTAAAAGGCGGCGTAATTAGATGCAAACACCTTATTTATATTTATTTCGAGGATTTAAATTTTTATTTACACGTATAGGTCTTTCTTTGAAATGTTAGTTTTTATAACAATATGCTTGCGAATTAATATTCGTCTTCATAGAGAGATACCTGATATATTTCGCACATATACCACCGCATGAGATGGATAGGAAACTGTTGAAAATTGAGGAACGAAAAAACAAAATTCTAATGATCCCGATATGCCTAGTTTCTTTCAAGCCTACTACCCTTTTTAAAAGATGTCCCCCCAAAAACCGGAAGTTAATAGTTCGGACCAAATTAATGATAAATGAACAGAATACTGCATCAGCTGCTGCGGAGTTAGGTTGACTGATTCGGCTCAGTGCAGTGATAACTTCAGTATGGCGCCAAATAATTCAGGACAAACACGACACCTTGTTGTTGATATTCTTCCGCAACTATTGGTGCAGCCTCGGACTATGTTTTGTAATTTAACCCAAATCATTAATTATATAATATATATATATATATATATATATATATATATATATATGTATGTGTGTATGTGTATATATATAATAAAAAGTTGTAAATAAAAACAGTGTTATTTTATTCTGTTACCTCAAGGTTACTACTAATCGTTCTTCAGGTGATATTGCGAAAATTACTGTATCTGCATAAATTAAGGCGTACTACATTAATTATATATTCAAACGGTTTCTTTCTTCATACTCTTCATACGTAGATATCCGTAAAATAAATTGTTGGCACTATTTAAGTCTGTCGTAGTATAATGAAATTCACCGAAATCGTCTCTTTTCAAATATATTTCACCTACCCATTCGGTTCTCTGCCGTATTCAGGAGAGAACTATCTAACAGAATTATAATTCATTGCGCAACAGTGAGAAAACAGAAACGCGAAAACTGCGATCTACTTACGGACCGAGAAAAACACACAGTTTGTACGACCGCTGTCGTACAGTGTGCGCACTCAATTCGTACGGCCGTTGTCAATTCGTATGTGATCGCGACATAAAAGAAAGCGGCGTAACACAGAGACTATCAATAATTCTAACAAGCAACGTAATGGAATTCTTTGGGCATTTATAATGCGCAAACAAGGAGAATTCGAATTGGAACGTACAATAATAATAATAATAATAATAATGGGTAAGATTAATGGAAAGCGACCCATCAGACGTACGCCGACAAGATGAACGGGATATTATTCACGAAATGACAGGATAATCAGAAGATCGGGACGAATGACGTAAAATCATCAAATTAATGGCGGATTAAATGTTAATCACGGTACCCTATTTAGGGCGATGACTATATAATGACACACACACACACATTCATATATATATATATATTTAAAAACAGTAATGAAAATAAAAGTGAGAAACAGTTCAATTCGCAATCACTATTAATGAAAAGTATAAATTTTTATCTCCCATCTGCGGTGCGGATATTAAAAATTCGTCTCACGCTACACGGTTATCATTCCCCGATGTAATCAAAATGTAATTCATACATTGAAATATTTACGCGCGAAATTATTTTTAATCGCACTATGTATTATATTTTACTTGCAAAAACTCTGAATCGACAGCATCTGTTGATCGAATCATTCGAAATTTCTCCTCCGCTATGACTAACATATTGTCCTTGCGTTAACTTCAACTCACGTAATTCGGTCATATCTTATTAGATTTCTATATAGAATCGTATTAATGACTAAAAAAGGCGAAAACATTAATATGTTGCGTGCATTATTGTTTTCCAGGTGAAATTCTTGATATGTTATAGAAATATTTTTGAAATTAAATACCTAAATGTTCTTGAATATGAAAACGGACGACTTTGTTAGCACTCGAAGTTTACGTACCGTGCAGAAAGGAACACTATGACTAAAAGAATTAAAAAGAATCAAATTGACCGAAAAAAGAAAACTGCATCCGTTACACTAATACTGAATACGGATAATTTTACGTAATTGAACACGACAAAATTATTCGTAAGCAAACCGTGGAAGCAACGTTCGATCAGACGCTCGTCAGCTTGGAAAACATAAATGTAAGAACGAGAGGTCCAGTGCCCGGTCGCGTAAGCCTTAGAGATCACCTCTCCGCAAAATCACAATAGGGACCCTCCTATCAAATAATAGCTACTAGTTTTTTCTTTATTTTTATCGATTATTATTTCAGTTGAAATAAAAGCGTATTAAATAAAAACACACATAAATTAACCGGATAGCCGTCATTATAAGACAAAATATTAGGCATTACCAATAGCGAAATTTCTATGAAGAATATGCGCAGGCTGCATCGGTAGCAATAACGATGGGCAATGCAATTACGAACATTGTAGCGGTATACTTCCCACCAAAACATAATATTAAATACGATCATTATGCACGGTTATTAAAGTATTACGGTAAACGCTTTATTATCGGTGGAGACAATGAAGCATCGGTTTCACGGCGCGTTACAATACATAATCAAAGTCCTGTCCGTATAATAGGAAAGGAACAAGTTCAGGACCTGTCCGTATAATAGGAAAGGAACAAGTTCAGGAAAACCAACGTACTGGTGACAAGCGGAAAAAACCTGATCTAGCAGATTTGTTTATCATAAAAGGTGTTGCAAGTAATTACATAGACGTCGAGGGTGTAATCGATCTTTCATCAGATCACACCCTCGTTCTCTCGATGCAGAGGGCAACACGAAAAAATAAGAAGCGACATCTCACTATCTAAGAAATTGGGATAAATTTCCGGGAAGAATTAGATCAGAAAATAAACCTTAGAATACGATTGAAAACAAAACGATATTTGGAAGAACACTCAAAAAGTTTCATGCAATTCTCGACACAGCTACACCTGAACCACAAAAGTTATAAATCAAAAGAAATCACGTATCCATTTTAAGTACGACTCAAGATCGCTGAACGAAGACGAGCCCGACGCATATGGCAACATACACGGAGTCCGCATGATAAAAAACTATTTAATCGAACCAGTCGCCAACTTAACGCGTTATCGCAAGGAAACATTCACCGCATAGATCAAAGATCTTAGTCCCTTCGAGGATAAAGAGTATTCTCTTTGGAAAGCTACCCAAAAAAAAAATTAAACATACAATTACACATGGCTCCATCCGTTAAAGATGAGGGTTGAAACTGAGTAAAGTCACATGTTGATTGCTTTGCTCGCCATTTATCTCGAGTATTCAAACCGCATAATATGGCCTCAACTATTAATATCAGCATTAATTATAAAACGGACGAAAAAGTGATAATATTTTCACCATATGAGGTAGCGACTGAAATAGATAATAATATGAATCCTCGGAAAGCTGCAGGTAGTGATGGCATATCCCCCAGAGTGCTAAAAGAACTAACAAAAAAAAAAAGTATAATTATGCTATCATAATGCTTGCCTACGTTTAGAATCTAGGTTATTTCAAAATAGCGCAAATCATTATTGTAAAAGAACATAACAAACCCCGGACGCTGATGCAGGGTCGTACAAACCAATTTCACTATTGCCAACTATATCAAAGTTATTCGAGAAATTATTACTCAAACGACTATTGCCTATGGTTGAATATACCGGAGTACATCAGTTTGGGTTTCGACGGAAGCACTCCACAATTGATCAAGTGCACAGGATCACAACGATAATTAGTAGAAGAAAAAAATATTCTTAGACGTAGCTTTCGATAAGGTATAGCACCGAGAACTGATCTAAGCCGAATTGTTGTAACATCTACCGTTTACACTTTAAATTGTCGTTCTGATAAATTTATCAGAACGACAATTTAAAGTGTAGCGAGATACTTCTGCATCTTACAACATAGAAGCTGGAGTACCGCAGGGAAGCATTCTCGGTCCCATTTTGTATCTTCTGTACAAAGAAGACTTACCAACGGATGCGCAAACAACGACAGCGCTACATTTGCCGACGATAGAACTATATTAGCCGTTAAGTAGTCATTCTGAAACTATAAATAAATTGCAAAACTCTTTTTGAACAGAGTGCATAAATGGACATCAAACTTGAAAGTTAAAATCAATGAAGAAAAATCAGCGTATATAACTTTCACATACCGACGAACAGATTTACCAAATGCACTTAGGAGGTAAACATGCTCCACAGATGGACTCAGTCGAATACCTTGGTATGCACCTGGATAAGTGGCTGATCTGGGAAATGCCGGAATGAAATATAAACAAATAGAGTGAAAAAAAAAAAACAGTTATATTGGCTTATTGGACGGAAATCGCCTCTAGACGTAAGGTACAAATGTCTACTGTATCGGCAGATCATAAAGTCAATATGGACTTATGGTTCTACAGTTATGAGGCTGTACCAGCAGGTCTTCTAGAGCAAAAATCCAAGCTAGACGTAATACTAAGAGCAATTTCTGATGCATGACGTTATTCGAGAAATGATGATATTCATCGAGACTTGCACATCCTGCTTGTAAACTAGGAGATTAGAAAATTCGCTACAGCACACAGGAAGACGTTGCACCAACGTATCAATGTGAAGGCCACTAATTTACTGAATACTAGTCGAGACATCAGGCGTATTAAAAGGTGCAAGACTTACTAAGAAATCATTAAATTCTATTAGATAGATTAATATAAACTAATTTTCGTAGTAATGGTCAATTGACTACTGACTTCAACCCATAAGCTGGCTAACAGGATGATCTTCTTATTAATAATCTACACTTTACTAAATTTGATACTTATTTAACTTCAATGAGTTAAGATCGTATCTTTATTTAAAAAAAAAAAAAAAAAAAAAAAAATTATATCAGACAGAAATAGTTTATTTTAAACGTAATTCTTTATTAAATTTATTAATAAATGTAATATGTAAAATTTATTAATAGATAATTAATAGTGATGAAAATTTTAAACTGATTATTATATCGATGTAAATAAAAATAATTTAATATCTTACATCAGAAATTACTCTTAAGATAAATATCGATCACGGAAGACATATTTTGCACTCTGCTGCGAACTTGTCGATGAGTTCATCAATATTGAGGGTTTTTTTTAGTCTTTTCAAATTCGATTGATAATGTAGCTAAAATCAATCGTGTCTGCGTAATTGTACAGTGAAGAAATTTTTTAAAAAAAAAAAAAAAAAAAAAAAAAAAATCCGACCTGAATAATGTTAACACAAAAAATATTACAAAATTAACAAGTCAAAGCATGTTTTATTTTAAACATTAAGAGAATAACATTTAAAGTTTTGATAAGGTATCATTTTTAAAAACTTTTCATTTTATTTATTTATACGTGCCGTGTACATACAACCTAGACCTGAGGCACGAGTTGATGTTAAATCGTGAGTAGAAGCTAAGTGTAAGATGAAGTAAAGTTAAGACTTTCTGTACTGATTCAGGTTTGTCCTCTAAGAATTGAGGGATAATGGTATTTTAAGAAATAAGTGGTAAGAAACTATAAACGAATAAGCGAGAAATAGTCGAAACGATGTTGCAGGAAACACAAGTGAGAGAGGATTTATATTGTGACTTAGACATGTTTAATCTAGGCTCCGGAAGGTGGGCTTCAGCTTTTGAGGGCGCCACTTCGGTCTAAAATAATTGACAGTTGTATTCTAAGTCTGTCTTCAAAAGATGAATTTTTAATTGATTGAGCATCACAAGAGCTATGTCTATTCAAAAACGTTATTTCAAACACGTCATTTTTACTTCTATTAACAAGCAAGTACACATACACACGTATGTCAGATTTACGAGTATGATTTAACATCTGCGTACTCTATACGTGTGGGATAATTTCAATTTCCTTCCATATTCGCTGTTTCTAGACACATTCCATCTAGTGTTTTTTTTTTTCTTTTTCTTATATAACATTTATTTGCTGACAGAACAACGGGTAGTCGAAAAAATTTACAGCCAGACGATATCGTTTCTTTGTTGAATGCGACGAATTTGGCCGAGATAGCGAGGATGATTGCGCTGAAATATTGCAGGATGATATTTCGCCCGATGATTTGGATGAAGTGATAACGAACGTCATGACATCCGTGAAAACGAGATAGTAATTGAAGAAAATATTGCGCCGCCTGTTCACAAAAAACAATAGTACAAAAATGAAATATACTTGGCCGGCAAATGAACCAGCCGAGGAAGTTCATGAGATTCGTGAAATATTACCAGCTGATCAGCCGGTATAGAGAAAAATGAATTTTCCCGGAATAGACAGTGTAATTCTTCGGCGAGAAAAATTTCAGATAGAAATATTGTTCACGTTACACCCGGACCATCGCATTATTCATCCGATGTGAGCCGGTAGATTACTTCTAATATTTCTTTTTGACGGCGCGGTATTACGAGAAATTATTTTACGTACAAACGAAAAGATGAAACGTCAACGAAAAGATTATATTAAATCTGGCGATCTTACATTTCAGAATATAACGTGTTGGTAGAATTAAACGCAGTTCTCGTCTTGATAACATTATTAATTGTTTATATTCTAGAGATAGGTTTCGAGTAGTGTTGGCTAAAGAATGAATGATTCACCGAATCAATTCCTTATGATCATAGAATGAATTAATTCTTTCTTAAAAAGACTCATTGATTCATCGAGTCTTTTCATCTGAAGGAATCGTCTAGTGAATTGCGTACGATGATTACTGATTCGTAACTGAAAAGAATTATGAAGGTGATTCAAAAAATAATTATCTAATAAACCGTGGTTTTTGTAATGAATGACTATGTCAAAATGGATTCTAATTCGAAAAAGAATTATAAGTAGGATTCAAATAACTATAGACTAAAAAAATTATTAGACGATAAATATTTATCGTCTAGGCATTTAAGACGTCGTAACATATTATATACCTGACAAAGATAATTAATAAACTCTGAAGTTTATTATAGGTTCACGAACCAAATTGAAATTATGAACATTTGCGTTATATAAATTATTAAATTCCCAAAAACCGGTTCTTTTTTAATCTAATAAAAACTTGGTTTCCGTAACATTACTCTAGCACGAGCTGTTTTTAATAGTTATTATATAAAATACGAATCTTTTCATATTTATTGAAATATTTCTGTCTGTGTTTATGTTTTGAGCAAATACAAAAATAATTGATACAATTCGAATCGTTAATTCACGCTGTATAAATAAGATACGAGTTTTTGCTTGTATTTTATACGATTTTGATTTAGATATCCATAAATTTGAACAAATACGTTTATCGAATGAATTATCGAAACTTACCGTATACTTTTACAATCAAATATGAAATAAATATACAAAGTTTCTTTTATTATAATGAAATTTAAATTATATACTATAAGAAAAACTGTGTATTATTTTCAAAACATATGAACATAATATTATATTTTAACACATAATTTCTTAATAGCCGGAAATAATATAATATAAATAATTATATATATATATATATATATATATATATATATTATATTACGTAATACAAATTATATTTAATCAAAGTCACTCTTATGCATTAAATATTTACGTACATACAAATTTTTCACACACTGATCTAATTCGTAGAATGAATTTATAATTTTGAAAGGACTCAAAGACTCAAAGAATCAATTCAGTTACTCAATTCACTCTGAAAGAATGAATTAGATGAATCAATTCACCCAACTGACTCAAATTTTCCAACACTAGTTTCGAGTAACAATGTCTGAAGTCGGGTGTATTCGAATGCAAAGAACAAACGTAAAAGAAACAATTCGAATAATTAAACGAAATGGCTAGAGACACGAACTTAAGTCCTAGTTAGATAATGAGCGAGGACCGAGAAGGCATTGCAGTTATTATAAGAGTAGCAAAAGAACAACGGCGACGATTGTAGTAAGTGTAGCGGATCGATACGAGGCGAACATAAAAAAAAAATGCGCTGAAATTGTTAATATTATTTAATTAAAGATGATTTGATAATTTTTATCTTTCGTTCTTTTTTCCGTGCGCATTTAATTAGTTTTGTACATGATTACGCGATTTAGGTAGTACAATTTAATTTTTACAATACCGAGATTGATTAAACGTCACAGCTTGATTTTTAATTATCGCTTAATCAAATTATTATAATTTTTTTTTTAAACTTAAGTATAATTCAGCGTTAGCGTGTCTATGCGCATAATAACCGGGATTAGTGGTATGGATGGTTTAGTATATCGGTCATTTTAGATCGTTCATATTATTATATTAAGTTTTTTCGTAAATTAAGATATGAGAACAAAATAAATAGATTGAAAGATTATTGCTATTAATTATTGGATGATTGTTCGATATTTATTTTTTTATCGGCAATATTCGTCGTTTTATATTTCTTCTTTATACTATTTAACTAATTTTTGTATAAAATCGAAATAAATTTTAATTCGAATATCATTTTAATATAACAAGAGCGCGGTAAATAATTTTAAAACCGACGTTTACTTACACAAAGACAATTCGTAGACATAAACGCGACCTCAATATGAAATTGCGTCGTATTAAAATAAATTATAAACAGTTTACGATTAATTTAAAATAATATTTCAATGAAAACGCGTTCGTAATTTCTACCGCAAAACACGGTCATGATTTAAATACTAATTCGAACTTTTAAATGCATTAGCCTAACCAAAAGATACAATTACCGTTGATCGAACTGCAAAACGTGAATTTACCGTGTTTATTTTAACCGATGAAAAAGTTTCGACTAGAACTTTTTACACAATATTGCAGCGTCCAATAAGACGTCTTTCGGCATCGAAATTGTTCTATTTTAATAATAATTGTTCATTTGCGATTCATTTTATAATTAGCGATTTGTATTTATTTTATTTCATTATTAATTACGTGTTCGATAAAGTGATATATTATTTAAATTTTACTTTCGCAATCGCTCACGCGTTTTGTCCGATTGGTGCTTATTCGGATTTTCAATTTTTACCTTATATGGTCATAAAACGAGACGCGAACGTAAAAGGGCGCGGTCAATACGAACATTCTACTTGGAACATACGTCAAAAAGGCGAATTTGGTCTACGGCATTATCGATATCCCTAATCAAAAAATTCTGTTGTCGATGGTGGCAATATTTAAATTATACGAAAATTAGATTTTAATTCGAAAATTAAAATTTTCCTACTAATAAAAGAATGACTAGTTAATTTAAAACACGCACACATATATATATTTGTATTTATATTAAAAAAATTCGCTAATTTAATTATTTGAAAAGTTTCTTAAATATTTTTTGAAATTTTCAATTGTTACCTTATATGGTCATAAAACAAGACTCGAACGTAAAAGGGCGTGGTCAATACGAACATTCTACTTTGAACATACGTCAAAACGCGAATTTGGTCTACGGTATTATCGATATCCCTAATGAAAAATTTCTGTTGTCGATGGTGGCAATATTTAAATTATACGTAAATTAGATTTTAATTCGAAAATTAAATTTTTTCTATTAATAAAAGAATAACTAGTTAATTTAAAACACGCACACATATATATATATATATTTATATTTATATAAAAAGAATTCGCTAATTTAATTATTTGAAAAGTTTCTTAAATATTTCGAACGTAAAAGGGCCTGGTCAAAGGGTTACGAACTTTCTACTTGGAACATACGTCAAAACGCGAATTTGGTCTACGGCATTATCGATATCCCTAATCAAAAAATTCTGTTGTCGATGGTGGCAATATTTAAATTATACGAAAACTAGATCTTAATTCGAAAATTAAAATTTTCCTACTAATAAAAGAATGACTAGTTAATTTAAAACATGCACATATATATATATATATATATATATATATATATATATATATATATATATATATATATATTTATATAAAAAGAATTCGCTAATTTAATTATTTGAAAAGTTTCTTAAATATTTTTTGAAATTTTCAATTGTTACCTTATATGGTCATAAAACAAGACTCAAACGTAAAAGTGCGTGGTCAAAGGGTTACGAACTTTCTACTGGGAACATTCGTGAAAAAGGGGAATTTGGTCTACGGTATTATCGATATCCCGAATGAAAAATTTCTATTGTCGATGGTGGTAATATTTAAATTATGCGTAAATTAGATTTTAATTCGAAAATTAAATTTTTTCTATTAATAAAAAAATGACTAGTTAATTTAAAACACACACACATATATATATTTATATAAAAAGAATTCGTTAATTTAATTATTTGGAAAGTTTCTAAAATATTTTTTGAAATTTAGATGTATATGTTCTTACAGTTTTCTATCGAACGTTTTAAAAATCATTTTTATCATTGCACAAAATAAAAACTACATGTTTACATCGGGGACTGAAAGCCAGCTAAAAAAGCTGAGAGAAGATTTCTAACAAAGAAATTAAATGTTTATTCATATCATATCAGATAGATGCAAAAATTATATTATACCGAACAACTATAACAAAATAGTGCACAACAAGCTAATTATAATAGTTAAACCTGAAGTAGCAACGAAAACCATAGTCACGATGAATATAACATTCTGATAATTGAAATAAAAAATATAGTCTTTGTACTTACATATATATTCGGCCGAATAAATTATCAGATGTATATTTTCATATAATTAACGTGTATATAAATAATAATATAAAAAAATTTCTATTACCGGGCGATTTAAATTCGAGAAATACTACACGCGATAAAGTAAACAACTAAAGAAGAAAAGAAACTAATTGAAATGCACGATATACTCGATGAAGGACATCAAACCAGTACGACGGATTTAACATTAGTCGCAGAAAATTTAAAAGACATAATCTTGGAATGGAAAGTCAGTTATGAAATAAATTTAAGCGATCATTTTTATATTACGTTCAACATTAAGTCAAATAATAACCTAGTTCAAAATCAGAATGGTGTTAAAGGAATAAACTATAATAAATTAGACTATAATATCACAAAGTAAATTGTAACACTAAGAAAGACATCGAGTAGTGGTTAGAAAATTTTCAAACATACGTAAATATAATGTTAAATAAGTCATATTGTATTAAGAGAAGTATATCGGTGGAATTCGGAATTCAACTATTCAAGTGTGTAGCAGATAAAGCTTATAGCGAAATATTACAGATGTAAAAATATACAAATTAAGTCGGTATATTATAAAGAATATTAAACACACTTTAAAACCTATAAACATATGATAAAGGATGCTAAAGTGAGCGCGTGGAAAAAATTGATAGAAGACAAGAATTTGGATTGAAATACAAAATATTATTAAACAA